>JAZKJV010001156.1:0-337281 GCA_037367405.1 Ottelia alismoides | reverse complement strand
TAAGGTTCACTCCTCTTGGAACGTTCGGGGACTCGGGGAGCTGGACAAGAGGAGAATCCTTGGTTCACATTACATTGAATGGAGTTGTGATGTGGTCATGTTGCAGGAGACAAAGCTCCAGTCCGTCTCAGATGTCATTTGGAGATCCTTCGGCGTTGGTGGCATAGATGAGTTCAGAGCGCTGGATGTTGTCGGTGCCTCGGGAGGGCTTCTTGTGGCGTGGAGATCTTCTACCTTGACTTTCAGTTCGATGCTTCGTGGGAGACACGTTCTCTCTATTCTCCTGATGTGTGTCAGATCCTCTACACCTTGGCGGTTTCGTGTGTTTACGGCCCTTGTAATCATGTTCGGCGGAGGGAGTTATGGGGGGACCTGCATGAGACGAGTAGAGCCTTCGAGGGCTCGTTGGGGGGGATTTCAATGTTACCCTTCGAACAACGGACAGGGTCGTGTTTCAGGGGTGGCCAGGACCCGGGTTCGGATGATTTTGCTGACGCTATTGATTCAATGGCCCTGAAGGTTATGGACGTGGGGGGCTCGGCTTACACTTGGAGGAGCTCCAACTCTCGCTCTTGAATTGACAGATTTTTTGCTTCGACTGAGCTACTTGATTTGTTCGCGCTGTCCTCTGTGATGACTCGCCCGAGAGCCTTGTCCGACCATTCACCGATACTCTGGGACTCCAGGGAGTCCCATTCGCAGAGGGGTCTCTTTAGATATGAGAAGAGCTGATTGTTGGAGGAACTTTTAGAGAGATGGTGGTATCGCACTGGTCCAACGTGGAGGTTTCTGGTTCGACCACGTCTAGGTTTGTGCAGAAGCCGGTGTCCTTGCGCACGCGGTTATGTTCTTTCAAGGAGGAGTCCAGAGCTGCCAGGTGCGCTACCAGGGTGGAGGCAGAGGCGGTGGTTAGTAGACTTGATGCACAGGAGGATCTTAGGGAGCTCTCGGGGGATGAGCTGGCCACTCGCTCGCTGGCTTACAAAATAATTACGGCTGAGGATCATAAGCGCGTCACTGAATGGAGACAAAGGTCAAGAAATACCTGGCTCAGGGAGGGGGACGCGAACACGACTTTTTCCATCGCATAGCCAGCGGGAGACGTCAGTCAAATGCTTTGAGATCGGTTACGGTGAATGGTGTGCGCGTGGATGGTGACAGACAAATGGGGAAGGCGATTGTAGATTACGTTAGAGACTTCTCGACAAAGAGGCTACCCCGACTCTGGAGGTGGACAGGGCTTGGGGCTCCTTCTTTGCCGACCTCTATGTGTGCGGATTTGATGCAGGATGTCTCCTTGGAGGAGTTGAAGTGTGCGGTTTGGAGCTTGAATGCGGATGGGGCTCCAGGCCCAGATGGCTTCCCTGTTGCTTTCTACAGGGATTTTTGGGACCTCGTTGGCAAGGAGGTGTTGGAGGTCGTCTCGGAGTTTTGTGTGGGTAATGCTGGTTTCGAGAGAATAAATAAATCCCTCATCGTTCTCCTTCCAAAGTTCACGGTGCCAGATCGCATTGAGGATTTCCGGCCTATTGCTCTATCTAACGCCCTCTACCTGATTGTGGTGAAGGTGATCGCTGTGAGGCTCAGCCGTGTTATGGAGACTATTATATCTCCGCTCCAGTCGGCCTTTATTCAGGGCAAACACATTTCGAACGGTCTGATACTTGCCTCGGAAATCATTGCGGACTGGAAGAGGGGGGGTAAGCCAGGTGTTTTGTGGAAAGTAGATTTTGCAAAAGCCTATGATAGCTTGGATTGGAAGTTCCTTTGGTCGGTCTTGCGGAGGAGAGGTTTCCTGGATCTTTGGATTTCTTGGATGAAACGTTGTGTTACGACGTCATCCTTTTCGGTCTTGGTGAACGGTCGCCCAGAGGGTGGCTTCTTCCAACTGCGTAGGGTGTGCGGCAAGGTTGCCCTCTGGCACCCCTGCTGTTTGTCATTGCCGCGGATGTACTGGCGCATGTTGTGTGCCGTGTGATTGATGGTGGCGTCTCGGCGGGTACTCGCGGTATGATTCGAAGATCCCGTTGCTGCAATACGCGGACGATACTATTTTTTTTCCATTGAGGGGGGCGCTGAGAAGGCCTCCGGAATGTCCGTGGCCCTGGATCTTTTCAGCGAACTATCTGGCCTCTTCAAGAATGTGGATAAATCAAAGGTTGTCCCCTTCGAATTATCAGAGGAAGAGGCAATTGCTTGTGGCCAGGCTTTAGGTTCGGAGTGCAGCTCCCTTCCGATTGACTACCTTGGGATGCCTTTGACGGTGGAAAGAACGAAGCTGCGGGACTGGTTGCGGGTTGTTGAGAAGCTCGAAGCCAGGCTCGCGGGGTGGAAGTCGGCCATCCTCTCCAAGGGGGGCGGCTGGTTCTCTTAAAAGCGGTACTATCCTCGATCCCATGTTTTCTTGTCCACTCGTCGATTGCCGAAGGGAATCCGTAGTCGTCTTGAGAAGCTAATGCGCAGGTTCTTATGGGACAGGCATGGTATTGAATCGGGGGGGATGCACCTCGTTGAGTGGGATGTGATCACGCACATGCTCTCTAAAAAAAGGGGGGCTGGGAGTCCGGAGGCTTGATCAAATGAATGACACCTTGCTTTTGAAATGGGCAAGCAGAGTGTAGGGCCTTGGGGAGGATTGTTGTTGCAGCCTTATGCGCAAAATTTATGATGTCGGTGGTGTGCCGCCGCTACCTGAGTCTTGTGTGGGTCTCCCACGTCGTTCTGGAAGGGGATGATGGAGGTCTTTACCCGTCACCTCTCATTGTTTAGGCCGGTGCTCGGCAACGGGGAATCCTTCGCCTTCTGGACTGATGATTGGACGGGGCCTTGAGCATGTGTTTCCCTCGCCTTTATACTTTGGCTGCGGATAAGAATGCGGTGGTTACGACTTGCTGGTCGGATGGTAATTGGTTCCCCACTTTCTCCACAAACTTTTCAGACCAACGCCTCGAGAATTTTCTAACGTTGTTGGATTCGTTGAAAGAGATGGGAAGACCGTCTGCGGGAAGAGACATTGGGGATGGCGTAAGGGCACCTTTTCGGTCAAGATGGCTTTTGGGGAGATTTGCAGACCGCCCCCTTCGCGCTCGGATGAGTTGATTCGGGATTGCGTCTTCTTTTGGAGTCTGGGCCTCCCTGAGCATGTTGGTTTTTTTCTGTGGTTGTTCAGAAGGCAAAGACTGATGACGAGAGATCGATGTGCTAGGCTTCTGGGCTCCATCTCTGATAGATGCCTCCTGTGCGATGAGGCGATTGAATCCCTTGAACACATGTTCTTCAAGTGTCCGAAAACGTTTCCGATTTGGGACGAGGCGCAATTTGGCTTGGACGTGCATGACGGATTTGGCCTCCTTTTGCGGTTCATTGGTGGGAAACATGAGTAGACCACGGCGGGAGCTATTTAGACCCATTGTGATTATATGGGCCCTGTGGCTGGGCGGAAATGCGCTTCTTTTTTCTAGGTGCTATAAGGAAAATGTTGGGATACATTCCGCGAGATTGGTGGATGATTGGGACCTTTAATTGTATGTTGTAGACACTGTATCTCTTTGTCTTTCTCTGTTCTTTTCTTATAAATAAATTTTGAGGTGAACACCGCTGAGTGTATCCCCCCATTTTTTGGCCTCAAAAAAATCTTTATCGATGGAATTATTTGTCAACAAAATATCATCGAATAATTTGCAAAGTATTTGTGATAATTGCAAATAAATCATTGATTAATTATGAATCATATTCATCCATCCAATATTAAATGTAAATCACATTTACATTCAATTGCACAATATGAAACCAATTCGCATTTACTTATAAATTGTAAATCTTATTTACAATTAAATATTTATATGATATTATGAATCACATTCATAATATTTATGATTATTGTGGATAGTGTTATCCGCATTAGTCTTATCTATGATAATTAAATCAATATTTAATTATCTTAGATGCCTCTACATATGTTCAAATAATGTGAACCATATCCACATTCTTAATGATAATTAAATCTTATTTAATCGTCAATTTTTCAATGCTCAGATATCATCTAATGGAACTATTCTTGAACTCTTTCAAGGATAGTGTGCCTTCTCTCCAGATACTTAGAGATAAGGACAAGGTGATTGTATGTTCCATGTATAGTGACTTGGATAGTGAGATCTAATCTCATATCCAGTTCTAGAAAACCTGTCACAGATGCCTGAACTAGTCAGACAAAATATCCAATCTTCTCATTGCATCCGAATCATATTCAGATCAATGTCCAATATTTGGACTAAGATTGGATAACTAGTCTATTGAGTGTAGTCATTAAAATCCAAACATGTTTCAGCACTCCCTCGAAATAGAAGCGCCATGGTTATACAATCGATTAAGATCACATCACCCCCTCGTGTATTCATGATACACATACCCCCTACATACTGGAAGACTATGACTAAACCCGATGTTCGGATCTTATTTGAACTATCTCCTTCAGGGTTTTATCGTTAAGTTTTTCATTCGATCATTGGGACTTGGTATCGATTATATGCTTTCCAAAATCATATATCATATCTTCATATGATGCATCGTTTTCAAAACAAGACGACCAACGTTGAATTTGGTTTATCCCTGTTGGAAGAGGAACTAATGAGATGTTTATTCCCTGGAGCCAGGGTCTCTTATATAGAGAGAAAACCCTAGAGAGTACAAGGGTTACGTAACCCAAAGGGTCACCGGGGGGTACGGAACTCGAAGGGTCATAGAGGGTTATGGAACCCGAAGGGTCATAGGAGGTTACGGAACTCGAAGGGTTACAGACATAAAGATAAATGCAATAACTCTAACACTCCCCTGCAAGACGGAGCTAAGAAAGCTGCAGCTTGTAACAAAAAGAAAAAGTATATGCCACTTCACACGATACATCATAAGACCTTAGTCCGTTGCTGGTAGAAGACCTCGTTCGCGGATGGGTCTGCGGCTTTCAGATCACCGAAACGTATCTCTGTCATGCTTGTAGAGTCGTTGTGATATCAGGACACCGGAACGTATCTCTATCGTGCATGCATGTCACCGGAATATGTCTTTGTCGTGCCTGGAGAAGAATCGTTGTAGAAGAAGTCCAACGTGGAATGGAAGTCGGTCGTAAAAGAAGTATACACCTGACGAAGAAGTTGATGCTCGATGAAGACAGATGATTTCAGTAGTAGTCTAGAGTGTAAGTCTATCAGTCGTGGTAGGGCAGCAAACGTACTGAAGAATCATCTCTGGTTCCCCCTTTCTCCCATACTTGATAGAATAAAGAGTATAGAACATCAAGTTGGAAGAAACAAGTCGTTGTGAAACAGAAGCTGTTGGAGAGGGTGGGGCTCCAAGCAGTGCTGGCAATGCAGTAGGTGCGGCTGGAGATGCTAGAGCCGTGGGCGACGCTTTAGGTATCGTTGGAGATGGCAGCTGGTGTTGTTGGGGACTCAAACTGTCTTGCGCGAGACCATCGAATCCTTGTCAGCGGAGAGAGGGCTGGTGGTGGCGACGGAATTAGGGTATCAGGCTTTGATCTAGGACAGTCGCTCTGATACCATGTTGCATGGAATTAAATTTCGCGATATTTCGACGAAATTTGGTCGAAATTTCAGTTTCGACGGGTGGAGGGTATCGAAACTGATATGTATATCGATATCCCCAGTTTCGACCGAAATCTCACGAGATATCGACGAGATTTCGAACCCTTTCGATATCTCGACCGACAGAGGGAATCTGGCATTAAAAAATCCACGGATATGCCGATATGGACCGAAATTTCGGTCGAAACTCTCTCATTTTCGACCGAGTTCCAGCAGAGACTTCTCCAACTTCCTCCAAGGCCATCTTGCTTCAAGGTAAGCCAAATTTGGCCAAATCTCCATCAAACTCTTAAAATTTTTTAGGGGTTTACTCTTAGGATGTTGATAGCTTGGTATGGTTTTTTTGAGAGATTTCGAATATATAGCTTTAAATTTGGAGACGAAAATTAGAGGTTTTGTGTTTCAATTGCACAATAGTGATAACTATGAATGTATTATCTCGGATCTTGTGTATAACATGAAGTAAAACATACTTTGAGAATATTTTGTTAGATCCATGGAAGAGGAAATTGGGGCTTTTGTGGTTTATTGTGGAACAATGATGAGTTCTTCAATTATAAATTCGGATCTTAAGTTATGGAAGTAGAAATCATGTCTTAGATTTTTTTGTAAATGAAATTTAAAAATTGAATAAATCCGAAAATCATATGTTACATCTTTTGGTTTTTGTACACATTTTGTGTCACTTAGGTAGTCTTTCTTGAAAATGGTCCCCTAATTGCTAGATCTAAGACCCTAATCTATAGATCTAAGGTGTTTTTTTCTGAAAATCAGAATATTAAGAGTATTCTTTCAATTTCAAACACCAAGTATTTATGATTTTGTGTGTATTATATGTTAGAAAAAAAAATAAAAATATAATAATTCCGAAAATTAAAAAAAAAATAGTTAGCAAATTCATAACCGGTCGCATTGTATGCCTTCTTAATGATTGCTCTTCAATTTCCTCGCAGATTTAGATGATCATCATCAAGGCACATTCCGATTCTGGATCAGGATCTGACGGTTCTAAGGATCAGAGGGCGATTTCAGTGGGGATATTGGTTGGAGGCAGGGTTTAAAAAACCGGACCGGACCGGCCGGTCGGACCATTTGGACCGGGAATCGACTCCGACCCGGTCGGTTCGGCCAGTTCTGTCATTAATTTCAAAAAATAAAAAATCGGGTCCGACCGGTGGTCGGACCGGGTTGAACCGGATGGTCGGACCGGGTTGAACCGATTGACCCGGTTTTGATGATTTGGTAAACTTTCAAAAAATAAAGGTTAAATAATGAAATAATGGGATTTTTTATCACTTGTGCCCTTTTTAACTTCTGTGATATAAGTTATGTCCCTCTCTTTTTTGTAATATACATTGTACCAATAATTTCTTAGAGTAATTATCTAGAAGCAACTATAAATAAAATGATTACAATATTATATTCATATATAATTCTAGAAATTGTGACTAATTTTTGTAGAGTTTTACACGAAATAGGCAATCATGTTTATTCTATTGAAAGATTGGACATTCTAAACGATTATTTCATTGATATATAAATACATGCTTACATATATGTATCCGATTTTATCGGTTCAAAAAACCGGTTCGACCGGTCTGACCAATAAATAAAGCCCGGTCCGATTTTTTCCGAGTCGATGGGAACGATGACATCATGCTGACATCATCACCGGTCCGATCAGTTTAGACCGACGGTCCGACCCTGTTGGACCAAACCGAAGACTGACCGGTTCAATGTCCGGTCCAGTTTTTAAAACCTTGGTTGGAGGTATGCCTCTGCTCCTGATGGAAATAAAGCGAAACCATGGCCTCAAATTTCAGCGAAATTCGGTCGAATTTCTGTCGAATATCGATATCCAGTCGAAACCGAAATTCAACCGAAATGACCGAAATGACCGAAATATGGGGGTCCTAGTACAAAAAATGACCGAAATGACCGAAATTTCGGTCGAAATTCCACCGAAATTCCATCGAATTTCTGATTTGGTCGATACCGAAATGGTGACCGAAACCGACATTTAAGGCCTTGAGCGAAACCACAATGCAATTTCTGTGTAAAGAAGTTGGGAGGAGGCGAGATCACGAGGATGAAGCAACATCTTGTTGGCAATAATAAGAATGTTGCCAAGTGCACGCGTTGTCCCAAAGATGTGAGGGACAAGGTGAAGGCCAGCTTGGACGGGAAGGAGAAGGATACAGAGAGGGTAAGAAGGGATGAACAATTGAAAGAGTTCATGTTTGAGAAAGAATTCAACGTCCTTTCATATTCAGACGACGATGACTTTGTCTACCCCGCTGACATTCAGACTACAGCAGAGAGGAGAGCATACATAAGGGCAACAAAAGAATCAATGAGGAGCGAGTTCGAGAGGAGAGAACTCGATGGTGCACGGGGCGGCTTCTAGGGTGTAGGTGGCAGTGGGAGTGGTTCTGGAGGCGCACTAGTACCACCACCCACCAAAAAACACAAGGGAAAGGGAATTGAGCCCTTCTTGATGAGGAGTTGATCCATGCAATACAAGGCAAGCAAGGACCCGAGGCAGAAAACGGTGAAGGGAATGTTCACCAATGCACGAGAAAGGGTAGGAAAGGTCATCAGCAAGCTCTTCTTTGGGGAGAGCATTCTTGCCAACATTGCTAGCGGGCCATTTCTGCAGCATGCCATTGATGAGATCGCTGCAGCGGGAACAGGAGTGAAGGCTCCTACATCCTAAGAGATAATGAACAAGTATCTGGGGATGGAGGAGGAGATGAATGAGTACATCGCCGAGTTGAGGAGGAGATGGCCAGAGTACGAGGTGACATTGATGTGTGATGGGTGGACGAGCTACACGAGGAAGCAGATCATCAGCGTCCTTGTTTACTGCGATGAGAAGACAAATCTTTTTGAAATCTGTTGATGCATCTGATCATGTGAAGGACCACAAGTACCTGCTGAAGTTGATGAAGGACGTCATAAAAGAGGTTGGGAAAGATCACATTGTCCAGATTGTGACGGATAATGGCAGCAACTTCAAGAAAGTGGGTGAAACAATAAAGAAGTCCAGCAGCTACGAAATTTTTTGGACACCGTGTGTTGCGCATTGCATTGATTTAATCCTAAAGGGTTTCCGCAAGAGGAAGCTCGTCTCAAGGGTGGTGCAGAAAGCACGAACGATCACCACATTCATTTACAACCACGAAAAGTGCTGGCATTGATGAGGCGAATGTTAATGATGAGCTGGCGAGGCCTGGCATCACACGCTTTACAACCAATTTATAGTGTTGCAAAGCCTCAAACAACAAAAGATAGGTTTGAAAATCATGTGTTGCCAAGGTGAATGGTTCGAGATAGCTGAAGCTTGGACTGAAGGAGGATGGAAGCTGGAGTCATTGATCAATGATATCAACTTTTAGGATGACGTGACTCGGATCACAAGGATCATGGATCCAGTTGTTTCTGCATTGCGGATCGTGGATGGCGATAAGAAGCCCACCATGGGAGTGATCTACGAGGCAATGCGTTGCATGAGAGAGAATGTCAGAGAAGCAAATGGAAAAGGATCCAAAGCATGGTTAGACATCATAGACGAGCGATGGTCCAAGATGCTCTCACATCCTCTTCACAAGGTCGGTATGTCTTATATAAAAATCTAATTTGTTTTTCATTTTTTAAATTTTTATGCATCTTTAGAATATGAGTATTGAGCTTGTTAGTGACTTTGTGTCCAGCTTATTACTTTAATCCTAAGTACCAGTACAAGAATGGACTTGGTACAAATGCTGACCTTTCTAGCACCGTACAAATTGTGGTGGAGAAGCTCGTCAAGGACGAGAAGTTACAGATCTTGTGCATGAACGAGATAATCCTCATTTTGAAGCTAAATTAGGAGTCACAAAAATAATCTTTAAGAGTATTATGTAACATATACTTAAACATATGCGTGCAGGTTAAGTATTTCCGGGATACCTTGGGTTCCTTTGGTAGAATTACTGCGGTAAATGGATGGGGCAATACTCTTCCTGGTAGGGACGAAGACAAATAAAACCATTGATTGTGTGTTCATTTATTCCTACTATTGATTTATCTTATTTTCGTTTTTTGCAGCCGAATGTGGTTATTATATGGGATGGAAGCTCCCAACCTACGAAATGTGGCAGTGAAAGTGTTGTCTCAAACCGCATCTGTTGGGAGTTGTGAGAGGAACTGGAGCATGTTCAACTTGATCCATTCCAAGAGGCGGAACGGGTTGGGAGAGTAAAAGCTCAATGACCTTGTCTACGTGCATTACAACTTGAGGCTGAAGTTGAAACATGCATGGAGGGACAAGACAAAGAGGACTACACAGACCCTATTAATCTTGCATACATTTTCAAGATGCACGATGACGATGCTGATGAAGACGTTCTCCAGAGGTAGATGGATTCCAATGGTGCTCCCATTCTAGATCAACCAGGTGGAAGACCAAATGAGAATATAAGCCAGCAAATGGACGAAGACATAGGTGACTACTTGGCAAGATCCAGGCGGATTATAGACCCTGTTGGAGGGTTGGAGGCCGAGATTGATGCGGTTGTTGATGAAATTCTCTCCACTAGCTCCAAATCCAAATCAAAGTCAAAGGATGGCAGTGGATATGATGATGATGACGACGATGATGTTGGCCATGGTGGACCTGGTGATGGTGGGGAAACATACTTAGGTGGGTCAGCAGGGGGTGGTCGTGGACCACAAGATACAAGATTTAAGGAAGGGCTACATGCAGGACGTGAATATATGGAGCGACAGAGGAACACACATGGACAGTTTGTTCCAAGTCCGAGTCCAGGACCTATGGATTACGAGTACGGTCGTGGCCACCGTCCAACCAACAGCTACATGGACGATTTGATATCATATGTAGGTTCCTTGAGCTGTATGGACATTGACAGCCCATATCACGAAGGAACACCAAGTCCTTTAGGTGGTTATGGATCGTTGCACGATGAGAGATCATTTGGCGTCTTCCCGGAATACTTTCATGCTCCTCCAGGAACTCCTCCTCCTCCTCAAGCGTATGCACCTCCATCATATTCATATGGTTACAGTGGGTATGGGGGATACAGCAGCTACAGCGGTGACAACTACCAAGGTAGCCAACCTGAGCAGAGCCAGGGCAGCTTCTTTGGGGGTGACAGTTATGGTTTCTTCCCTGAGTACACGCCAGATCCTCCTCCTCCGCAGAGATCTTCTCCTACTCCGTCGTCGTCATCCCGAGGATCTCAGGCCAGTAGTTCGCAGCCTCGACATGCCACTCGTGATACCGGATCTAGTGTTGCTTATCCTCGTCTCGGGATACTCATAGGCATCGATAACCACCAATACAGGCAGTATGTGATGGATTACAAGGCCATGTACTCGTACATGATATGGGAGAACTACTGCGAGTTCATTGATCTGCGATGCGTTATGAGAGACAACAAGGAAGGGGGCATTCAGATCTACCGCGGAACTCTTGCTTCTAAACCAAACATATCACCATGTAACATATTTTAATCTTTTATTGCATTGATCATTAATGTGCATGTTCTTATTACTCTACATGAAATATATGTATTTTCACTTGTTGTAACTTGTAAGACTATTACTCTGTTATTAAGTATTAATTATTAACAACGATATGTTCGATATGGTTATGGTGTGTGACATACCATCATAGTTATAGTTGATAAGATGATTGATATGTATGCTATAAGCCTATAAGTGTATATCTATTGTTTCATTGTTTGAAACACTTAGATGAACTCCATTTGCAATATCTAACATATTCTACAATATGACTGATATGACCGATATGGCCGATATGTCAATATAAGGGGTATGGATGAGCAATATGTGTGAAATAATTGTGTATTTATATGTTATTTATTGTTCTAATACTTGGAAAATCAAAATTTACAATAAAATTGGAAAAAAAAGGTTTTTTGAGCCATTTCCGACTTTTCCACCGAAATTGTCGAAATTTCGGTATGTCAGGTGACCGGAACGAAATCGAAATCGAGATTTCGAACCTTGCCATGTTGAGAAGAGGAACTAATGAGATGTTTATTCCATAGAGCTATGGTCTCTTATATAGAGAGAAAACCCTAGAGAGTAAAAGGGTTACAGAACCCAAAGGGTCACGTGGGGTTACGAAACTCGAAGGGTCACAGAGGATTACAGAAATCAAAGGGTCACGGGGGATTACAGAACTCGAAGGGTTGCAAACATAAATGTAAATGTAATAAATCTAACAATCCAAATATCTCGTGGGTGAGCTCATGTCTTCCGGTTAAGTAGTGAACCTATATGATCACTTTGAGAGATTGTATTACTCATATGCCCTCATATGCACAACATCTCACCGGTGTATATACCTTGATAAGGTCATCAACCTAATAGCCTATCTAATGTACATACTTAGTCATATAGTAATACATCCATCTCCGATCAGAGGATGCGAGACTATACGTGACAACATAAGACATAGGTCTTAGTTATCTCGATCTCACAAAGTCAACTATTTGACTTAGCTCATCCAACACCTCCAAATCTCTATTCCTATGCAAAGGACATACATCAAGAGATCGGTCGGATATTAGCCTTTGGAGTAAGGATTGACATCTCCTCAGGCTGAAGATCCCTTCTTGATAATCACTTGATGTTGTGGTTGGGTCCTTAATCTAATTCTTTAGATATTCAACCCTACACCAGCCTCTATGATCCAACCTTTAGATCAACAGATGTATGGTATCAAGATGGCCATGGTACATAACCCTATTTGGACGAAGGAGCCTATTATGCAAACATGTTAATTCTTCATTTCAGATTATGGAATGATCTGCAATAACCTTTACTGCATGATGGCTCATCGTGGGCTCATATATCCAACAAGGACATAGTCACACGAGCCACTTACAAGCTGATATTAAGGCTTCTCCATCCGTGAATCAAGGAAGACACCAACGGACCCCACGATTCAAGGTCAAAACACAACAACAAAACGGTCTCTTCCTCCAATAGGCCTCTTACACACCAGAGGTTGTTGTTGAGAGCCACCACATCTCTAATAAAGTACCCGTCCAGAACTATGTTCACAAAACCAATAAGAGCATTGAGCTCCAACGCTCAATTTCCAGAAGACCCAATGAGAACCCTTGCTTCTTGATAGTTTCATGCCTCCCTTTAGCGAACACAATCGCAAACGATCTTGAAATCTTCGATGCTCGCTTTTCATGAATGGTGGCAGGGGCTCACTGCAGGCTCTCATTCACAAACGAGCATGAGTGTATCCGACGGCATCCATGCCCACTGCTAAGACATCGTGGTGGTAGCGCATAAGAAGACGTATGGGATATCGAGTCCCTTCTGGGATAGCTTGGCACGGGGAAAGGACGTCAGTCTAGTCCCGCTCGTACCAACAATAATAAATAATAGGCACCATACTGGTAGCATCGTTGCCCTCGCTTGTGATGGGAAATGAATGATCATCCTCCCTCGCCCCTCTCTTCTTCCGATCGGTGGCCCGTGTGCTCCTTTTCTCTCCTTTTTGGTGTACCCCTCCATTCCTTGATCCCGCATCGCACCTCTCAACGGAGACGCTCTCTTCGCTGCCGGGTGCTCTCCATCCTTCTGGAAGTGTCAACCTTTTACATCGTCTTTTCCATATCTTCAAATCAGCAACGATTTCCCATCAAAAACTTAGTGTTAGCATCCCTACGCAGGCAGAACATACTCCTCAAATGGTGCAACCTAGTGGTCGTGTCATATAGATCTCCTCTCTAAGATCACTATAAAGGCATTCTTGACACATCGACCAATTCTCGTTGGCAGCAATAGAGAGAATCATGTCGATTGATCTCATCCTGGCCACTGGAGAGAGTCTTAAAGTAGTTCATGTCATAAGTCTGGATGAAGCCATTTGCCATTAATCGAGCCTTCAATCTATCTACTGACCCATTTAAAGCATGTTTTAGTCGTGAGGATCCCATCTACAAGCTACATGAGCAACACTTGTGGGAGATGGCACAAGATCCTAAGAGCTCCTTGAGACAGGAGCATCCATCTCCTCATCCATAGCTCGCTTCCATCCTCAATAATGTAGGTTATATGATTATCACATGGAAGAGGCATAGTCATAAGATTATATGTAAAATCCTATTACAATTAAGTAATCTATAAAAAGAAGTAAAATGTGACATAATGTATGGAGTACGTAGCCTTTTGACCTTACTCAGAGAAATAGAAAGTTCTGTAGAGAAAGAGGGACTTTGAGTCTGCAATGGTGAGGAGGGGCATTTGAAGGAGGCTCATCATCCTGCAATGTATGAACATGTAATGGGACAGACTGTATGCAATGCCTCGTGTGGTAGACCAAGAGTGGAGGAGGGAGGGAATATCGTTAACAAACTCAAAAAAGATGCTAGTTCCTTCAAAAAAGGTAACATCAACAATAATGTAATATCAATGTCCAATTGTGTTATAACACATGTACCCTTCTAGACTATTCAATATCCTACGGGTCTGTTTGGCAACTAGGTTGGGTTGGGTTAGGGTATCCTCATGTGAATATTAGTTGTTTGGATGGTTGGAAGGGTTTAAGAGGGTTGGAATGATAAATGCGATGTGACATTGATTATGTGTTAAAGTACCCTTTGTATCTTTTTCCAAGATTTCGCCCCTATACCATCGATATGTTGCCGACATATCACCTATGTCACTACATATCACCCCAAATATGAAATTTTCTTCTTAAATTTTTCGTATTTAGCTAGCATATTTCTTCACAATGTAGGAAAAGCTAGAGGGACGGACTTTATGTGATACATAATGTGATAGACCTAGAGCGAAGGAGCTTGTGTTATAACATATGTACCCCTTCTGGATTATTAAATACTCTAGAAACACACACTTGATTGCATCACAAACATGGCCTAAAATTTTGTGTCGATATTAGATTTCACGAGCATGGCGATATCAAAACTAACCCCGATATCTTTTTCCAAGATTTCGCACCCATATCGGAAATATGTTGCTGGCATATTGCCTATGTCACCGCATATCACCTAAATATGAAAATTTCTTTTTAAATTTTTATCTGGCTAGTATTTTGCTATTGTTTCTTCCTATTAGGGTGATATATATTTCCATTTCATCATTTCTGCATTGTTTCGCAAAGAAATTTTCTATGAAATAGTATAGCCAGAGAGTCCAGATACTCTTGACAATTGTGATGACATTGTCATCGATACGTTGGTTAAATGTTAATTTTCAAGTTGGCGATTGGGAATAAATAGATATGTTGGTTAACTAGTCTATTAGGAATAAATCTAAGAGCTACTCATGCATCGCCTTAAATGTCTCCTTATATAGGAGATTGGCAACAATTAACTAATCAATGTTGTTGGTCAGCCACTCCACGACTTAATACTTATCCGCCCATAACATGGATTCATAATCATTATCCTCTATCTTGAGAGGATATTTTGTGAGAACGTATAACTTCCTTTAACTAACAACAAATACCTTAAAAGTTTGAAACCACATTACATAATTTTCTTAACCCTTACGATTGATTGATGTCCCATGTACCATAATAGATTAGTAGAGGCCATTGCAGTCAGATGGAAGAAGAGTAAATAAAAAATTAAAGGATATATTACTCAAAATATCAAAAAAAAAGACAAACGGTTGGGTTTTGTGCAATAGAAATAAGATTCCATAATACAACTGCAAATTAGGATTCCATAGCAAGATATAGGACTCCATGTTTCATCAATAGCACAGGAGTTACGGCACGATAGTATACGAGGCATAGAAAAAGGCACAATGTCAAGCTCCAGAAATAGACACAATAACATGATTGATAGGCTTCAAAAATAAACTCCAAGTCTAGCAAATAGGCTATAAAAATACCATGATAGACAAGCGGAGGTGATGGGCAATAACAAAAAGACTGGTACATGACGCAAGTGCACTTGGATCGGACTTCAGAAAGGAAGTTTTTTGCTTTAGAGATTAGAGGATCACAATCACGCTTCAAAAGATAATTCTATGCTCGTGTGATATTGATGGAACGGATTGGGAATGTTCCCAGATCCATGTGGTTCCATTGATTTTTTTTAAATTCCATTGTTATTGTGACTTGAATAACGAGTTCGTTTTTCGATCGGATATGATCCGATCCACACGCTTTCCGTGATGTGCGGAGCCTTATCTGCCTCACTTCAATAGCACGTTCCAGAGGCGATAACTCCAGAATTAGACTCCCGCAGAAATGGGTGATAAGTGATAGCATGTTCCAAAGTTAATAACATGCTTAACGCAAGTGATGGCTTAGATTGACGCAACAGTAGGATCCACCATTGCTTTACTCCAGTAGCAAACTAGCAGTAGGAACTTGACCATAAGATCATCCCTCCTTGGAGCAGGTGATAAATTAGATGGATATACAACTCTTGGATGTTAGTGATTAGATGTTTTAAATGGAACGAGGTAGTCCTGGAACATGTCTACGAATAGGTGATAGTGCAGAGATGGGATTCTCAATGTGGATTTCTAAATTTCCAGATGCAGGTTGCAAATCAGAAACTTGACGAGAAAGTATTTGGTGGAGGGCTAGTGCAAGAGAGGCCCAGAGCGTCGGTTTGGGACCGTCACACAAATACCACATGAGAAAAATCAATAGGATGGAATGAGATATTTGTATATAAGCGAGGGTTTCTTCTATAGAGTTCGATTCTTAAAACAATAATCATACAATAGAGGAAAATTGTAATTGAATTCTTTACTGGACTAGTAGAAATAAAATGAAAAATAGACAAATGCTAACGTCTAAATATGGTGAAACATCAATAGATGGTAATCTGATTAATCATATAGTATTTTCAAATTAAATAATATTTGTGAAGATAGTCAAAAATCAGTATTTTCTTTCATTGTCATCGGCACGGAAATTATTTGTGAATATATCTTTTTTTCTTGAGTAGGAAAAAAATTTTGATGGAAGTCGTTATTTCAAAAAAATTGGTTGGTGAAGCTGAGAGGGGATACCATATGTCAATAACTAGTTGAATGGAGTGTTTGCTTTGAAGGATTGCAAATAGTGTCCCACTAAAGTTGGTCATCCATATTATTCAAGCGTTGGAAGAACCTAAGAGCATGCAGCTTTTGAGGTCAACTAGGAGCTTGGATTGTGGAGTTGGTGCTCCAACATGAATCAAAGCTAGATGGTTAGAATGGTAGGATATGGGGTCTGTTAGTGGTACTAAGCTAACAAATTTCATGGTGGAGGACTAGATTTGGACTTCCCAGGGCTTGCTCATTAGAGGGTGCGCAAACATCGTGCGGAAGATATGGTCCTCGCTTACTCTTTTCTTCTTCGTGTTTAAGGTCCTACTGCATTGGTTAAGTCTAAGGGCGAGCAGTGCGAGGATATGTGGTATGATCGATGGAGGTTCGTGGACTCTGGTCGAAGAATATCAATTAAAAATTACAAATAGATATGTATTTCGCGTTGACTAGATCTAAAAAATCGTCCAATTTTTCCAAATGCAGAATCTCTATTTCGATTGTAAAGCAAGAAACTCTGCTTCAAATACTTCACATTCTTCAGACCATACAAACATGCATATATACTAATACATCTCTTTGATTTATGCGGGATGTCAAAACAGAAATCAGAAATGATTTTTTTAGCCTGTCATACCTGATAACCAAGCTTCACTACACCTTATATTGTTCAATCTGATTATTAATGGCAATCCCTTGTTTCAAGAAATCAAACACCACCATTGCTGCAGAGGAAGAAAAGAGTAAACAGAACGTCAAAATAAGAAAAATTAGGATAAATTGCTACAGACATGCTTGCAAATATTAGACAATCTAAGGTCAAATGGGTAAAGGAATGATACGAACATAAAAATATACACTTTCCAGTTTACTGATGAGTGTTTGGTATATCAAATATTCTCTACTTGCATCCAACCATTTAACAACCCTGTTGCCATTTGAGATTTGAAGAAACTATTACAAACAGTCGAATCATAACAAAGTGCACGAGTTATCACCACCGCTGAGACTCTGCTAAGTGCTATTCTGGATTTGACCACGAGAGCTCCGAATTCAAGGAAGAAAATGATTTTACAAAAAGAAACAACGCAGTTGCAATGAACTATCAGAATTCCAATGATCAGACACCATTACAGAAGCTTTATCCACCCAACACACCAGCATAACATGGTGAACATGTGCAACCATGGTAACAAGTTTATGTTCATGTATCCGACACCAACTATCTCAAAAGATCATGCTGCTCAATACCCGCCAAAACACCTAAACAACCAACAATGGCATCAGCTGCATGTTGATGGGTCGAAATCTTGCAAATCAACGATTCCCAGAAGTTTTCGATGTTGAGCAGTTCCACCCACGTGAAGACCGCTTCAGTCCATACCAAACATCTTTGGTCCTTCCACACAAGAAGAACAAGAGATATGCTGATTCAACCTCAACCCTATAGAAGGAGCAATTGCTATCACAATTGCTAAATATTAACCGCATTAAGTAGGGTTGTCTGCATGGATTCTTTGCCTCCATTCAGATCTATCTTGGGTCAATCTCGGACTTAGATCCAAAAAACTAAGATCCCTTCATACAGTCTCATTCCAACACTTCTTGAGCCTTCATCACCCTCTCTTAGCCCCCAAAGAAAACTACAATCATGAATCGCCATGAGCTCCATATCGATGCTCTGAAAAACTTCGTATAGTCTCTTGAGCAGTTGCTATCATTATCAAAAAAAAATCTCGACCTCCACTCCTTGGTCAATATATTATGTTTTGCACCAAGAAAAGGAAAACCTTCATCCACATTGGAACAAGCATGTCCCAGATGAATCTACAATCATGAACCTTCTGCCGAGAATAGATACCGGTGGTACAATCAGAGCATGATAGGCATATTTCACAGAAAAATCGCCTCTTCACCGCACCTAGTGATTCCTTTCCACCATGGGACCCTTGAGGGATCAAGAACAGCCATGAGCTCCATATCGATGCTCTGAAAAAGCAGAAGAAAAAGTTGGTATCCAGGAACTATTCGCACGTGCTTTTGAAACAAGCGTGCCTAAATCAGAAGCCAGTGCAAACAGGTACGGGAACGTTCCGATAGGGCCCCCCATCAATCCAATCCATCCAGCAAGCAAAGGAACATCCCTCTCTCACGACCGAAGAGAAAAGAGTAGGAGGCTCAGATAAAACATAATAGATCCCTTTCCAAAAGTCAGAAGCACGGTGGTGCTACCGAGATACCAAGGACCTCTAAGCATGAGCTCCATAACTGCCATGGACCATCCTACAAACCAAATCTTCTCTGCTTTCCCAAATCCTTGGCACCCACTTCAATAGGAGAGCAAGGTTCATCTTCTCAAGTTGCTGAACACCCAAACCCCCTTCCTGTGTCCTGAGTTTTGTTTGAGTTTGTATTTAGATGAGTAATGAGATCTCTCCAAGATCCAATTATACTGCTCATTCTCTTAGTACGATATTGCTCATTAGCGGAACTTTATAGTGTTTGTTGGGCTATATAAAATGCCCAACAATTATCCATTGAAAAAAGTGAATAGAAAAACACAACCCTTGGTGACTTTCTCCCATGGTTTAATCCCACTCAGAAAGTAAGGTTCTGCCTACAAAATCAAGGTTTATTCTTTTTATTCTTGATTTGCTTCAGTGTTTTTTCGGCATTGTAAAAGAGCAAGTCATTCCTGAGTTTGTTTATTGTTTCTGAGATCGGCTTGTCTTGTCAATTTCTTTTTGTTCTTCTAGTTTGTGTTCATTTCGGGTGGTTGTTGAATGAGGATAAAGGTGTCACTAGAGCCGCCGGTGTGCAGCAAAAGAAGAAAGTGCAGCACTATCAATGCTTTAAGCGACTATTAATGGACGAGGAAAAATGTATCGAGTAAAGATGAGATAGATATTTTCATTTGTAATAAGTTGCAGGTTCTTCGGCTCCAAGTTGAGGGAAAGTGTTAGAGCTTGTATTTAGATGGATTATTAGATCTCTCCAAGATCCGATTACATTAATCTTCTCTTAGTACCATATTGCTCATCGGTGGGACTTTACAGTATTTATGGAGTTATATAAAGAGCCACATGCCCCATGCATCCATTGAGAAAAGTAAATAGAAAAACATAACCCTTAGTTCTTTCTTCCATGGTCTTATCCCGCTCCTTAGGGATACGGTTCCAAATAAAAACTAAGTTTTATTCCTTTTTTCCTTGATTTTCTTCTGCATTCTATATTTGACAAGTATGAGAATGTCCCAATCCACCAAATGTATACTTGTATATTTCATGTTGGAAGTACTCCGAAAGAATCTTCGCGTGATTGCCTCCAGACGACTTTGAAACCCAATAAGCAATAATCTAGTCTACATGGAGAAGACAGGAGTAGCACCAAATACTACTCTAACAAGCACAACATGGCCTCCCCTGGAAAATGTAAGATGCCTTCCACCCTTTAAACTTCCATTACAACTTATTAATGACAAGAAACCAATCTGCTTAATGAACCATATGACTAGTAGATAGTGGCAGTCATAGATATCGATCGGCAGCAATCTACATAAAGTATTCAGTAAGGTGCCGCTAATAGCAATCTCCTCCCCAGATGGATCAAATGGAACAAAAGCAAATTTGTCCCAGTTGATAAGAAGTTCAGAAAGCTAACAAAAAATATCCAAAACCACAACCGCCTCTCTTGCCTCCTCCGAACTCCCTTCAACGAAAAAGATGGTATTATTGAAATACTTGAAGGATGGGGATGGAAATGTCTCCAAGCTTTTTTTCTTTTTAAGAAATGTCTCCAAGTATGTACCCCATAGTAATCCTATGGTGTACCACATGTTCAACAAGCATCATGAGCTTACGAAACGGTCGACCGGCACTTCCTCCGTATGGTGATGTCAAGGTGGGGATTCCCCGATACATGGATCTCTTGGATGAAGCGTTGCATCACAACGACATCATATTCGATGCTAGTGAATGGTAGACCTGAGGGAGGTTTTTTCAAGCCACAGGGGGGTGAGACAGGGATGTCCCCTTGCTCCCATGCTCTTTGTCATTGCTACAGGTGCTTATCATGCATGGATGATAGGGAACAGGTTAACGTAGTCACGTCCTCAAAAACCTTCTTCAGATCAAATTTGTGGTCCTCATAAATGATATATGCTCCAGTAACCAACCACCTCCACTTTTTACGTCCTGCATAGTGGGACACCCTATGAAAGTGATCCGCGAGCACCCTACCCAACTGGCAGCCCCCCTCAACACGAACCTCATCCACCATGATTGATCTGACAAGATCCTCTCTGCCACCTCGTTCTGATGCAAGGTGTATGGAAGGGAATTCTTCTAATGGCTCCTATAAAAGATATTCATCATCTAATAACCTGGAAATAACAAGAGCACTCATCAAAAATCACTCTGGAGTTGAGCCTTAAAAAAATCTATGTACATATAGTAAGCTTAAAAGAAAGTCAAGAGCACAAAAAACTTTGAATATCTTGAGTCTAAATGAAAATTCTATAATCCCAATGGGAGTGATTGGTGAATATGCAATGTTTTGGCAACGCGAACAGAGTTCACAATGGATGAAGGTTCTGGAGAAATCAAGAAGCCACCTTCTCCAATCAAGTGAATAGATGTGCCAGGTAGAAGCAAAGTATGTACCCGAGATTCACCAGGTTAGTGATAGGAACGCTATCAAGATCGTGGGGGCTCCATAGAAGTTGCATGAGCCTAGAGTAGTCTGTAACAAAAAATTGGACAGTACGTAAGGCCATCCCCTGATCAGAGGCCATCTCTGTCGTAGATGCATCATAATCAAAAGAAGATGCTGAATTGGCCGATGGAGGCTGCCAAACTTTGTCCAACACCTATCTCAGAGGTGGTTGGACATGTGGCGGTGAGTACAAGAATGGTAGGCCGCATGATTTGGTTGTATGCTGAGAACGTGTCTGAGCCAATTCATCAAATATGTCCTTGGTAGACTCCTTGTACATAAGAGTAGTTGTAATACTAAGTTCAACATTGTTTGTTATCCATATCATGACCCAATAGTTGTTGCTCACCCAAAAAAACATATTCCCAATGTGTCCTTTTTAGTGGGTCCTTCGTCAGAATATAGATCTTCCTTTGACAACCAAGAAGCACCTTGAAGGCTCGAAACTAGCTCATATAGTAGTTTGCATCCTTCATATGATAAAGATACCCAGAGACACCATTGAAGATTTAGAATTAGGGGTTTAGTCTGGGCCGAAGTTGTGGCCATTGGGGTAAAGGAGGAGAGTCAAAAGGATCTTGAAGAGATTTACTTCAGCATTAGGGTTAAACGTCAACGACGGCGACCACTAGACCACACAAACACCAAGGAGGCATGATCAACAAGGGTGGTAATGGCAGAGAGGGGTAAGACTCCGTTAAGGCAGCAACATGGCAACAACAGCAGTGAAGCACGACAACACGCATCGATAGGGCTTGACGACCGCTAGGGACGACGTTGGTAGGGTGCGGGTGTGTAGGGGTGGTGCTGGTGGGGCACAGCGTCGCTAAGGGTGGCAACAGTGAGGTGCAGTGATCGTTAAGGCGAAGGTGGTGATGGTACCATCAAGTGGAGAGGCTAGCGATAGAGGCGGGAGTTTGGATATGACTCTAGTCTAGGATCGTCGCTCTGATACCATGTGGAGAAATTTAAATAATCAATGCAATGAATTTTATTCATGGGTAGGGTTTTGTATATAGCGTGAACCCTAGGGCATTATAGACAAAAATTACATAATAGTAATCAACAAAACTCCTAAACATGGAAGGGCTTCAAATAAAGATTGCTAACATGGAAACAAGGTAATAATATGAAATATGCCATTGGATACATTAGCCCAATGATGTCAACAAGTTTATTACGCAACCGCTCTATAAGATCATGGTCTAAGAGCCTTACAACCTCCAACATTACTACAATCTCGTTCACAGGCTCTGAATAGCTAACGAGAAAGCCTCCACCACTTCCACTTTAAAAAGGGGCCTCATTAGAGCGTAGAGAGGATAGGTGGGCCCAAAGAAACACCAATCAATCTCGTGACTTTCAGCATAACAGTTCCCATACCATGATCCAATATGAAATCCAAAAGCTTTGCTTTATAAATCACCAGATTGAAAACAAAAACATCATAGATTATCATCATCGAAAAACTTGAGAGCTCTTCCACAAGGTTCACGCAATCCTCATTCACATCGTTCGCCTCTAACGAGGCCCCACACCCTACCGTTTAATAAGCAACCTCCTCCATCGGCCCTACTCGAGGAGATAGGACAATCACTAATACCACCTCTTCATTGTCAAACATCAAAGATGGCTCCTTCGACACCATTTAAAGCTTCGCCCCCTCCACTACTGAGGATGCTTCCCTCCACCGCATCAATGGGCACCACTTCTCCACCCCAAAGACTGAAACGATATTTTGCCATGTGCAACTAGACACCCCTCCCCTAAGACAGTCTTGGCCCAATAATCACCACAACCACTTGATTTGCCTTTGTGCATGACCGCACACCATAAGAAACCACCTCCACAACCTCAATTGAAGTCTTGAAGGTTGATTCAATCACAAGCGAGTATTGGAGAGGAAATGAATGCCTACAATCTTGAAAAGATGCCAGCAACACGTGTTACATTCCCCATAGGAAAAGCGAGGACGCTGCCAACGATAGCCACTAACTTTGACTATAAAAACCATCATAACCTCTACATCAGTCGACCCCTGGCATATATAGTGCCGAAAAGTCACACCACATCATTGAGGAAATCTTCTAACAAGAGCTCCAATGTTGCATGCGCCTACATTACAATAACGAAACCCTCATTGACCAACAAATTCGTTGAAACGAAGTCAAATTCCTACTGAGTTTCACCCAATAACACCTCCTTGAACAATCGTCGGCATGTTGTTCAACAACCGTTAGCCACGCCACCTACTGAGATATCCTCTGTAGATATTCAGTTATTTTCATAATCTCGCAACGATGCCAAATCCTATGCAGCTTACTATCATATGTTTAATGGCCTTTGCCACATTTAAACCATTGTAACGAGCCCGCACTCTAAGGGAAAATGTCCTAGCTTCCCTCACTTGAAACATCACATCGAGTGTGCCGGTTTATGTGTACCAATGTTGGTCCTTTGATGGCACCGAAACAACCTCGAAGTCAACCCCCTACCCCCCCCCCCTCTTTGCAATGGTGGTCCTTGACTCCCATCCACACCTATAAATTAAACCAACTCCGACACCACCATGTAGGTTGAAGCATTGGGCTCGACCCAACCCAACACAAGGAAACCTGGTCTGGGCCCACCATTTTTCCTCGGGCTTTGGGTCGAGTCGAGGTCTGGATTTTTTTGCCAAATGAGAGCCCGAACCCGACCCAAGGCCCGTGAGGTCAGGCTCAGGTTCGGACTGGACTCAGCTCGCCATCAATTCCAAGATTTAAAGGCTACGCGATATGGAGACTTGGAACTCGTGCAGACTTGAAAGTTTCATCCCTTTTTATTGTAATTGTGCTGGAATAATACCGACATAAACATGGAATATTTGAATACCATTATAATATGTATAACGGTCCACGTGAAGGCAAATGTATGCCTTTTTTTTATGGCGGCAAATGTATGCTTTTTCAACAAGAATTGTGTTGAAGTGGTAAAGAATTATGTTACCATTGGAATATTGGGATACTAAAAGAAGTACTGGCGTACTCAGTTCTCCACCTGAAATTGGAAGGTTATACATCAACTAATCCAATACTTCATGCAATTAAAGAATCTTAAACTAAAGCCAGACTATGAGACTGCCCATGATGTAGTTAGGATATTATATACGAGTAGTAAATTTGTGGCCCCAAATATTGAAGGAAGGATCGCAGTAGGAGGTGGATGCCGTCAGCACTCAACACATGTTTTGAGGTTTAACCAAAGCACAAGTTATCGTTCCCGCTTGTAAAAGCCACACTCATGTGGATGTAGACATAGCTTGGAATTTTTCATCAATGTGCACGGGCTCATTTACACTAGTCGTATACCACGAGCATTGTAATTAGTTTAATCTAAAATGTTAGTTCCGGGGCTTTCACTCTATCATGCTTTGGAGAGGGTCACGAGGAGGGGTCATCGTCGTCAGGGAGGGTCGCGAGACTGGTGGTGGTGATGTAGACAGGGCATAGGGGACAGGATCATGAGATAAGGGCATTAGCAAGATTGAAAGAGCGGGAGGGGCCTTGTTCACAGTTCAAAATTGGGGCACAACAGAATACCGCAGGTCGGGTCGAGTTTTCCAAGGCCAAATCAGGTTCAAGTTGGGTTTGTCCTGAGCTTGAAAATTCAACAAAATCAGGGCTCACGTCCAGCCCACATGTACATCGGGTCCAGGCCAGGTCCTAGTTTTTGTGGGTTGGGTCCGGGCTGGCCCGGTCCAATGCTCCACCTTACCACCATGTACCCTCTCCCTCGCCCTCTTCCTCATTACTTTTGGTTTGGGGCTCACCCTAATTCCAAAACAAATGCCAAAAAATATGGTTGGTGATCAAATACCTCTTAAAAAAAAAGACAACCTATATGTATCGATTACCACTCAAAGAAAGTCAGAAGTATTTATATGCATATCCATTGACATTGACATTGGAATAGAAAGCACCTTATTGAAGTGAAAAATAGAAAGCATCTTGATTCAAACCTAAATGCAGCAATCAACCGATCTAAGGTTAGAAACATCTCAATTAAAACCCGAATGTATAAACCAATCAATTGATTGATATTGGAAGCGAAATTATATTGATTCAAACCTAAATGTAGTGATTGGACAACATTAGAATGGCAGGCATCTCAAAATGATGATGAAGTGATTGATCGACTAATATTGGTAACTATGGCATTTTTCAAACATAAATCTAGTTATGACTTTATTAATATCGAAATCCATGTCAGAAATCAAGGATAGGAAGGGGTGGATATTTAACAAAGTGACGACTATAGTGTAAAATATAGCTCATCTTCGATATTCAACGATCATCTATATCATTTTGGTATTGTTATACTAATTTAGAAACGAAACCCAAAATATAACAATTCGCTTCTTGGTAGATGTAGAGAAATGGGGGAAAGAGAGGGAGAGTAAAGAAGCGGTGGAAGCAAGTGCAAGAAACATAAGCAGAGTAGGGGCATGAAGGCAAGAGAAGGCAATGAAGAGGAGACAAGTAGCGAGCAAGCAAAAATGTGGAAACGAGGAGGCAGGCAGGCATAGATGCAAGCTATGGTCATTGGTTTGAAGCAAAAAACCAAAAGAGGTGATCATCGAGGGCAGTCAAGCAGTCTTTACAGGTGAAGCAGTTCTCCCAATGCGGCGAAGATGGCCGCATGGCCAAGTCTTGCAAGAGAGACATTGTGCATAATTGTTATGGCACGTCTAGCCATTATCAGCACTCGTGTACAACATAGGAGGTTTGGCGACATCATGTGTTGGTAAAGGTGAAGAGCGTGTGGCGTCCTCAGTCGTGTTGGCGGCAGAGCAAGCTTAAAGAGCAATGAATCCAAATCGTTAAAAGGTCTACTAGTGAAATATGTTAATGAGGACCTGCAAGATAAGCTAATGCCTAATGAATGATGCTTATTTCTTTTTGGATGGATGATCACGAGCAGAGGGTGGCGTTGAGAATTATGGCTCAAGACAAAATTGTTCAGTTTGGCGGGCTTAAGGATGAAAGGAACCTGAGTAGCATCAAGTTAGAATCCCAAAGGGATCAATAGAAAATCATTTTGGAGCGAGACAACATGGTGGATAGGAAATGAAGGCAAAAATTCATAATAGACATGGAAGAGGGAGTCAAACATAGACGTCAGGTTCTTTCAAGCTAAGGCTAGTAGGTGGCTTTTTCAAAATCGCATCCATGCACACATACTCTCTCTCTCCCTCCCTCTACATGTATACAGAGAAAGGGAGAGAGAAAGAGAGATGAATGTTTTCGTGGGGAGCAGGAAGTCAGTGCAGCAATGAGGACCACTTTCCGGGCTTGAGTTAGCATATGCACGTAAAAGGATGCATTGTCTTTATTGGTGTGTGTGTGACAGCTTGACCTACAAGTATGTGTTGGATCTATTTCTCGAGTTTGGATCGTTTAAGGCCACAAAAGATATATTTGATTTAAATATTGATTGTTCCCCAGATGTGGTTGAGAATGATGTTCGAGCATGTTCATCAGAGAATTCCATGATGTGGTTGAGAATGATGCTCGAGCATGTTCGAGATGTTCAGATAAGGATCAAGGGGTTAAATGCCTTGATTGTGATACACCGCCCTTTTCACGAAGAAAAACATATCATCTACATATTAAAGTACATGAATCGGGTGCTCTACTCGTTCAAAACTTATGCATATTTTGCTTTACTCATCATACTCTACTATCATTGAGAGCTTACCAGCTATCATCATAAATAAAAGAGATGTAAGGGGCACCTCTGGACGACCCTCCTAAGCGGCTATAAAACATTGTGCTTCGATTGTTTATTAACCAAAATCGGGTACACCATGGTGGTGATGCATCTTTTTATCCATGTTATTTGTATCAAGAAATCTTGCCTAGGTGGAGAGGCATGAATGAAACTTTAATCAATACAACCATAAACCTTGGAAAAAATGTCTTCCAAAGCATCTGTGACCTTTCGCATCTTCCAATCAACAATCATCTCAGTTGTCATCATCGTATTATCCATCAAATGCCTGCCGGAATAAAGCTTAATACGTCGGAGAAATAATGGTGCCTAGTGCCCCCCCCCCTTGAGCTGAGCTGATTAGATAGCAACTTTTCTACAATGGGGTAAATAGCATTTGGAAATGCGATTGACTGAATGAGAGCCCAATATCCTTTTATAAAGGATGGAAATGGGATCACACAAATTAAATCTAAATGGGTCTAGAGAAATTTGGAGAAATTTGAGCATCATGGTTAATCATGTCAAATCAGTGTTTGCTCCATTTGGGTTGTCGATGATGAGGTTGCTAGGTGCGGGGAAGTTCGTGGTACTCCTAGAACATCTTTGTCCCTTATTAATTTGTGCATGCCATTGATGTATGGTCGACTTCAACAGCCATATGGAATGCTTTAATGGAAAAACTTGAAAAGAAATCGGCTTGTAGGAAGGCCAGTTGTTAATTATTCGGTACCTCTCATTATGATTTTGTTTACCATATCATTTTTTTCTCTTCTCGTCTCACTGGTTGTTGAGAGTTCGATCTTCTCTATTATATTTAATGAGACGATTTTCGGATCCAACACCGAAGAGACATCTAATATCGACCTCGTGAAGGACAATGAAGTGATACAACAGGTCGATCAGGGAGCATGGGTATGCTATGCTTAAAAGAGATGAGAAAGGCTTTTCTTGCCAAATAAGTGTTGAGAATCTAGTAAAAGTATGAATTTGCTTTCTCAATCAGTGAGGAAAACAAATGGTGTCACCTCGATTCGTCTACCCTACGAGGGGCATCAGTTACCTCTCAACTTTCTAGAAAAGAATTTGCATTGTTTTACTGGAGATCACATCCTTCCATAGAGTAGCCTTATGGAATGGCAATGTTGAATAAACGTGGAAGCAAATCGATAATCTGAGATAAAAATCAAACATAAACATTTACATGGAACCCAACTCCCTAAGGAGCGAGATGAAATCACAGGAGACGGAATCAAAGGGTCGGATCTTCTATCAGAATTTTTTAATGAGCACTTGTAATTTGTGATGTAGAAGAAAAAATTTGAACGATGCAAAATTTTTTACGGTAAAAATATTTGGTGGAGAAGAAATTAAAGGATGGAGAAGAGAATGCTCGCAGAGAACGCATGGAGAGAGAAGAGAGAAGGGGGAGATAATTGGAGAAACTCCAAATTAATTTCAACTTCAATTGCTTTAAAAATAAAGGCTACCATCCCTTTTTATATAGGAGGGTGGGATTACAAAAATAGAAATAGAATGAAATTCAAATCCTAACTTATACTAATTGACTTTAAATAGACTCTAACCAAGTAACTAATTGATCTAACTGACTAACCAATAAATTGGAGATCACATGCGATTTTGTTATTTATAAAAAATAAAATTCAAACAGACCCAATCAATAGTAAATAAAATTACCATGACTCTAATTAGAAAATAAAATCCTATTATCCTAATTTTAATAAGCGACAAAATTTAAACGAACGAGAAATCCTAATTGATCCCCAATTTGTCATTCTACGCTACATCAACTCTCTGTCGCTTCGAAAAACTCGTCTCCTGAAGAGTGGCTTTGTTTTTCGGATGTGGCATTGTAGAAATTTTGTCGAATTTGTTGACAATCCATCCCAATTTCGTATCTTTTTTTCGTAATTCAGCATTATGTTTGTAATTTCTTCCCATTGGAAGGTGTAGTTGCAACTTTCATACCCTTTCATGTAAGATAACTCTTGCTCTTACTTTTCCAATGACTTTACCCTTTCCATAAAAAAGCTATTTGAAGAGGAATATCTTCATAATTTTTCATAGAGGCATTCTTTATCTCTTTCTTGGAAGACAAGTATCTCCTTTGAAGGAAAGTCCAAGATGAAACAGTCACTAGGGCTTCGTCCCCTGCCTTCCAGTAGCGGTGGTGGGGAAAATAAGGTCGAAATCGTGAGGACGATCCGAAGGCCGTGCTCTAATACCAATTATTACACAAAGAGAGATTTTCAATGGTGAAAAATACTTTTTTACAGTAGAAAATTTGGTGGAGAAGAAGTTAAAGGGAGGAAGAAGAGAAAATGCGCCGGTTGAACGGGTTCTGGAAAAGAACCACAGAGATTGCATGGAAGGAGAAGAGAGAGGGAAAGAGAGACAATTGGAGAAAACTTTGATTTTTTTTCAACTTCAATGGTTTTTAAAACAAAGTCTACAATCCCCTTTATATAAAAGGGGTGGGACTACAAAAATAGAAATAGAATAAAGATTCAAATCCTAATTTATCCTACTTGACTCAAAATAGACTCTAACTAAATAACTAATTGATCTAATTGACTAACCAATAAATTGCATATCACATGCAATCTTGTTATTTAAAAAGAAATAAAATTGCAACGGACTCAAGTAATCGTAAATAAAATTGTCATGACTCTAATTGGACAATAAAATCCTAACTATCCTAATTTTAATAAGTGACAAAATTTGAACGGGCGAAAAATCCTAACTGATCCCCAATTTGTCGTTTCATGTTGCACCAGTTTGGGGATTCATATATAGCCCACAGACAAACATAGTCCCACTAATCATCCATGTGGAACTAAACATGAGTGGGGAAATTGCATCTTGGAGTGATTCAATTATCCATCTATTATATACTCCAACACTCCCCCTCAAGCTGGAGCTGAGAAAGTAGCACCTTCCAACAAAAGAAAATACACAACACATCTTCACACGATAAATCGGGCAGAGATAGGGTAGGGACACCCTGCTCGGGTGAGGATAGAGACACCTCATTTGAAGAACCGTTGTTGGTAGAAGACCGCTCGAAAACGGATCTACGACTTTCAAGTCACCGGGAAAGAACTTGTGCCGTGCACGTAGTAGTCACTGCGATACCATGTCGTGCCTGGAGAAGAGTCGCGGTAGAAGAAGAAAGTCCAGCATGGAGTAGTAGTCGAGGACTGAGACGGCCCAACGAAGTAATCGATGTTCAGTGAAGACGGCTGATAGTAGTAATAATCTAGAGTGTCGGTATGTCAGTCGTGTACAAACAGTACAAGTCTTGTAGATGCAAAGAATAAGCAATGTTCGCACTCCGCCTTTCTCCCATACTTGATGGAATAAAGAATGTGGATGATCAAGTTAGGAAAAACAGTGAATAACATGATTCTTTTTATGTGCTCTTCTTTTTACACAAATCATCTCTTTTTTTCCTTTTTTTTGTAAATATTGTTTTCTATTGGGCCCTCCTTCCTTTTTCCTTGGGCCCCTTCTTTCTTTTTTGATAACACGCAGCATCCCCTTTTTTAGTGTGCCCCTCTTTCTTTTCTTTTTCTCTTGAATGGGCCAACTTGTTGTAACCTCGACCCAAATGGGATTGAGATAGCACGCTCCTCTTTTTTACAAAAAAAAAATCAACGGCCCAATTGGGCCCAAGAACAAGAGCATCCTTTTTTCAGTCCAATTTGGGCTTAAAAACTCGAACCCCCTTCTAATTTTTTAAAACCGGAACCCATGGAAGGGGCATTTGCCCCCTTTGGCGTTTATCCAAAAGTACGAATAGGGTTCCTTCGAGGAAACTTATCGCCACTCCTATGGAGGGGGGGCTCCTCCTCAGATCGCCATCGCCTGGAAGGGGATGGAGTCGCACGAGAACCCAGCAAAGGACATGCCTTGGTCGACCATTGTGGCAGCAAGGCGTGTTGTTGCAGCCTAAAGTGGAGGCGATCATGCTCTGTTGTTGAAGGCAGTGCTTCTACTACTTTGCAGAGGTTCCAAGGAGGAGTTGGCGTTGGTATGTGTGTTGTAAGGAAGTGCGACTAGGACAGGGTGTCGCTTGGGGAGACCACAGCCGCCTAGGATGCTCGAAGGAGATCGTACGCACAACCGCCTAAAGCTTCGATCTGGAGGAATCTTCAATCTGGGGTTGGTTAATGGTCGCATGCCGATGCTACCATCAAACAAAAGTAAGGGCCGCACATCGAGCCCCTCTAGTTTTTTTCTTCGGGTGATGCAGGATGGTGGGGAAAAGGGAGGGCATCATCGTCACGTGCACTGGGATTTGCTTGTAAGACATTGCCTAGAGAGGGGCAGTATTGGAGCCCCTCCTCCATTCTTCTACGAGGTCTGGAGATGATCGTTCTTTTGAGTGCACAGTCTGGATGGATGCCATGTTGCTTCACATCGCAGAAGGAGATCGTGCCACCTGCGAGTAGTCTTATTCATCTCTTGTTGTGTGTACATAGATATTGTTCGAAGATGCCCTATAGAAGCTTGCAGTCATGTAAAAGTAGGGTTTCAGGAACCCTGGCACTTTTAGAACATAACGAAGACGATGATATAATCTTCAGAACTATGAATAAATCTCAAATTTGAATAAAATCCTCAAGAACAAAATCAGAATAGAAACTCCATATATCGAATAGTAGAATCGAACCACTCTGATACCATGTTGAAATAAATAAACGCAAAAGCAAATCGATAATCAATGACAAAAATCAAACATAAACATCTTGTTTTACGTGGAAACCTACTCCCTAAGGAGCTGGATGAAACAACGGAAGAAGGCCTCAAAGGGTTAGATCTTCTATTAGAATTTTCCAATGAGTACAAGGGATTTAGGGCATCTTATATAGCCCTACAGACAAACTGGAGTCCTACGACTCATTCATGTGAGACTAAACATAAGTGGGGTAATTGAATCAAGGAGAGATCCAATTACCCATTTATTACATACTCCAACATGCAAGTTTTTCCGTTTTCGGAGGATAACTAGACTAAGAATGAGGAGTTGTTTGTGGTTGCTTCCCTCATCTGTTACGATCAATTGTTGATCTAGATATGTATGTTGTAGAAACACGGACAAATGGTGTTTCGGTCCCTTATTTTGAACGGTGTGCTTCCATATGAAAGGTTGGCAGAGTTCCTAAAGCTTCTAGAGTTTTTAGCCAAAGTTAAGGGGCTGTATGAAGGGTGTGATCATTGAAAATGGCTTGACAGAGGGTTCTCGATCAAGAAGGCCTAGAGGGTCATTTCATCTTCGACTTCTTTTGATGTCAAAAACTATGTACATGTGCTAGAAGCATGTAGAGCCGAAAGGTCCCATTAAGAGAGAAGATTTTCCTTTAACTTCTTTGACGAAATCGTTCAGTGAAAAAAGATCATAGGGCCAGACTCATTAAAGGGCCATATAGGTCTTGTCTATGTTGTTTCAAGGACATGAAAGATGAGGACTGCCTCTTATTACCTATAAAGGCTCCAAAGAAATACGGGATACGTTTCTTATCACCGAAGAAGGTTTCACAAGTGCTTCAGACCTTTAGGAATTTGTGGGTTCCAACTAGAGTGATTAGAACAACGACTGGGCGACGGCTTTGGCTATTGTGTGGGAGATGTGGCTGGCTAGGAACGGGGTAAGGAGCATTATTATGTGGAAAATATCTTGGAGAATGCTAGGGTAATGAATCTTGATTTTTATAACAGATATTATGATTTTGTAAGTATATATGTCTGGATATCCATCATTTTGATATAAACCTCATTTATCTTAAATAAGTAGGTTGCTACCGTCCATTGATTCTCACAATCATATATTAACTCTTTGGAAAAGCTACATATTATTCTTATGAAAAGGGAAAATCTAACAAGTATAAAGGATTCATTAAGATAAAGATGCTTCAAAAAGAAAAATAGTTAGAAACCAAGCCTATCACCATAACATGTATAGCGATTTTCCTTGATTGCAATAGAGCAACTAAAAGTTATAACTAGTATACTACAACAACAACAAAGCATTTTCCCACAACGAAGTAGACTCAGCTACATGGATTGTATGCCTCCATTCAGATCTATCTTGGATCAATCTCGGGCTTGTATCCAAAAAACTAAGATCCCTTCGTATAGTCTCATTCCAACACTTCTTGGACCGTTCTCGTCCTCTCTTAGCCGGCTTAACATCCCGAAACTCGCATCTCCTAATGGGTCATCGGTTGGCCTTCTTTGCAAATGACCAAACCATCTTAAGCGATTTCTTCGCATTATATCCTCGATCGGAGTTACACCAACTTTACTTCTGATTGTATCATTCCGAATCCGATCTTTACGTGTGTGTCCACACATCCACCTTAGCATTTTCATTTCTGCTATTACCATTCTCTGTGCATGTCTATGGTTCACATGCCAACATTCAGATCCATAGAGCATACAGGTCACACAACTGCTTTGTAAAACTTTCCTTTGATTTTTAAAAGAATTTTCTTATCACAGAGAACAGCAGAAACTCCTCTCCACTTTAGCCAATCCGTGTTTATTCTATTAGTAACATCTCCATCAATTTCCCCTTCATGTTGCAAAATAGATCCCAGGTATCTAAAAGAATCTCTCTTCTGAATGTTATCGTCATCAATCTTCACCTCAATTCCTTCATCATTGTTGCTATCAAAGGTGCACTCCATATATCCGGTCTTAGCTCTACTTAAATGAAATCCTTTAGTCTCCAATGCATGTCTCCAAACTTCAAGCTTCTCATTTAACCATCTCTAATCTCATCAATCAACATAATATCATCAGCAAATAACATACACCAAGATATCTCATCTTGAATGTGACTTGTCAACTCAACCATAAACAAAGTAAAAAGAAATGGACTCAAAGCTTAACCTTGATGTAAACCAATGTTGATGTCGAAATAGTCGGTCTTCCCAGACTGGATCCTTACACAAGATAAAGCCCTATCATACATATCTTATGAAGTTAATGTATAGGACATATGCTTGTCTTTTCTCCAAAACTCTCCACAATATCTCTCGCGAGACAGCATCATAAGCCTTCTCTAAATCAATAAAAATCATATGGAGGTTCCTCCTTCTAGCTTTATAAATCTGCATTGTTCTCTTCAACGAATGGATGGCTTCAATAGTTGAGCGACCTGGCATGAATTCGAATTGATTTTCTTTTACTTTGAAAACTTGCGTCAACCTTCTTTAAATCACACGTTTGACGTTTCCAAATTTTCATAGTGTGACTCATCAGCTTGATACCTCTGTAATTTGAACAATTTTGAATGTCTCATTTGTTCTTATAAAGAGGCGCAATGATAGCTCTCCAATCTTCAGTCACTTTCTTACTTCGCCAAATAATATAAAATAAATTCGTAAGCCAAGTCAAATCATGCTCACCTAAAACTCTCCATACTTCTACGGGGATGTCATCCGGTGTTACACCTTTCCCATGTCTCATAACATTCAAAGCCTCCTCTACATCCTTTCTTTGTATTTGTCTGCAGCTTGCACGATTCAATTAACGTTTACTACTAGCTAGACCACCCAAAGTGATCTCTCTATTTCCTTCCCCAATGAAAAGTTTATGGAAATATTGCTTCCATCTAATCTTTATATCCTTCTGAGTAACAAGCGTGTAACCTTCCTCATCATTAATGCATCTTACTTGAGAAAGGTCTTTGGTCTTTCTTTCTCTTGCTTTGGCCAACCTGAATATATCCTTATGGCTCTCCTTACAGTCGAGATTTTTGTACAAAACTTCATAAGCTTTCGACTTAGCTTCGCTTACTGCTTTCTTTGCTTCCTGCTTCGTCATTTTGTAGTTTGTGACAGTTTCCTTTGTTCTATCCTACGACATAGCTTTAAAACATGCTCTTTTCATTTTGAGCTTCTCTTGCACCCCTCCACTCCACCACCAAGCCTCCTTTTGGCCCGGAGCTCCTTCCTTTGACTCGCCTAGCATCTCTTTGGCCAACTTTCGGATAAAAGATGCTACTGCCTCACACATCTCATTTGCACTTCCACAACAATTCCAAGATAAGTCTTCTAAAACCTAATCCCTTAGCTTGATTGCTTCAGTTGAAGATTCCACCATCTAGTTCTAGTGATCTTGGGAACCCTCCTTTTCTTTATCAGCCCTTTTGTTTGCAAATTCATAACTAACAAGCGATATTGGGTTGTCAAACTCTCTCCTGTGATTACTTTGCATTCTTTGCAACACAACCGATCTCTTCTCCTCAACGTAAAGTAATCTATCTGTGTTCTAGTTGAGCTACTCTTATAAGTAATTAAATGCCCCTCCCTCTTCTTGAAGAGAGTGTTTGATATGAAAAAATCATAAGTTGTTACAAAAGGTAGAATGATTTTTCCCTCTTCATTTCTATCCCTGAAACCATGACGTCCATGAACACTAGCATACCCTGAAGCATCCCTTCCCATATGTCTATCAAGATCTCCACCAAGAAAATCATCTCTCTTTGTGGGATTCCTTGCAAAGTCTTATCTAGATCCTCCCAAAAAGCTTATTTAGTCATTTGATCTAAACCAATTTGTGGTGCATAAACTGAGATGAAATTCGGAATTTCTTTTTCAAGCACCAATTTTAGCAAAATAATCCGATCCTCGAATCTTTGCACCTCAACCACATAATCCTTCAAATCCTTAAGGGGAAAACCACTCCAACATCATTTCTTCCCTTATCTTTACCTGAATACCAAAGTTTAAAGCATGTCTTCTCGATCTCCCTTGCTTTCTCTCCAATCCATTCAGTCTCTTGAAAACATAGTATTTAAATCTTCCTTCTTTCCAACGTATCCACTATCTCCATCAATTTTTAAGTTAAAGTGCCAATATTCCAACTACTTATATGTAACATCCTTCGCAACCTCTTTTGGACTAACTTCTTTACTCGCATCCGTCCATTATGCGGGAACCCTTGCACATTTTGGACTCCAGCAGAGCGGTGATGCAGTGGAACTAGCTTATTTACTCGCATGCATTCGTCATGCGAAAACTCTTGCAAATTTTGAACTACATCCAAGCTGCATTGTAGTGGCCCTTGACAATTTTTCATTGCATTCGGGCGATGCAACGCATCGCAAGTAAGGAACGCTCCAATGAAATCTAAATGTTTACTTAAATCTATGTTCAAAAGATCTAACTGTCATTAGACGACTTCCTAAATAGTATTTAAAAATAATACTATTTAGGATGTTGTCTCCGACTGTTTTACGATGGTTTTTGGCTACCTAGCACAACCCTCCTCATTTACCCGGGCTTGGGACCGGCCATGGCTGAGTTAATTTTTACTAACTAATATACTAAAAAATAAATCTTGACAATTTAACGGTAGTGAAAACAAAGTACAGTTAGATACTTACCCAACCAGATAGATGTATCATTCATGCTAACTTGTTGGACTTTATCTCACATCTTGTATAATATACAGATTTTTTACACGCATGAGTGTGTCCAACAAGTATGGATTTACATGTGCAAACATATGCATATAATGGTTTGTCCTTTAAAACTCATCCGCATTTAATCAAAAATTTATTGGAAAGATGGAGGCATATTGAGATGTCAAAGTGATTTTTAAATGATGGAGGTGATGGTCAAGTTTCCTCTTTTACTGAGTTTTGTTTACTCAACTCATTTATAGCTTCTCAGTTATTTACACAACAGTGAAATTTTAATTTTAGTTAACTTTCTAACAGTAAATAAATCGCTTTCCCTCAATAAGAAAAGAACAAGATGAAGTTAACACTGCGTAGGCATCACATTAAAAGACGCACAGAATTCATTGCTCCTGCCAAAGACGAAAATTATAAATGCAAGCATGATTTAATAAATGTCAGCTCTACAACTTTCGCTAAGCTGGTACAGCTTTAGGAGGTAAAAAGATAGGTTTCAATTGTACATGTATTCCTTTGTTTTGAAAGAAAAGGTGACATGATGCGTGCCTATGGGCATGTCTTTCATAGTTACTCACTATCTCTACTTTATGGTAGAGCACCAATAGATGACAAGTTGCATATCATTAAGAAACACTCATATCATTGTCAGCCAAGCCTACAGCAATGATTGCTGAAAGACAGTAAGAGGAGTAAGAGGAGTAAGATACATTTAACACCAGAAAAAAAAAGATTTCCATCAAATCTCTAAAACTAATCATGGCAAACCAAAGAACAATATAGATTCAACAAATTGACTTCATGAAAAGAGTATAGAAATAGCATAAACTTTAGATACATCACCATGAAGTGAGTGCAACTTGAGAAGAAATGCAAGGGCAAAACACTGCAAAAAATATGTTTCAAGGATAAATGAAAAGGATTGAAAAAAACACCGATATTTCTTGTAACAATGCCTCTCTTGTTGACGAAAGTTCAACAACACAATGTAAAAGATTGTATTTAAGAAACTATAAATTCGCAGCACTGTAAAAATAAAGATAAATATATGTAATATATCTATAAATGCATGATAAAGTTTGCCTCTTTCATAAGGATGTCTATCACAACTACATACATCAATTCATAATTCCAAGAAAAAATTGGAAAGACAACCTACTAGTATTCAATAAGAGAAAAACAACCCTAGACAAAGTCTGTGGCCAAAGAATATATAGCCTGCTGAGATTTTTAAGATAACTAATAAAGCACCATAAAAGAGAACGGAGCAGTGAAGCACATTTAAAGCATGTTTACATTCAAATATAAGCTAAAGTGCAATACATTTATGTGTTGAGGGAAAATTCAATTGATGGATCAATCATGTCGAGTGAACTTAAATAATGATTAGGAAAAAGAAAAGGTTAGGAGAACTTTCAAGAAAATATTAAATAAAAAAGAGGCTAGTTGCAAGTCATTTATAAACTAAGAGAGCAAGTCATTTATGAACTAAGAGGGCTATGTGCCCAATGGAAATGCAGAGAAAAGTGAGATCATAAAACAAGCTTTATTAGAAACAAATGCACTTTATAAAGAACGGATGGTATCATATTGTGGCAAATTATTAGTTACAATGATGGCATAAGAATTATCTTAAACTGACGATTATAAGAAATGGATGTGAGCAGATTTTGTTCATTTTCATGAATTATCATGTGCATGATTTAACCATCTACGAGTTTTAAAAACTCGAAACTTTATATCACTTTCAAAAAAGTTGGCACTTAGGAACACTTAAGTAAAATCCCGCCATTTGGATTATGTGAATTTGCAATCATCCATTCAAAATATGTGTGCAACCAGTTTTTTCCATGCGTGTCATGTATTATTTGTGCGTTAGTAGATTCGGTCATTTACCATTAAGTTTTCCATGTACGACTTTAATTAGCTAAAGGTTAGAAAGCTATCCAACTTATGTGATCTGATCCGTCAAATGGGAAGGCACTAGCTAAGATATATGTGGCTTATGTAAGACATACCATACGAGATGCAGTGGTGGTATTTGTATTGTGTGAGTTTAGTTTACCTGATAGTGCTGCGGTAACTAGAAAATTCAGTAATTAGACTGGCCCTACGTTGGGATCCAAATGTATTCCACAGTATCAATTCTTTCCCATTCCCAATCAGGGTTGCCAATCGAAATCCATCACGACTTTGAGACATTGAAATGATGGGAGAACCACTGCCAACAAAATTTTCGGTGCTGTGCATTTCAGGGTAATCCCAAACTGACAGTTTATCTCCACAAGACAACAGCTCTTCAATTGACGGATCAATCATGTCGAGTGAACTTAATATTGATTGTGAAAAAGAAGTTGGGAGAACATTCAAGAAAATATCTAATAAAAAGAGGCTAGTTGCAAATCATTTATGAACTAAGAAGGCCATGTGCCCAATGGAAATGCAAAGAAAAGTGAGACCATAAAACAAGTATTATTAGAAACAAATACACTTTAAAAAGAACGGATGGCATTATATTGTGCCAAATTATTAGTTACTTTGATGGCATCAGAATTGTCTGACACTGGTGATTATAAGAAATGGAAGTCAGCATATTTTGTTCTTCATTTTCATGAGTTATCATGTGCATGATTTAAGCATCTACAAGTTTCAAAACTCGAAACTTAATCACTTTCAGAAAATTGGCACTTAGGAACACTTAAGATAAAATCTCGCCATTTGGATTATGTGAATTTGCAAACTTCCATTCGAAATATTTGTAATTGTGTGAGTTTAGTTTACCTGATAGTGCTGCGGTAACTAGAAAATTCAGTAATTAGACTGGCCCTACGTTGGGATCCAAATGTATTCCACAGTATCAATTCTTTCTCATTCCCAATCAGGGTTGCCAATCGAAATCCATCACGACTTTGAGACATTGAAATGATGGGAGAACCACTGCCGGCAACATTTTCGGTGCTGCGCATTTCAGGGTAATCCCAAACTGACAGTTTATCTCCACAAGACAACAGCTCTTCTCCATCAGGGCTCCAAGCCAACCCATGTACTCGAGAACCAACATCGGTAGAATTCAACATGGCACCTGTTTTGGCATTCCAGAACTTGACAGTGCGGTCCGTCGCTCCACCACCGGAAGCAAGAATGTCATCGTGAGTGGGGGACCAAGCAAGCGCCTTGACGGTGGAGCGGTGGTCCTCAAATCTCTGATAATAGCTGGAAGCCCTCAGGTCCCAGATGTGCACAATTCCATCAGTGCCGCCACTTGCCAGTGTGCGGCTCCCACTAAGAAATCCAGATTGCGACCATCTCAGCCCGCAGACCTTGCCCGAGTGGCCCATGTACTTGATGTTCGGCTTACGGCCGCGTGCTCGGACATCCATGTTGGCGATGAGACCGTCCATACCGCCCGTCGATAAGATGTTGCCGTTCCACGAGAGGGAGCAGACGGGACCGGTGTGGGTGCCTCGGAAGGTTCTGAGCAAGCGTGGTGATGAGGAGGAGGAAGTATCCCATAGCTGCACGCGGCCACTGTTCAACCCAACAGCGATCCGGTGTTTGTTGGCGGTGTTAGGGGGAGCCCAAGCAACGCTGGTGACGGGTCCATTTTCGTATTCCACGGAAACAAGCTCGGAGACATGGAACAGATCCCGGTTGTCTTTCTCGTTGCTGACAAGTATGACATTATCTCCCAGGGCAACGGCGAGATCTCTGTTATTGCGCCAATCCATGAGATTGAGGCGCTCATCTTCGACCAAAGAAGGGGCTTCCAGTGCCCCGTAGGGCTCCAGCTGAGGCGGCCGTGCACGTCGAACGGGCTTATGATTCCGATGCGTGTATGTGCGTTCCCTTCCGATGGATGCGTCCACTTCCCCCTCGTCGTCTTCGAAGAGAACATCCCAGAGGCGCCTCACGTAAAGGGAATCTGAGGACGTCGGCTTCTCCGAGATGGGAGGCCGTGAAGCTATCCACCGGAAATGCCTCGTCGACGGCATCATTCTATCGCCAACACCGTGATCGCTTCTCACCATCTTCACAGAAACCCGCGCGCGGCAAAGAGCGAGAACAAGGGAGAGCGAGAGAGGCGAGAGAGAGAGATGAAAGTGATTAGGGCGAGAGATGAAAGTGATTAGGGCGCCGTTAGTTACCTTAACCGTATATATATTTTTACAAGGCATTCATCATTTACATATATATTTTCCTGCATTATTATAATTACCTTAACCGTATTGTTATTATATGCAACTAAGTTATGCATTTAGGATATGCGACTACTAGCTAACAAGCATCACATAGTAACTGTGTCCAAGCATCGTGCATTGATTTGCGTATTATATATGAAAGTGTAGGTCCTTATTGTACTTCAGAGCCATCATGCATGTATCAAGGTGGAGATGACTAAGAGAATCCATAAAGTCAACGCTTGCCAACTAGAAGCAAGATTTTTGGCCGAGTGAAGGTTAGATATACCAGCTTCCCAAGTAATCGTCTGCAATGGCTTGTGTATCCAATCTCTTAAGGCTTGTAAACGCATGCATTATATACCGACACCCCAATCTCATACAATATGTGGGTTGCGTACTTCACTTCGTCTGGAATGGGAAATCTGAATATTAAAGAAGTATCTCAACGGCCCAAGATCCTTGATCGTAAATTATTTTGTCAACTATTTATTCACAGTTGTAAATCCCTCAAAGTCACCACCTACGAAGACGATGTCATCCACGTACACCGACATGACCATGATATCTTTTCCTATCTTCCGTGCAAATAAGGAATAATTAGAGGAGTATCTGGAGAATTCCAAAACTCTTAAGGACCTTCGATAGCTTATGAACAAGTCTCAAGAACTTTACTTAATCTCGTAAATGATCTCCTGCATCCAACACATCCTATGAACCCCCCTTGGATCTTGATGCCAGATGGGTGTTGCTCTAATGTAGATTGACATAAAGAAAGGCAATCTTTACATCAAGATAATGGTAGAGCCAATCAAAATATACTGCCACAGACAAATTGTCCACAACATGGAAAGACATGCCACACGTGAGAAGGTATTGAAGAAACTGAACTTCTATATATTTGATAAGGACATTGGCTACCAACCTGAATGTGTACTAAGCTACTAAACCATATAGGTTGTACATCACTACAAAGACACATCTCGACCCAACCTCATGTATGTATATTTGTGAATCTACAAGCCTTTAATAAATAGAAATAGATGTCATGGATTCGTAAAACCTTGTTTTTTTAAATGTGGAGATGATATAATAACTAAATGAGATAAATAACAAATAGATTGTGTAGAACCCATCGACACATTTCCAATGACTCCAAGAATATTGAAATATGAGTTCAGGATTGCAAGATAAGTTCATTTTACGTAAAATGAGTCAGGATTCGGATCCAATTAACCAAATCTAACCCTAAAAATGATGTGTGGGATGACCAAAGTGGACACCTTCATTGGAGCTACGCCAGATCACCTGAATCTTCGCTTGAATCATCTTCAGAGCATTGTTTTCATCACCCCAAAAAGTTATTTGGTCGTCGATTTGAGGGCATTGTTATGAAGAGCATCTCGGGGTCGTCGTCATTCGCAAACCATCATTGCACACAATGCATTGAAAACACCATTTCGCGGGGGGGAGGATGCCCAAAAGGAATGTCCTCGGAGGTGACAACTTCACCCCCTTGTATTGTTGGTTCCGCACAGTATCTCATGGATATGTGATTACCAACCCATAGAGCCAATTTAGGTGTTTTTCAACTCATGCGAGGTCATTTTAAAAAGTTACTGCATTGCTTTTCCCCCATTTTCAAGAGCAATGCATGTGTATTTTTACGTGGAATATACCATTGCAATCAGAGCAACGACAAAAAAGAACAAATGGGGTAAAATTGAAATCAATGTTGAAAAAAATGGCGACTAATCAATCAACTCAAGTGGTTGATTGACTATTTCTAGATATCATCCAAGTGTTGATCGGTTAACCTAGTTAGATGAACCCGAATAAATGTTTTTAAATGGAAAATTGAAAAATAAAAAATGATATTTTTGTATAGAAAATCATGAGATTATATAAAAAATGTTATTTATGTGTCTATTAGTTAAGTATAAAGAAATGGGTTTGGCTCTCTATAAAAATAAGATAATAATATGTGACGAGCCTCATAAGTGAGTGCATTACCGTACATGAACGATCTCCAAATAAACTATCAATCTTGTATCTAGTTGTTTTTTTGGTTGTAAGTGTCTCACAGATGACTCTTCCCATGTAGACTTTGCTTTGCATGTGGACGCATTTCCTGTGGTATTCGGGTAGATGGAGATAGATGTGGCAAGGGATGTGCATGCATCCTTAACCCCTAATAGAAACTCAGATGGTCATGGCCCTAATAGATAATTTGGGTCACACACTGTACTTGGTGCTTGAGGTAACATTCTAGTGCCCGCGAGACTGAATTTCATGCCAAGTAGTATGGTTGATATTCTAAGGTTCACTTTCACATAGAGTGTACCGAGTATTAGCATTATCAGGTGAATTCTAGGATGTGGTCAATGAAGGAAGAAGATATCAACTGCTTTCATGTGTATGGAGAAAAATAGAGATAGTCCGATGACATATTCCAGATTTCCTGATGCATAAATCAGTGAATTGGCTTATTATATTTGAGGTAAAACACATCGTAAACCAGCTATTATAATTAGTGTTCGTTATAATACGACTGGATACGATTCGGTCAGAAACGAGCAGAGATCTCCACGAGGAATGGCCCAGTTTATATTTTTACTCGAGTGAATCTAGGGTCGAACTCGGGGATATGAGTTCTCGAAGCAACTGATTAAATTATTAATATCAAGGTTAAGTTGTCATTATGTTATCTAGGTTGAATTGATACAAAACTATGCAAAACATGATAAGAAAAGAATGCATTTTGTTTGATTTCATGCATATTAATTAAGTGAACATAATGCGACAGAATGAAATTAAATACAAACATGTGTATATACATAAATCATGCTCTTGAAATAATATAATGGCTTAAGCACTACGTGGAATTAAAATCATAATCAAATTAATGCCCAAGACATGAATGTATTACATAAATGACATTTAAATAAATAAGCATGCAAAACTTGTATCTCTAATTAATTGTTCAAAATTCGCGACTCAATCAGAGATTTAACTATACATAAGATAGATAATGAAAAGAGAACCAAAATGAAATTGAAATCATTGAAATTGAAGTCCATATGCAAAAGTTGCAAGGCAAAAACTCTAGGGGTCATAACTGGAAGAAAACATAAAAAAATATACATACAAAATGTCACAAACACGACCTATTAGGGGTAGATTTGCAAATAAATAAAGCTACAAGGACTTGTCTGTAATTTTTACTCATGTACGGGGGCATCAATGCAATATTAGGAACCCAGCAAGGCCCTTTATGCAACTTCTCCATCAGAACACGTACCACACGCATCTTGGACTTGGAGGCAATTTGAAGAAGCATCGCAGGTGTAGCTGCAAATATCCCAAGCAAACACATGCAGAGCACATGGATGGAGACTTGGGGGATGGCTTGGGGCCAATGTAGGTACCTTAGGTCGCGTGGGCGGCCTAAGGAGTTTCATGACAAAGCTCAGTCCCACCGAGCCTCTCACTTCGGCGTGCGACGTGGCTATTCCTTGGTCGTTGGATCGACACCGGGAGGATGCCATCCGATGGAACCTGTACGTCCTCATAACAACCCCTCCTCCCCTATACGGTGGCACGATGGGAGCTCCAACGATGGTGCCAGACATCCATCATGCTCCTATGTGGCTCTTGGAATCCCATGAAGCTTCTTGGATGGTCAGTGATGAAGCTCGTGCATTTGACAAAGGCTAGAGCCCTCTACGGTGGGGTATCCATGCTTACTCGCTGGAGGCTAGGCTCTATAATGGAGCCTTGTCCGATGTTCGACCATTAAAGGTAGTACACCTACAAGGTGGTTAGTGAATAGCCGAAGCGGGTGTGTGCATATGAAGTGAGTGAACTGAGGACCTAATCTGACGGAGAAGGGGGAGATCCAATGAGTTCATCTCCAACTCATTGGAGATGAAATGGCTCGGAGTGAATGAGGGTATGGAGGATCGGAAAGGATGAGATGGACGTTTCACTAGGATCACTATCCTTGGTGAAGATTTGGCACGATTTCTAAGTGGGTGGAGGTGCTCTATACATATGAGGAAAAAACCAATAAATAAACGAAAAACAAGACCTAGGTTACTCGGAACTTGAAGATGAACTCGGAGGTGGCAACGGAGCTTGGGTTGGGCTTCCGAGGATGCTCAGGTCTTCGCTTAATGTGCTTAGCCGGGGGCATGAAGCTCAATGGTCGGGTTAAGGCTGTAACATAGAAGATCTAGCCATGGGTCATCACTAGAGCTTTAGCTCATCTTGGCATCATCGATCCTCCCATCCTTTTTCACAAGAGGGTGAAGAGATGCAAGGTCGAAGCTCGTGTAAAGGTGGACCCCATGTACAGAAGGTGGTGGAGACCCCTTTGAAGAGAAGAGGGTGGCGGTTGTAGGTGATTCTCATCAATTTTCCAACCACCATGGATGATCAAGGGTTAGAGGGGAGTAGGTTTTAGGGCCTTAGTGTGAGAAGGGGTGGTTAGAGTTGTGGTTGGGAGTTGGAATGAGGTGGAGAGGAGGTGTGAGGTGGTTGAGAAAATGTGGAGAAGATCGACGGCTAAGGGTCGACTCATCGTTAGGAGGAGCAGTTAGGGGGAAAAAGAAGACACCCTGCCGTCGGAAGAGATGGATCGTAGGGTGGAGAGAGAGAGGCGGGAGCAGTCAACCCTAGATGATCAGAGGGTTGTGAAGCAAGGTGGGTAGATGAATCCTAGTTTCATCTACATTATTCTTTTATTTTATCTCTTTAGCTTAAGAAAGTCAATAAAATTCAATAATAATTAACATTAATTAATTGACCATGGGTTGTAAATAAATGACTCTAGTTATTGTGGATTAATATACCTATTATGGTGCCCATATTTTATGTATTTACTACATATACTAAAGATTCAATTAAAAAATAGATTAATATTGTATATAATTAATTTGACCTAATTTATAAAATAAAAAACCAATAAATTGAGAAAATAAATGAAAATAAGTAATTTATTATTTTAAATTACCTACAAAATTATTTTATTTATATAGATGACTTATTTTCTCTTTGTGTTCTAAACAAAAGTTGTAGATCTCATCGAGATCTACAACTTTCATGTTCATCATTTTTCTTAATTCATTTTATAATTATTTTATTTGAAATTGCTTTCCATTTTTATATTTCTCTCATTTCTGATTGGGTTGCGTGGTGCGTTCAGATCGCACCACATGGACCGCTCTTGTTCAGCCATCCGCCTAATCCCAGGTCACTGGATCACATGATCCAACAGATGTGGAATCATCTCCTCCCTTGCGCCTCTTCACCCCCATACCTCACTGGTTGTTCAACCACCCTCCATATCCTAACATTCAACCTTCTCCTTCGCCCAACTTCTAGTGGTTGTCGTCTCCCTCACGTACATCTTTGAGAGGAAGTTCAAACTTTCCCTCCAACCACCTGGAACCACCAAATCCCTGATGAATCTCCATTTCATCACCTTTATTCTATCATTTTGGCCTTAAAAACCCCAGCAAATGCATGTAAATAGCATTAATTTGTATATAATAGCATTCTTTGTTTCTTGTATTTATTGTACATTAAATAAGGTTTTTAATGCCAAAATTATAGAATAAAGAGAAGAAAAGAAAAAGGAATAAAATATTGCAAATATTTTATGACCCTAACCCTGAGACCAAGGCCAGCATGGAATTGGTCGACAAGGAATAAAGTAGGGGGAGATAAGGGCCAATATACAATAAATACTTCATTTATTAATTCATTTATTCATGCATTTTTGGCACCTATTTTGTACATAATTATTTATTCATCAAATAAAGAAACTTTGTACATGAAAGTTGTAGATAATAATGTGAATAAAAATACAAAATTGAGTTTGTACAAAAATAATACTCAATATACATTTTATACACAGAATAAAAAGCCAAAATCTCAACTTCACAGACCCACATCTTGCAAATAAAAACTCCAAATCACCCAAACTCACTTTAATTGTATATAACATTTCATAAAATATTTTATAAAATTGGTTTCATAATTTTTGGAGTCCATCTGTGAAAGTTAGATTTTTGGCCCTTCTTGTACATAATACCTGAGTAAAATATTCATCTTATTCAATATTCATTATTTTTATAAATTTATATTTTTAGAATCTTGTAAATAATGTATATAATTCATATACATATTAGCCTTAGAATAAAACCAAAAAAAAAGAATTTGTAAAAATAAAATAAGTCTATGTAATATATAGGCAAAATACCTATGAGAAGGATGTACATAAATGAAAAGAGAAAAGCATTCTTTAATTATTTCATTCTTCTATATTTCTATAATAATGTATATATTGTATATATATTATTAAAAATACAAAGCTAAAATAAAAAAACAAATAAAATCCATTAAATAAATACAATGTATATAATATACAGGTAAAATACCTATAAGTATACTTACATATACACAAACACATTTATTTAAAAATGTAAATAAACTTATAAAAATCAAACAAAAATATCTTTATACTCACAAAAATAAATTATAAATTTATAAAATAAGCCAAGAAAATAACAAAAGAAAATAAATAAATTAAAAATAAAATACCCAAAAATACATGTAAATACATACATATACATATTACCCAAATAAAACTATAACAAAACACCTCGAAAAATTCAATAAAAATCATAAATAAATACTAGATAAAATAATACACATTTTTTATTTTATAAGAAAAAAATAATAAAATCATTTAGGGCGTCAAAAAAATCAATCTTCCTTCAGATTTGCTATTTTGTCTCGTAGCGGCTTACGTGGCCCAATGAGGCGCCGGCCAACGTTGACTCCCAGGTCAACTGTCCCATCCCTCGTCTGGCGTCTCTGAACTGTCTACTCCCCCGATTTCATGCCTTTTTCTCGGGCACACCATCCATCAATCGACAACGCTTCCTTCACAAGAATTGTTCCCTAATCTTCCATGATGCCCGCCAAAATCATAGATCAACGAGATGTTCATTGGATCAGTTAATAATCGCCGGGTAATAAGGCCCCTTGCCAATGTTTATAAATAACAAGCTCCGCTTCCTTCCTCGAATTTGGCCACTTTTATTCCAACCTAAAGCCTAGATCTCGCTCCTGGATTGCTCCTCGTGACAGGGGGAGTAGCCCAGCACCGTGACTCGGCCGGAGGAAGGAGATTTTGACGCGGCGGAGCTCCGGCGTCCGTCCTGCTCCCTGGAGGCCCCCAGGTATAAGAGCTGCCCTTTCTATGCATTTTTAGTTAGTTTTAGATTCTAGCTTTTCATTCCAGTCATTAGAATAGGTTTTGATTAATGCCTGTAGTTTAGAAATCGAAATTCGAAGTTCGCCGGAGCTCCGCTCCGGCGACTTCTCCACTGTGGATCTGACCGTATCCGACCGCCCCGTTCACCCCATTTCGAAGCCCAACGCTTTCTCCATTTGTCGTGCGCATTTGTTCAACCCAGGACCCTAGGTCCTGGCGAATCGGGGCTCCTCCTCCGCCGTTCGTCGGAGCCCCTCCGCCCATCTCCATTGTGCACCGTAGCTTCAAAACCCCGGGTCGAGGAGCAAGCTCTCTCGCCCGCGGTTCTTCCTGTGCAGGTACTTCGAAGAATCGAGCCCAATTGGACTCGCACGGATCCGGGAAGAGGTTCCTGGGGGCCCTTTTCTTCTCCGACCTCGCTTCATCGACTCAGACCCCCAGGAGCCATGAAAACGCCATCAATCGACGCGGGACACTCCCAGCTACGTTCAGAACACTTCAGACTCGCCGGGGAACCCTGGAGGAGCCCACGCTCTTCGATCCAAGCTCGCCAGCTCCGAGCTTCTTCCCCGTTCTTCCAGGGGGCTTCAGCGCCGTCGGATCAGGAGAGCCGCCCCAGATTTAACAGCAACCGTCCGATGGAACACCGTATCCACCGTCAGATCAGCGGGGCTGATCTAATCTTAGCGCTCCATCGGCGAAGCGTCATCGGGCGTCAAGGAGGCGACGCGTGGCAAGTGAAGAGAGCTCCACCGTTGGATGCCACGCCTTGTTTAGGGGTAATTTTCACATCCAGCCCCCTTACTTTTTGTATTTATTATTTAATGCCAAAAATAGAAGTTTCAGTTGTAAATAAAATGTATATTTTGCGGAAGGACCCCCGATGTTTCAAGATTTGCACTTTAGTCCTCCCGTGCCTCACGTGCAGCAACCACGTGAGGCGCGTGAAAATTTGCATCTAAACCCTGTCGGGTTCCTGTATTTATTAAATGGTCCTGAAAATAAAAGTTAAAGTGTATTTTTGTTGTAATTTTTGCATGTATGCCCCTGCCACTATTTTATTTGCAAAAATACCCCTACTAGGCCATTTAATTTTTGAAGGCTTTGTCTATTTATTTTATGCTTCATATTAAATCGAAAAATCTTGCAAAAATAGACTTAAGCTCCTGTTTGGTCATGCTTGAACGCCATATTTTTAGTTTTGCATTTTGTTGCATTTTTGCATTTATTAAAATTCAAAAACATGTCTTTTATTCCCTGTCTAACTTATAAAATCCCAAAAAAATAGGAAAATGCCTCGAAAAATTCCAAAAAAATTACCTATGGTGTATTTTGACCTATATTAGTGTCAATCCAAAAATCCCTAAAAATCTCAAAAAGAAAACCTTAAAAATTCAAAAATACCCAAAAACTTCAAAAAAATATAAAAAATCAAAGAAAAATCAGAAAAATATAAACTCAGGCCCTATTTATGCTATATTTTATTATCGTTATTAGAAAATTAGGGTGGGAAATTTTTGAGGCTGTTGGCTATTTTTAATCTCTATTTTTGTGACAGCCAGTACCTAGTCCACTGTTTGCTATTATTTAGCTATTTAAAAATACTAAAAATGTTTGCAAAAATACCCAAAAATCATAAAAACAGTAAAAAGCCATGAAAATTCCAAAAAAGACCCTTTTCCTGAATTTTTGACTATTTTTGAGTATTTTTGTGAATATTCTAATACCCTCTTTATGTATATATATCTATATATCCTAAAAAATAAAAAAAATATATTCTATATATGTAATTAGTTATACGTATCCCCATTAATCTTAACATAAAAAAAGAATATATATATATATTTATTTTATTATATTTATATATACCTATATATATATTACATGTATTATAAGCTATATACTTACCCTCTATGGGTATATATAATTAATATATTTGTATTATATACATATATATATAATACTTTATATTTTAATAATATTAATAAAAAATAATATAATAAAAAAAATAAAAAAAATAAAAAAACCCACACAAGGATGACTGTGATTGACATGTAGGCTATTGCATTTTGTGTTGCTCTCTGTGGTTCGACCTCTACATACTTGTCACTATACATTTTATGGTAGAGTAAATAAAGATTAATTAACATTTGTTTTGAGCTTGATTGTTGTATTCTTTGGATTGTGGGTTAATTGCTGATCAACCCCCATAGTCTGCGAGCGGTCGCCACAGCGACACCTTTGTATTATTTATTCATGGTGACCCTCGTGGTCTGTGGCCGCGTTATCAGATGGCGCCGTTGCCGGGGAGCAATGAGCATACCTAAATTGATTTTTGTCATCCTTGTATAAAAATTTTGATTCATGATTCATTTTTGTGTGAGCAGCTATTGTTTTATTGCCATTAATCACCATGCTTCATTTCTTTATTTATTGTGATTATTTTGCTCTGCTCTATTTGATTGACTGAGTACGCTAATGCAATCTTTTTGTGACTTTGATGCGAGGGACCGCCACGCGAGGATGGCTTCCTAGGAGGCCAAGGCAGCCGAGCTTGGAGGAGGATGGTCTTCTCTTCTCATGACCATCTGGAGAGAGCACCAAAGCAACAAAGAGAGGGGCATTAGATAGGCTAGATACTTAGGAAAATTATTTTTGTAATTCATGGTGAGAGAGAGACTATTTGGCATGTAATTAAACAGGACTCTACTCTTCACAATGAGGTCCAGTGCCCGGGTGATTGTTCACCTGGGGGCCTCATCGCGGCTTTTTCGAGTTTTCATCGCCTTCTTTTATTTTGTTTCCCGCAGTTTTGAGCTTTCCGCCTTTCTTTTACTTTGTTTTGTGTGCTTGGAGCCCCTAGATATAGGTTGCTTGACTCGGTAGCTAGGTCCAAACATTAATAAGAATGCATGTTCCTATAGTCTACTTCGATTGGATCTAGTCAAACTCAAACAAGTTATAAATTTGTCTCTTAGCCCTCTGTGCCGTAGCGAACCCTGTAAAGCGCTTTCTCCTACCCTCAATTTGTTGAGCAGAGGAGGGGTGAGCCAAGACCGGACTCTCTTGGGCTAGAGACAAATAAGCAACTTATGGTTCTTCACGCTAATAGCAGCTTATGTTTAGGACGATTTTGTGCCTTGCATACCAACATGTAGATAAGTTTAAAAATTCTGTTTTGCATACCACATGGAGAGAGATGGGATGCACTGTAAGTCTTCTAACTCAGCATGCATCATTCGGTTCAATGATGAGATTTCCATCATGGAACCACTTGCACGGCTTTTCCGCTATCTCCCTCTGATTTTGAGCACCTAGGACTTAAATGAAAATCTACAAAAACGTTAGGCGCTGGTATGAAAACAGATCCAAAAAAAGTGAAAACCAAAAAAATTAAAACCAGGGGACTGCTAAATAAACTTTGACCTTAATTAAAATCTGTAATGGACTATCATTGTACCGGGTTCATAAAGCCCTCATTGTTTTCAGGTACCTTGGAGGGGGACCAAAACCCTACTCCCTTGAGCGAGTGCGACCCCTAAGGATAGAAAGCCCAAAACCCAGTCTGCAACTGCCTTGTGTATCACCTGGATTTCCGAAGTAATGGCGCTTCTATCGTACGTAGGCGAGTAGGACTTGGTCACCAATGGTGACTCTCTGTTGTGAGAGCATCGACCCTGTCCGAAGTATTGAGCATAGGCCACGCCTTCACGGGGGTGTCTGTCTCATCGTCCTGCGTCCGAGTAGGTTCTTGAACGCTCACGGGTGATTCCGTTGCGTGCGAGAACCGAAGTATTGGTTTCGCCTATTGGCTTCCTCTCTCTTTTCTTTGGCTGAGTAGGGATCCAGGAAGGGTTACAAGGACTCCAAAAAGTACAGACTACAGGTTACACAGGATGAGGACAAGTACGGGATACTCTTCTGGCAGTACTCTCTCTCCTATAGGGTAGCGTACTAAGGACTTGTTATAAGATATGCCTGAAAATCACAACTCGAAAAATGAAAAGATAATAAATAGCCGAGCTTTCACGGCTTCACATGGCGTGAGTTGGTGAACCAGATTTTGTCTTGTGTTTGTATGGATCTAGATTAAGGTTCAAAGATCAAAGTCCCGCGCCTTTGCGCAAATTTTGTTATGTCTTCCTTTGACCACCCCGCTCAACCGAGCCTTTCTACTGTTTTACACTCCTTTTGTTCCTCGTTGACCATCGTATCATTCTTCCAAAATCTGACATTCTCTTGTGCTCCGCGAAGTTGATCCATGGATGGTTTCGTCGGGACCATGCCGACACCTACATCGATTCCATGGACTCAACCTCGCCAATAATTTCGAGGCGATTCTCGAGAACCCGATCCGGACTTTGCGGATCGATCTCCAGACTCCTCGTTTTCTACCTTTCTCTTGGCCATCCAATAAACTGGGATCACTTTTGTCCCGTTATCGTCGTTGTGAATGGGAGTCGATTAAAGTCTACATCATTTTTCCATTCACAACATGCTGGGGTTGACCTGAATTCCAGCTTCATCACGGCAGCTGAAAGTTAATTGCAAGTGATCTGATTCGGACTACCTCATTCTGTAGATAGAAGCCAGTGCGAGCCATGGAGACTACTCCGGAGTTCATTTCGTCCGACTCAGATCCTGACATGGCGCCAGGAGGAAAGGGCAAGGGTCAGCAGCCACCCACACCAGAGGGACAGGTGCCAGATCAGAACCAAGTCAATGCACAGTTGCTGGCATCTATCCAGGCCATACAGCAGCAGCTGACTGAGCAGGCCCTTACACAGACTGCTTTCCAGGATATGTTGAATGATGTGATAAACCGCAACGACGGAGGAGGAGGCCGAGGCAGAGGAGGCAGGGGAGGAGGAGGTGGAGGTGGAGAAGGTGGTGATGACCCCAATGATGATCCCGAATTCCCACCACCGCCGAAACCGACACTCAAAGAAACATACAATCTGGGAGACAGCCAGATGACCGAGTGGATTCTCATTCCACCGGTACACGCTCACTTTAAGCTGAAGCCCCAATTCATAGCCCTTCTCCCTGCATTCCATGGCAACACCAATGAAGAGCCGTACATTCACCTGTAGCAATTCTCCCGCATTTGCCGCACCACCCACTATCCGAATGCCCCCTGGACATTGTCAAGATGACGGCTTTCCCCTTCAGTCTACAGGATAAGGCCCTCTACTGGGTCAATCACATGGGAAAGGTTGTGACGACCTGGGAGGAGTTGAAATCTGCCTTCCTACACAAGTACTACCCTCTCGGTCGGCTCAACCAAATGCGAGCCCGTATTAACAATTTCTCCCAAGGAGCACATGAGTCCGTACATGAGGCTTGGGAGAGATTCACTGATCTGCAGGAGAAGTGTCCCCACCACGAGATCCCTAAGACCAGCCTGGTCCAGCATTTCTTCGGGGGACTCAATATTGAAAGTCAGAGGCTCGTGGACGCAGCATGTGGGGGCTCCCATTTCAACAAGGATGAAGATGTTGTATGGCAGATTTTCGAAGAAATGGCCGATGGAGAGGCCGCCCTCTCTTCATCCAAGGCATACCAGAAGCAGCCCCAGATCCTCCAGAAACAAGTCCACATGGCTGCATCAAAAGAAGCAGAGAGAGATGAGAGCTCCAACCTCAGCATCATTGGGGGCCATCTCTCTAAGGTTGATATCATTGAGAAGCGATCACAGGACCTTGAGAAACTCGCTGTGATCGAGAAGAGGACCCAGAACCTGGATAAACTCGATCAGATCAACAAGAACCTAGAGCTGTTGGTCGGTACGATCAACTCTGTCCAGTCGGCTACACCATCAGACGCTCCCGCTGAGAGGAAGGACGAGCCGCAACCGCAGCATCAGCCTCAGCCGAGCCAGCAGCCACCGGCAGTCCAGCACGTGTACTACGTGCAGGCGCCCGACCAGGGCCCGCAGCAGCAGCAGATGGTCGTTTACCGGCCAGAGTTCCTTTCCATTCCTGATCCAGTTTTCCCACCACCACCCCTGATCCAAGAAGTTAACGGGGTATGGACGAATGATGCACAGCCGACCCGTCCTCAGGGACAACTCCAGGGTCAGCAATTTGCCAACCGGCAGTACCACCAACCTCAGGGTGGTCGTTTTGGCCAAACCTCTCAACCTCACCAACAACACCAGCAACCTCCTCAGTTCGCACACCAATGGAGGCAGAACTTTCCGTACCAGCAGCAGCCGCAGTATCGCCACCCGCAGCCGTATCACCAGTATGCGGCTGCTCAGCCTCAACCATACCAACAGTATCCACCTCCATCCTACCAGCAACTTCAACTTCCTGCTCCACCACAGCAACACCACCAGCAGCCTCCCCACTCATCTAACCAGCAGCAACGTGGTCTGCACGCTGCATCTTCTGATGTCCCCCCAGCTAATCCCACCATGGAGTGTCTAGCCCAGCTTGTTCAAGGGCTAGCGGAGATGACCAAGCGGCTTGATGACCTGACCGCCACTCGCACTACCATTCCGGCGCAGGTCGAAGCCAACCCCAACAATTTCAAGAAGAAGGAGCAGGTAGAATGTGATGTCCAGTCCGCGTGTGATAATGATATTACTGTTTATTCTAATGCTGTTACTCTCAGGAGCGGTAGGGCCTTGCCTCCGCCTGCTACCAGATGTGGGGTGAATAAAGAAACAGGTGGATTGTCATCTTCCGCATCAGCCGTACCAACTCCAAGGGCGGGTGAGGAGGAAGAGGAAGGAGAAGCCAGTCCAGCCGTCGTACCATGTCATCAGCCTCATCCAAAAACACAAAAAAATCAGCAAAAACAAAAACAACAAAAAGAAGCATGTAGAAGAAGTGAAGCCGCGCCAGCTTTGGAGGAGCCGCCAGCAGCAGCCGATCCCTTGCCAGCCGATGGAGCAGATGCTACCCTTTTTGATCGCCCAACCGCACCAGCATATTCAGATCCAGCTTGTACTCCTTTTTGTAGTCCGGATGTACAACATTCTGTGGGCGATGATTTTGATGTAAATAAGAACTCTAATTTTCCTGCCAGTAATGTGAATATTCCTTTTCCGCATGCAATACAAAAATCCAAAAAAAATGCAAAAAGAAAAACTGCATTGTCTGATCCAGGTGTCGTGGACATTTTGGATAAATTGACTGTGGAGATTCCCTTGTTGAAGGCCGTGGAATACATGCCAGCTGTGAAGAAAGGATTGAAAGAGGCATGTACTAACAGGCGTCGCCCAGCGCAAGACAATAGACGTCGAGAAGTAGAAAAGCACGTTCTATCCATGGCTACAGTTGCAGCTATCACCAACCTCCCACAGAAAAAGCAAGACACAGGAGCACCTCTGATCAGTTGTGTGATTTTTGATCAGGTCTTCAAGCGTACTCTTCTTGACAGTGGTTCTTCCATCAACCTTCTGCCCTCGTCCATAATGCAAGAATTCGGGCTGGGACCGCTCAAGCAGACGCGTATGATCCTTTAGTTCGCTGACCGATCCGTTAAGCGGCCCCGAGGTTTGTTGGAAGACGTGATAGTTACCGTGCAGGAGATGAAATTCCCAGCTGACTTTGTAGTCCTTGATATGGACTCGCCTGCACCACTGCTCCAGACTCCTATCATCCTTGGCAGACCATTTCTCCGTACTTCAGGTGCCGTGGTTGATTACGGGTCTGGAAAGATTACTTTCAGCTCGAATACCCAGCAAATCACGATCAATATGAACAAGGAGCAGAATGCCACAACTAATGAGAGTCAAGCAGCATCAGAAGCAGACTGTGATTTTATCGCAGAGATCAGAGATTCAGAGTTGTCACTAGACGATCCATGGACCCAAGAAATCCTCACCCTTGAGGAGGACTTGGAAAGCGCAGTCAGTATATGCTCCGACAATTCTTGGGAGACAGATTCTCAGATGCAGACGCATCTTCTTGAGCATTCACTCTAGACCGGACATGATCAGCTTAGTGCGGAACCGTTCGGTACATCACTGGGATCGCTACAGGATGTTGAGGATGGTAACAGTCTCAAGGTACATCCCACCACCAGCATGGTATCAGAAGTGACCGATAAAGTGGACAGACTGAAACCAGAACTCAAGCCACTTCCTGCAGGCCTGAAGTATGCTTTCCTTGCAGGTAAAGAACACATGTATCCGGTCATCATCAGCAGCAGGCTGAACCCGGATCAAGAATCTCGGCTTCTCGAGGTTCTAGAAAAGAACCGCAAAGCACTTGGTTGGAGCGTATCAGACCTCCGAGGGATAAATCCAGCTCTGTGCTCACACCATATCTATCTAGAAGACGATGCCAAGCCGTCCCGCGAATTTCAGAGAAGACTGAACCCTAACCTTCGGGACGTGGTCATGAAAGAAATCACAAAATGGTGTGATGCAGGCTTCATCTATCCCATCTCCGATTCAAAATGGGTAAGCCCCCTGCATGTAGTTCCCAAGAAATCCGGGCTTACCGTGGTCACAAATGAAAAAGGAGAGGAAATTTCTACTCGGGTACCAACCTCCTGGCGGGTGTGTGTTGACTACCGCCGTCTTAACGCAGCAACCAAGAAGGACCACTTCCCCTTGCCATTTATTGACCAAGTATTGGAGAGATTAGCAGGCAAGGAGTTCTTCTGCTTTCTGGATGGGTACTCTGGGTACAATCAAGTGGCGATCGCCCCTGAGGATCAAGAGAAGACTACCTTCACTTGCCCGTTCGGTACCTACGCCTTCAAGAGGATGCCCTTTGGATTATACAATGCACTCGCAACCTTCCAAAGATGCATGCTAGCTGTATTCGCCGAGATGGTAGGCAGTTTTCTCGAGGTGTTCATGGATGATTTCTCTGTCTATGGTGATAGTTTCGATTCTTGCCTCGGGCACCTAGACAGAGTGCTTCAGAAATGCCGGGAAGTCAATTTAGTGCTCTCATGGGAAAAGAGCCACTTTATGGTCACAGAGGGTATTGTGCTGGGCCATGTCGTTTCCAAACGTGGCATGGAAGTCGACCCAGCCAAGGTGGATGTCATTTCAAACCTTCAACCACCTCAGTCAGTTAAGAATGTGAGGTCATTCCTGGGGCATGTGGGATTTTACAGACGATTTATCAAGGACTTCAGCCGCATTGCCCGACCTCTGACAGAACTCTTGTGCAAGGAGACAGAGTTCATTGTTGATCAGCCGGTTCTCCTTGCTTTCAATCAATTGAAGGAGCTTATCACTCAGGCTCCAATCTTACAGCCTCTCGACTGGACTCTTCCATTTGAGATAATGACCGATGCGTCAGATTTTGCAGTCGGAGCTGCCCTTGGACAGAGGAAAGACAAGGCACCCTATGCCATTCACTATGCCAGCAGAACATTAGATGAAGCTCAAAGAAATTATACAGTGACAGAGAAAGAACTGCTGGCTGTGGTTTTTGCCTTAGAGAAGTTCAGATCCTATTTGTTGGGGTCGAAGGTCACAATTTTCACGGACCACTCTGCTATCCGATACCTACAGCAGAAGAAGGACGCCAAGCCAAGACTGATTCGCTGGATCCTTCTCCTCCAGGAATTCGATCTGGAAATTAAGGACAAACCTGGAGTTCAGAATGTGGTAGCAGATCACCTCTCCAGAATTGAGCAGCATGAGTCTCCTCTGAGCAATGCACCTATCACAGAAACCTTCCCTGACGAAGCTATCTTAGCAGTGGATTCTCTCCCTTGGTATGCTGACATTGTCAATTACCTCGCCTCGAGGGTAATACCTTCGGATTGGACAAAGAATCAGAAGAACAAATTCATGTCGACCATCCGCTTCTACCAGTGGGAAGATCCTCTTCTATTCAGAGAAGGGGCAGATTGTATTTGGCGCAGGTGCATCCCTCAGACGGAGCAATCTAGTGTCCTCGAGCATTGTCATTCGCTCGAATCTGGTGGACACCATTCTGGAGATCGTACGGCAGCGAAAGTATTGCAGTGTGGCTTCTGGTGGCCCACATTATTCAAGGATGCAGCAGACTTTGTTAAAAGATGTATTGACTGTCAGCGACTGAAAGGTACACTCACTGCCAAAGATTCAATGCCTCTGAAAATTATTCAGATAGCCGACGTCTTCGATGCATGGGGCATTGACTTCATGGGACCTTTCCCTAACAGTCAAGGTTTTGAGCACATCCTTCTTGCCGTAGATTACGTGAGTCGCTGGGTTGAAGCTATCCCCGCCCGAGCCGCAGACAACAAAACAATTTGCCAGTTTCTGAAGAAGAACATCATTTCGTGGTTTGGGATACCAAAGATTCTCATCTCTGACGGGGGTAGCCATTTCATCAACAAAGAGGTCAAGAAGTTAACGAAGGAGTACGGCATCGATCACCGTGTCGCGTCTCCTTATCATCCGCAGACCAATGGCATGGCGGAGTTATCCAATAGAGAAATCAAGACCATATTGCAGAAACTTGTTAGGGCCAAACAGAAAAGACTGGTCTCAACTCTTGGACTCAGCTCTTTGGGCTTACCGTACGGCCTACAAGTCTCCCATGGGCATGTCGCCCTACCGTCTTGTATATGGAAAACCATGCCATCTGCCCGTGGAATTAATTCACAAATCTCTTTGGACAATTAGTAATTGTAACTTGGACTCACGAAAAAGTGGTCAGAAGAGAAAAGACGATCTGAACAGGCTCTTGGAATTCCGAGACTGCGCATACGATAACACTTGATGTACAAGGAGAAGGTGAAACGCTGGCATGACCGGCACATCAGACGAAAGACCTTCGACGTTGGGCAGAAAGTGTGGTTGTTTGATGCAAAGTTACGGATATTCCCAGGCAAATTAAAGAGTAAGTGGACAGGGCCATTCCGAGTATGTGAAGTGCGTGACAACGGAAGCATGGGATATCAGAATTGTCCCCTGACGCACAGCCCTTCGTCGTCAACGGCCAACTACTGAAGCCTTACTTGGAACCCGATGCATTCTTGGCCATTGTTGACGCTATTCAACTAGTGCACCACGATGACATCTCCACAGCACCGGCAGCACCAAAAGATTCAGACGATGTACTCCAACCATTATTTCTCTGATTTTCTTCTTTCTTCTTTCTTTCTTTTCCTTTTCTTATTTTCTTTTTCCATCTAAAAGGTGCCGCCTTTGTAGACAGTTTTCTATACTTAGGACGTACTTTGTCCTAAGTATAGGGGGATGTGCACCTAGAGTTTTTGATTTCAGTTCGATCTTCTCCATTGTCTCCTCTTCTATACTTAGGAGTATCCTACCCTAAGTATAGGGGGAGACAATCTGAGTACGATCAGTATATTCCCACCCTTGACCCTCCCCGCTTTTTGTACAGTCTGCTATACTTAGGATTATTTGATCCTAAGTATAGGGGGACGGTCAACTTCTCATTCATTCATTTCTTTCATATTTATTCTTTAGATCTGTCTATACTCAGTACGAGTTATGTCTTTGCTTTTTCCTTTCGATCTATGAGGACATAGCTCAAGCTAAGTATAGGGGGGTCGTATATACCGTGTATATACTAAAAGCCATAACTCATACTGAAAAATAAAATATTCACTACAACACAAATAAAATGTAAAAGTAGCTTTATAATAATGAAAGATGATTGTGAGTTCCTCAGACTCATTGTAATTATACTGACTAGTGAGTCAGAAAAGAGTTTTGTACGAAATATTTTCCTTTGAAAAATCTTGTGAAATTTGTTTGAAATAGCGTGAACAAGTATTCAACGATTGAAAAATTAGTTTGTGTGTAAAACTTATTTTCTTGAGTGAAAGCAAAAACTTTGTGAAAATTAGTGTGCAAATGATTGTGAAAAGTTGATTGTCAAAAGTGTTTTGAAAAATCTATCTATGTTGTGTAAAACATTTGTAAAAGGATTTTCAAATGCGTGTACATGTTGCAAAATTATTTTGGACTAGAGTTTTCAAAAACCCTTGTGAAAATGATTCTCGAGTAAGTCTGAGGAATCCGCACAAAAATCTCTCATTTGTAAATAAGGAATAAGCCAAATAAAGTCTATAAGAACCGAAACCATATTGTACAACAAATACAATTTTTTCTTCTTTTGTATCTACTGATTAATAAATCAGATACCTATACAGTATGATTTGAAAAATAGTGTGACCAGTTTTGAAAAATTTGAGGTGAAATGATTTCAAATGTGTGAAACTGTGTTGATTGCAAAACTTTTCTTTGTGTGAAAGAAAGGATTTCAAAAACCTATGTGCAAATGTTTTGAAAAATGCTTGTCAAACTTATTGTGAAAATTGTATATATATACATATAGTGTGAAAAATCTTTGCAAAAATAGTTTTCAAATGTGTGTAAAGGATTGCAAAAATTATCGTGTACTATAGTTGGTAAAATTATTTTCAAAAAGCTAATAAGAACACCATTGCAGATACTAGTAAATCAGAAACAAGACACATACAATTCTTTCTGTACATACCCAAATAAACTATTTCATTTACACCTGTAAAGTTGCTAAAAATTCCTAAATGTTGGAAATAAAGCAGCACACCTGTGTAAATAAGTGTATATACTATTTGAATATTTTCAGTTCGTACTTCCTGTGCAGAAATTCTTTTTGTAAAAACATTCTTTGATCCTTTCAAATTTTTGAGAAAAATTGCATCATTCATTGTGCACAGCATAAGCATACCATTCATACTCTTTTTGAGTGAAGCTTGATGATTGAATCAGTCCAAGAAAGTCTCAAATTGGAGCTCGGTTAGACCTTACCGCACCTAATTGCACTGGAACCTTATGGGAACTAGGTTTAAGGTACCTCAGGTCTATACAGACTTAATTCTTTGAGAAATCAGGGCTGGGTTCAAGTCACCTCAGTGGACTAACTAGAACTTTTCGAGACACACGTATGACTCTTGCCGACTGTGATCTAACTTGGACACCTGCACCTTTCACTTGGCTCAACTCAGTTGGAGTGGTGAGGGGGTTGGATTTGCCAGTCTGAGACGCACACGGGTGGAAACATTCGTCCTCGTCTAGGGAGGGAAGTGCACCCCAACCGGATCCAATAGCAATGAGGTCTAAAGACAGGAGATTGTGGGTTGCGATAAAGCTTCAAAAGAGGGATAGTCTACTGGCTCAAGAGGAAGAACTCCCTATGTAAATGCTGCTGTGAATAGTATGTTGAAAAAAATAAATAAAAATATGGTCAGGCCTGTACAAAAATAAAATGCCTGCAAAGTATGTACAAAGTCAATAAGCAAGCTTGAGCTCCAAAGACAAATATGTAAGCCTGCAGCTGGATGACTTGACTACACTGGTCTTGCATCCCAGGATAGGTAGCTACACTGGCTACCGTCCATTCTTCTCTTCACCCCCTCCTCTTGAGCTGGTTGCCACTTGAACTTAGAAGGGAATACCCTGCTCCTCGAGGAAAGAGCTGTTGGATTGGGGAATCATTGGGTTGTCATTCTGGAGAAGTCAGTTCCTTTATTATTTCAGTTGGGGAGAGCCACTATCACTTACACCATACAAGTCAGCTTCATAGTTATAAGAGTTTGCGTATGATGTAGACTAGTTCTGACCCGGCTATTGAGGTGGGTTGAACCGAGTTCTGTGACTATCGAAGGCTGTTGTATCTTAGAGCTGGTTCCTGACTAGGTTCCACACACCTTCACACCAAGGTCTGACAGGAGCTCCAAATTCAGATTTTGTAAGGACACGCATTGCACTGAAAGCATCCCTATTCACTCTATATTTCTTTCATCTTCCTTTTTCTTTTCTTTATTCTTTTTGCACTTATTGCATAAGTGTTTGCTAGGGACTAGCAAAAGGCAAGTATAGGGGGTGATGAATCTCCATTTCATCACCTTTATTCTATCATTTTGGCCTTAAAAACCCCAGCAAATGCATGTAAATAGCATTAATTTGTATATAATAGCATTCTTTGTTTCTTGTATTTATTGTACATTAAATAAGGTTTTTAATGCCAAAATTATAGAATAAAGAGAAGAAAAGAAAAAGGAATAAAATATTGCAAATATTTTATGACCCTAACCCCGAGACCAAGGTCAACATGGAATTGGTCGACAAGGAATAAAGTAGGGGGAGATAAGGGCCAGTATACAATAAATACTTCATTTATTAATTCATTTATTCATGCATTTTTGGCACCTATTTTGTACATAATTATTTATTCATCAAATAAAGAAACTTTGTACATGAAAGTTGTAGATAATAATGTGAATAAAAATACAAAATTGAGTTTGTACAAAAATAATACTCAATGTACATTTTATACACAGAATAAAAAGCCAAAATCTCAACTTCACAGACCCACATCTTGCAAATAAAAACTCCAAATCACCCAAACTCACCTTTAATTGTATATAACATTTCATAAACTATTTTATAAAATTGGTTTCATAATTTTTGGAGTCCATCTGTGAAAGTTAGATTTTTGGCCCTTCTTGTACATAATACCTGAGTAAAATATTCATCTTATTCAATATTCATTATTTTTATAAATTTATATTTTTATAATCTTGTAAATAATGTATATAATTCATATACATATTAGCCTTATAATAAAACCAAAGAAAAAAGAATATGTAAAAATAAAATAAGTCTATGTAATATATAGGCAAAATACCTATGAGAAGGATGTACATAAATGAAAAGAGAAAAGCATTCTTTAATTATTTCATTCTTTTATATTTCTATAATAATGTATATATTGTATATATATATTATTAAAAATACAAAGCTAAAATAAAAAAACAAATAAAATCCATTAAATAAATACAATGTATATAATATACAGGTAAAATACCTATAAGTATACTTACATATACACAAACACATTTATTTAAAAATGTAAATAAACTTATAAAAATCAAACAAAAATATCTTTATACTCACAAAAATAAATTATAAATTTATAAAATAAGCCAAGAAAATAACAAAAGAAAATAAATAAATTAAAAATAAAATACCCAAAAATACATGTAAATACATACATATACATATTACCCAAATAAAACTATAACAAAACACCTCGAAAAATTCAATAAAAATCATAAATAAATACTAGATGAAATAATACACATTTTTTATTTTATAAGAAAAAATTAATAAAATCATTTAGGGCGTTAAATAAATCAATCTTCCTTCAGATTTGCTATTTTGTCTCGTAGCGGCTTACGTGGCCCAATGAGGCGCCGGCCAACGTTGACTCCCAGGTCAACTGTCCCATCCCTCGCCTGGCGTCTCTGAACTGTCTACTCCTCCGATTTCATGCCTTTTTCCCGGGCACGGCATCCATCAATCGACAACGCTTCCTTCACAAGAATTGTTCCCTAATCTTCCATGATGCCCGCCAAAATCATAGATCAACGAGATGTTCATTGGACCAGTTAATAATCGCCGGGTAATAAGGCCCCTTGCCAATGTTTATAAATAACAAGCTCCGCTTCCTTCCTCGAATTTGGCCACTTTTATTCCAACCTAAAGCCTAGATCTCGCTCCTGGATTGCTCCTCGTGACAGGGGGAGTAGCCCAGCACCGTGACTCGGCCGGAGGAAGGAGATTTTGACGCGGCAGAGCTCCGGCGTCCGTCCTGCTCCCTGGAGGCCCCCGGGTATAAGAGCTGCCCTTTCTATGCATTTTTAGTTAGTTTTAGATTCTAGCTTTTCATTCCAGTCATTAGAATAGGTTTTGATTAATGCCTGTAGTTTAGAAATCGAAATTCGAAGTTCGCCGGAGCTCCGCTCCGGCAACTTCTCCACTGTGGATCTGACCGTATCCGACCGCCCCGTTCACCCCATTTCGAAGCCCAACGCTTTCTCCATTTGTCGCGCGCATTTGTTCAACCCAGGACCCTAGGTCCTGGAGAATCGGGGCTCCTCCTCCGCCGTTCGTCGGAGCCCCTCCGCCCATCTCCATTGTGCACCGTAGCTTCAAAACCCCGGGTCGAGGAGCAAGCTCTCTCGCCCGCGGTTCTTCCTGTGCAGGTACTTCGAAGAATCGAGCCCAACTGGACTCGCACGGATCCGGGAAGAGGTTCCTGGGGGCCCTTTTCTTCTCCGACCTCGCTTCATCGACTCGGACCCCCAGGAGCCATGAAAACGCCATCAATCGACGCGGGACGCTCCCAGCTACGTTCAGAACACTTCAGACTTGCCGGGGAACCCTGGAGGAGCCCACGCTCTTCGATCTAAGCTCGCCAGCTCCGAGCTTCTTACCCGTTCTTCCAGGGGGCTTTAGCGCCGTCGGATCAGGAGAGAAGCCCCAGATTTAACAGCAACCGTCCGATGGAGCACCGTATCCACTGTCAGATCAGCGGGGCTGATCTAATCTCAGCGCTCCATCGGCGAAGCGTCATCGGGCGTCAAGGAGGCGACGCGTGGCAAGTGAAGAGAGCTCCACCGTTGGATGCCACGCCTTGTTTAGGGGTAATTTTCACATCCAGCCCCCTTACTTTTTGTATTTATTATTTAATGCCAAAAATAGAAGTTTCAGTTGTAAATAAAATGTATATTTTGCGGAAGGACCCCCGATGTTTCAAGATTTGCACTTTAGTCCTCCCGTGCCTCACGTGCAGCAACCACGTGAGGCGCGTGAAAATTTGCATCTAAACCCTGTCGGGTTCCTGTATTTATTAAATGATCCTGAAAATAAAAGTTAAAGTTTATTTTTGTTGTAATTTTTGCATGTATGCCCCTGCCACTATTTTATTTGCAAAAATACCCCTGCCAGGCCATTTAATTTTTGAAGGCTTTGTCTATTTATTTTATGCTTCATATTAAATCGAAAAATCTTGCAAAAATAGACTTAAGCTCCTGTTTGGTCATGCTTGAACGCCATATTTTTAGTTTTGCATTTTGTTGCATTTTTGCATTTATTAAAATTCAAAAACATGTCTTTTATTCCCTGTCTAACTTATAAAATCCCAAAAAAATAGGAAAATGCCTCGAAAAATTCCAAAAAAATTACTTATGGTGTATTTTGACCTATATTAGTGTCAATCCAAAAATCCCTAAAAATCTCAAAAAGAAAACCTTAAAAATTCAAAAATACCCAAAAACTTCAAAAAAATATAAAAAATCAAAGAAAAATCAGAAAAATATAAACTCAGGCCCTATTTATGCTATATTTTATTATCGTTATTAGAAAATTAGGGTGGGAAATTTTTGAGGTTGTTGGCTATTTTTAATCTCTATTTTTGTGACAGCCATACCTAGTCCATTGTTTGCTATTATTTAGCTATTTAAAAATACTAAAAATGTTTGCAAAAATACCCAAAAATCATAAAAACAGTAAAAAGCCATGAAAATTCCAAAAAAGACCCTTTTCCTGAATTTTTGACTATTTTTGAGTATTTTTGTGAATATTCTAATACCCTCTTTATGTATATATATCTATATATCCTATAAAAGAAAAAAAATATATTCTATATATGTAATTAGTTATACGTATCCCCATTAATCTTAACATAAAAAAAAGAAATATATATATATATATATATTTATTTTATTATATTTATATATACCTATATATATATATTACATGTATTATAAGCTATATTCTTACCCTCTATGGGTATATATAATTAATATATTTGTATTATATACATATATATATATAATACTTAATTATTATATTTTAATAATATTAATAAAAAAATAATATAATAAAAAAAATAAAAAAAATAAAAAAAACCCACACAAGGATGACTGTGATTGACATGTAGGCTATTGCATTTTGTGTTGCTCTCTGTGGTTCGACCTCTACATACTTGTCACTATACATTTTATGGTAGAGTAAATAAAGATTAATTCACATTTGTTTTGAGCTTGATTGTTGTATTCTTTGGATTGTGGGTTAATTGCTGATCAACCCCCATAGTCTGCGAGCGGTCGCCGCAGCGACACCTTTGTATTATTTATTCATGGTGACCCTCGTGGTCTGTGGCCGCGTTATCAATCCCTGCCATCAAAAACTCCTTATAAGACAACCATTCCGACCATCCACCACTCTTTGGAGGAACCTCTGAGCATTGGCTACTGATCATTGATAGTGATTGGGTGCGATTGATAGCGAAGAAGGAGAATTTTCCTCCGAAAAGTTCCGCATCTTCTTCAACAAGATACATTTGCTCAGCTGTTTGAGCTATGGTCATGTAGCCTCAGGCTCCATAAGCAAAGATCGGAACCTCAGTTTCTCCAATCTCTAGGCGTGTTACATCAATCCTTATTCATCCCAGTCGATTGTTTTCATCTTCCAAGTAAGACTTCGATCTCGATATTCTTCACCTGAGCTACTTCGTTTCCAGGATATTATATGGACAGAGGGATAATGGCTTCACCTTCATCGCATGGACTCCAACTCTCTTCCTCGACTCTCAAGCATCTCAGACGTTAGCAGAGGAGGAATTATACGCTCACCGGAGCTCTGCTCTTCCTCCGCCGCCTAAGTTGGAAAGGGAAGAACACATGATACATACACCATTCGATCCGAGTCTTCAGATCAGATCCGATGACTAATATCATCCTCGATCCCCACTCTGAGCATCGTTTCACTCCGGAGGACCGCAGTAGCCGAGCCATCAACGAAGAACCAGCATGTGACATGTGGCCCGAGTCGCGCTACTCGAACCTAGTCCCGGTCACGTGTTTCTTGTACATGAGTCTGGGTTAATTGCAAAATAGCCCCAAAACTACTCATAATTGTATGAGTCCCACACTTAGAAAATTGTATTTATACCCAATAGGTTTTCTGTAACTGCACTTTAGTCTAATTTGGACTTATTTGTAATTACTAATTCATGTTTTATTTCATGTATGCCCCTGCCTTTTTCCTTCAATAACTTGTGAACCATGTATCAGATTTTAATGAAATTGGTGTCGTTGGAAAACTATTTTTGTGCTATTTAATTTAGTGCAATTAAATTACTGTTTCGATCTATATTGCATGCATTCATTTTAAGACTGCCATTTTTGTATTTTCGGTATTATTATTAATTAAAAATTAATCCTGGCTGAGGTTGAATTGCTTTTGACATTATCATAAATTGAATAATTATTATCACAAGTAATTAATTTATTTAATTAGGAGCATATTTGTTAATTGCACATTTACTCTGTGATTGTAGTGCATTATTGTTTATCATGTAAATTAAATGCATAAAAATATTTAAAAATGGCATACATTATGTCCTTTGCATCTTGCTTGACCTAGAGAGCCTATAAATTGCTTAAGTGGATGCTTGACTCCTAATGTTTAATTGAATAATTGTTCATGTCCCTGAGTTCAACCCTGGAATTGCTCGGGTAAAAATTTAAGCTGAGAACTCTTCGTATAGATTTTTTTCTTGATTCCGAGTAATTGTTGATTGGCCCATGCTACAACAAATACATGTTATTTTAGTTGATGGACGATTCATAATGTGACACATCATTTGATTTTATTTATAGTTAATTATTTATTTTTGTGATTTCTAGAGCTTTTTTTGGTTAAGTTTGTATTTGTGCTATTTGTATTGTTTTGTCCAGATTATTTTCCGTGTTTTTAGCTATTTAATTCACTTAATTTGTTCTGTGAATTTTCCGACATTTTCATTGTTTTGTGGTAGGGACTGCAAAGTCGACGAAGCTCAGAAGACTGCGGTGGCGAGGAGATTGGTGCTTTGGTTGTAGAGACGGCACACTAGTTTTATTAGGAGAAAATTTTATTTAATTAAATAATGTTTTTGTGTTGAAATTGTTGTGTAGTATTTGTTATAATTTGTGTTGTAATTAATTGCCAAATTTATGGTGGTTCCCGATTGAGTTCTCATATGTGTAAAGAAGGCGTCTTTTTATTCCACAATTGTGTGATTGTGTCGAGAGTTATTCTCAATTTAAGTAGTTATTTAGGTCAAGGCACCGCGCTTCAAATAGATATATCTTAGGTCATTTTTGCTTGATCTTTATCTTAACATAGGGCACACATTTTGTCTCACAAAGATTCACTAAAATCTTAAGAGATACATTGAGACGCACGTAAGCGACACTTTATCTAGTAAAATAATTGAACTTCTTCATCGCTAATAGAACTCCTGCTAGGTATGGCTTTTTCAACTTGCCTCATTTAGAGTAAATTCTATAAATTCAGTCTTGCATCTACATGGAGAGTGCTAGAAATCACTGTAGGTATTCATACATGACAGCATGCATCATTGGTTTTCTGCCTGCATTCCGTTTTCCGTCTTCTCCCTTGGCTTTTGCAAACCTAAGGATAAAGGAAAAGGGATTGTATGTTAGGTGATTATTTTGTGGTCACCTAATTCAAGTGATAACAAACTCTTAAATTTGGGAGTGAATTATGTAAGTTGACTTCAAATAATTTGGAATAAAATTCACCTTGTATTACGGGCAGTAAAACCCTCATTGTATGATGTTATTACCATTTGTGTACTTAGATTTAATTTCTGCATTTTAGCATTCATATTTGCATGAATAAGAAGCCAAATTCTCTTCTAAATATCACCTGCATTATACCATATTTTCCCATATTTTTATTTATTTTCACTAACTCGGAATTGAATAAAATCAACTATATTTTGTACATATTACTAACAAATGTACAATACCAAAAAAATACTAACTTGTAAAAGTGTCCAATAAAACCCAAATCATAGTTTGAGACTAAGTGCCTTTAATTGTGAATATCTCTCCCATACATTCTCTTATTGACCTTTACTCATTTTTGAATTATTGTACATTCAATTACATTCAAAACAAGATTAAATTCAAAAGAATCGGAGTTCGTATGTGAAACTTGGGTTTTGGGACCCTATTGTATAGTGTACATATTGACTAAATTGACTTTAACTTTATGTACAAAAATAATCTTTTTTTGATTTACTTATTTTTGCATTTATTTTCTCTGATTATTGTTTTAATAAAATACGTAAAAAATCAAATAAAAATTGAAGCAAAAATCAAAGAAAATAAATAAACCTGAGTCTGTATAGACAGTATGTACATATGTGTCCTTCATTTTATTTCCTTAATTTCATAATTATTAAAAATCCAAAAAATGATTAAGTTGTAAATATTTATTTTGCATCTTCTCTGATTTTATTTTGAGTTTTATCTTATTTAAAAATACCTTTTTTTTGCAAAATACAAAATGCGGAAGTTGTACATCTCGTCAAGACGAACAACTTTTATGTTGACCCCTTTTTGATTTGGTCTTTTTTATTTCTTTTCTATTTTTCTTTGGATTTAATTTTTGATTTTTTGGAAGCGACATGTGGCTTCTAGAGCCGCTACATGTCACCCTCATTTTCTATATTTATTTATTTATTTTCATTTATATTATTTATTTATTTTATTTACTCATTTTATTTATTTATTTATTTATTTAGTATCATTATTTATTTTACTTATTTATATACTTATTATTTATTATTTTTATTTTTTTAATTTACTTTTTTCTTCTTCGCCACGTGGCGGCCATAGGGATAGCCATATGGCCGCCTCCCCATTCCCCTTCCTTCCGCACGCACCTGTCGCTCCGCCCTTTGTGGTAGGGTTGCAGCCACCCAACTGCCCAATCACGCTACCCAGCTCCTCCACCTCATGTGACGGTATCCACTCCACCTCCGCTATAGCCCATAAGCACCCACAGAACCCTGTCCCTCTCTCCCCATCTCACCCACAATCCATCTCTCATTGTAACCACCTATGCGAGAGCCCATTCGCTCTTCTCTCTCCATGACATGCTCTAGCTTCGACCGTTGTTCCCTTATCTCATGTCCTCCGCTCTAGCCCAATGTCCCTTAAAGGCGTCACCACTCCCAACAGCAAAGATCCATCCGCCATTGTAGAGAAACTCATCCTCTAGCTTCGAGAACAAGATCAATTATAGAGGTTTTGAAGCACATCAAGCGACAATGAGGTTGGATACCATTCGGAGGCAAGATCCAAGGATCTTCTTGGCTCCTTGTCGCGACCAACTATTAGTCACCGATCTTCTCCGGCCTCCTTCGCAAGGATCGAAGCAACAACCACAGGCCGAGCCTAGCTCCAACCACCATCTAGAGAAGAAACTCACGAGTAACTCCTTTTCTCCTTTTTCTTTCCTTCTCCTTTTCATGCCCTTGTTCTCCTTCTTCCCTATGATCAAGCTCCGCCTTCGATCATTGCACTCCGCCCCTTTTTCTTCATCGTCATCCACCCGCACCATCACCATCTCCTTCGTTGCCTTGAGCCCCACGTTTCCATCGATCTCCATTTCCACTGGACACCAACTCCACCAGGTCTGCCCTTTCGTGTCCACACCGACCATCAGCTCGCTACCCTCGTAGATGCCCTCCATGGAGCAACCTCGAAGTATCTTCCTCAACCAAGTCATCGGGAACCTTCCTCGTCATCAACCATCTTCCATCCACCTTCGCCAGCCCGTGGACACCACTACCCGCTCTTCCTTCTGCCTCGATGCACCGCCTTGGCTGATAGCCCTAGCAAGCGACCAGAGCCCTGGTCCTTGTGCCGCCTCAGGCTGCATGCCCTTCATCTTCATCCTCACCTCATGTGGGGGTAGGGTCAATTTGCAAGGAGCTCCCCACGATCTCTGCATATCACAGGGAGGACCCTCATCCAGGAGGCACATGCATCGCACGTGTTGATGAATCCGTGATTCATCACTCTAGAAGTTGAAAATAAAGCTTTGTTCCTGAGTAATTGCTCGCATTTCTCCTTTTATTTTGCATTATTCTCATGCATGCAATTAGAATTAATATCTGCATTTTAGCATGCATATTTGCATTAAATAAGAAGCCAAATTCCCTTGTAAATATCACTTGTATATTCACCAAATTTTCACTTATTTTTATCTATTTTTCACTAACTTAGAATTGAATAAAATCAACTCTATAGTATACATATTACTAACATTAATAAATAAAAATATCACAAAAATACTAACTTGTAAAATTGACCAATAAAACCCTAACCCTAGTTTAAGACTGAAAGCCTTAAAACGTGAATATCTCTCTCATATTGTCCCCTATGGACCCCTAATCACTTTTGAATTAATGTACATTCAATTACCTTCAAAATAAGATCAAATTCAAAAGAATTAGAGTCCATATGTGAACTTGAGTTTTGGGCCCTTTATTGTATATTATACATATGTCCCTTTATTTTATTTATTTTTATTTTATCTTTTTATTTTCTTAATTATCCAAAAAAATATAAAGTTGTAAATATTTATTTCATACTTCTCTGATTTTATTTTGTTTTTATCTTATTTAAAAAATGACAAAAAACTGTAAAAGATAAAAATACGGTATTTTATATCTATAACCACCAAAAATATTTTTTATAAATATGATTTATTTTGGTTTCTGAACCTTCATCAAAGTTGTAGATCTCGTCGAGGCAAGAAACTTTTATGTTGACCACTTTTTAATTTGACCCCTTTTGTTATTTCTTTTTTATTTTTCTTTACATTTAATCTGTGAGTTTTCTGGGAGCTAGACGTGGCAACTCCTGGAGCCGCCACATGTCACCTCCTTTTATTTTATTTTATTTATTTATCAAATTATTTTATTTTATTATTATCTATTTTATTTATATCATTATTATTTTAATTAATTAATTAATTATCTTTATTTTATATTATTTACTCATTTAATTATTTATTTATAAATAGTTATTTTTATTTTATTTTTATTTAATATTTTAATTTAATTTATTTTTACTTTTATCTCCTTGTCACGCGGTCATGCCCATGCATGCCACGTAGCCTTCCTTTCTCCCCTTGCAGACCTACTCCTACAACCTTCCTACGCTTCGCCCCGCCTTGTGCGACGGTGCCCGTTCCCTTCCGCAACCGTGCACCACGCGCCAACCACTCCTCCGTCGTTCCCTCTCTTCTTGTAACCGATCTCTGTAGGACCCACTCCCCATCTTCTCTCCCAGCTTCCGACGCCCCTTTGCCCACTTCCTCGCCTCCCACCTGCAACCGCACCTTCGTAGTTCCCTCTTTCCAGCAACTACCGCATGGCTCCCCACGATCCTGTTTTCCTAGCGTATAGTTCCAACCAGCCATAAAGGAGGCATCATCGACCTCCTTGCATCTTATCCGTCATTTGCGAGAGACAACGCCCCAACCCTCCTCCACCTCCAGTGACAGAGGCGATTTGGGAGAGAAGAGCGATGACGAGCCTCTTCATCATCAATGAGATTCGCGAGGCGAGACCTCGTGTTGCAGAACTTGCAGCACATTCTTCAGGATCACTGCCGAGCTTATCGATTCATCTCTCGTCGGAATCGACTGAGGCAACGACATAGTAAAGACCTCTGATATTTATCCTCTTCAAGGCGAGAAATCCAATCTCCAAGGTAATCTCTTTCTTCTTCTTCTTCCTTTCAACTTCCTTCGCTCCCCCTTTTTCTCCGTTCATTAGATCTGCTCAAATTCCAACACCATCCATCGTTGTTCATCCTCCATCATCACACCGCCTCTTTTTCCTTTTTTAATTCGACTTCCACCGATCCACCTCTCTGTTAATCACCGCCGCACCATCCACCGATCCCGCTTCGCTTCCTTCGCACCGCCTCGCCTACGCTGCCCACGAGTTCTGCTCGCAGGACCACCTCCGACTCCATCCTTAGGGCTCGAGCCTCTACTATGCACTAGCAGCAGAGCCCCTCGGGACTCCCCTCCGATCACCCTCGACGTGCCATCGCCACCTGTCACTCTTCATTGTATGCCTTCACAATCTTCAACTGACTACACCACGCCCCGCTACCCTCGTCACCTCACAACAGCCTCCTCTGCCCAACCGCAGCCAACAGAAGGGTTGAACCGCTCCATATGAAGATGTGTGTCCACCACGACCTCTTCTTCCTCGATCCGTGAGCCATCCCGAGCCATCCCCCCACCCCACGTGCATGACACGTGAAGAGGGGGTAATTTGCGCGTGCAACCCTGAACTTCCAACCATTCACGCCCACCCCCTAAAGAATGGTAAAAGCCCTCACTAATTATGTGAAATTAACGTTGAATTTCATTGCAGGCATGCAATTCAGGATTGATCAAAATGGCCACTTAATTAATGTGTCAATCAAAAACAAGTGGTCAATTAAATTTTTTACTTAGGCAAGCCCAAGGTCGAACTTAGGGAGGCAACTGTCTCCTTAGGTTGATTTAAAGAGGATTTAGAATTTAGATTTTCAAGGAAGCATTTTTTAAATTTTTTTCTACAATTAACAAGATGCAATGCAAATTTGGGCAAGTTTAAGGGTTAAAAATACAATTTACGATCAAATCAAGTCCAAAAATTCTCAAGCTTGGCCAGAATGTGAAATATAATAAAATTAGGCTACTATATTTTTTGGAATTTTTGTATTCACTATGAATTAATTATGAATTAAATAATGTAGACTAGGTTATTTTAAGAAAATTAATTTTAATAAATACCAAACAATAATTTTTTCCAAAAAAGAATTTATCCTAGATAGGTCATGTCAAAGATATCCATGACAATTTTTAATTCCTAAAAATAATAAGCGTGGAATTAATTAAATATTAATGACCAAAATCACCATTAAATTTATTGTGATCTAGATGTGCGTGCAAATGAGATGATTTTTGGGCACAATGTAGAACAAATTAATAACTAATTAATGTGAAAATTTGATAATTTTTGGAGCAATTATTGATATAATAGCAATTTAATAATACACAGTAGGTAAAATGTTATTTTCCACAGTAGGAAACATATGATTTTGAGATAAATGGGGGAATGACAAGAGGAGGAAGAAGGTAAACAAGATCACCTGGGATTGAAGCGGCGGTGACCGGCTTCCACGTTCTCGCCTCGGCTGCGGGCGGAGCGTGACAAAGCTCAGATGATCTCTAATTGGAGGAGGTCTTCGACATCGATGGAGGCTGCTGGCACCAGCCTCCTGGTGACTATCCGATGTCGGTCTCGAGCAACGGGTATGGCGCATGATGTTGGCCTGAGGGGTCGATGGGTTTAAATAGGATGAGGAAGGTGTTCAGTGGATGGGTGATCCGTTGGGGTTCAACGTGAATAAGAGAGGAAAAGAGAGGGGTTGCGGGAGGTGTGCGGGCGGCGATTGCGTGATGGATAAGGCGGTCGGTAGGTCGTTGGTATGTGACTGGTGAATAGATAAGGGGAGGTAGCAGGGTTGGCTGGCGAGTGCAGGTGGTAGTTGCAGGGGGAGTTAGGCGCTGGAGTGTTGACCGGCATGGGGATCATGTGCAAAGCACATGACCATAGGGGGGAAAGGGTTAAGAGAGAGAGAGAGAGAAGTGTGGGGCGGCATGTGGCTGCCCCAAGAGGCGCCACATGTCGCTCCCAAAAAATCAAAATAAATACAATGAAGAATCAAAAAGAAATAAAAGGATACCTCGGATCGAAAAGTTTTCTTCATAAAAGTTTCTTATCTCGATGAGATCTACAACTTTCACGAAAAGATCAATTTACAAGAGGCCATCTGTGCAAAATGATATTTTTGGTGGTACCCTATGTACATAGAATACCTTAATTTTGGGGTTTTGTCATTTTTTTCAATTTTAAATACTATAAAAATCGAGAAAAATTACGATAAAATAAAGGACACATATATACACATTACTCTATTTTTTGTATTTCTAATAAATATGAAAATGGGAAAATAAAATAAAATGGAAAATGAGGGATAATTGTACAGACTCACAAGTGACACTCAGACTTGGTTAGTTTCTTTAATTTCGATCTTATTTTGGATTTGGATCTTTGTGAATTTTAATAAAACTTTCATCAAAGAATATAAATGAAAAAGAAATAAAAGAAAAAGGCTTAAGCATGTACATAAAATATCATGTCAAAATCTGTTAAAATACACAATGCGTAAAGGAGGCCAAAAACCCAACTTTCACATATGAGTTCTAATTTTTATGAAATTGGTCTTGTTTTGAAGGTCTTTGAATATATATTACTTTAGAAGTGAGTAGATCGAAATTGGGCACTATATGAGGAAGATATGCACGTTTTAGTCTGTCCATTCTGAAAGTAGGGTTTTGTCTCACGAGCCAATCATTTGAGTTAGCAATTTTTTGTATTTTTTCTTTAATATTGTTAGTAATATGTATACAATGGATGTGGTTTGAGGTCAATAGGAGTTAGCATGAATTAATTATGAATGCATGAAGTTGGATGAAAAATGTGAAGATGATTGTGAATGCAATTATGCGTGCTAAAATGCAAATATTAATTCTTAGTGCATGAATGGTAAAAATGCAGAATAAATGATAAAATGCAGCTAATTACTTGGAAACGAAGTTCTATTTTCAACTTTTAGTGTGATGAATCATGGATTCATCACTCGCCTAGCCTGGGCACGTGCAAGGCACATGCAGGGGGTGGAGGGGGTATTTGTGTCTCTACCCCTCTTACTTCTAGAAGTTGCATCAATGCCCCTACAAGCTGGACATCACACGCAACTCACGCCCCTGCCTGGTTAATTTGCACAAAATGCCTTGCGGGTTTAGGTAAATAAAGAAGTGCATTGTTACGTTATTTTTTTATTTCATTTGTCCTCTGCATTTGCATTTAGAACCTTGCGTTTGCATATTTGTTTGAGTCTCATTTTCTCATCAATTTTCAATTCTAAAATTTTATGTTGCAGAACATATAATTCTTGATATCTTGGATATTTATTTGTAATTTTGTGAGCAATGGGTAATTAATTAAAACGATTTGGTCAAATATTGCATATTTTACCCAATTCATGGTCTGAAATTTGTATTAAATTTATGGTTGCTCCAAACATTTTGCAAAATCAGAAATATTGCGTCTAAATGTGTTTTAATTTATATCCAAGTTTCATTGAAAATGGACTTGTCTTGTGCATAAAATAAATTATAGAGTGATTTTTGCAATTGATTTTTATTTAAATTTACACATAATATTTTTATGAAAATTCAAGTCTCATGGATTTCTCATTTAAGTATCTATTTGAGATAAATTGGTTTCTGAATAATTTAATTTCACGAATTTATTGGAAGCTAATTAGTTACAATTACTCTGTGTCACTTAAAAATTCCTAAAAAATCACATATTGTCAAAAAAATCCAAAAAAATTGCTAAGCATTAATTTCATCATGTTTAACATTCTGGATAAGTTTCATAATTTGTGGACATGATTTGATTGTAAATTACATTTTAGTCCTTTATCTTTGCCAAAATTGCATTTCATTCATTATTTGCATTTTAAAATACCAAAAAAACATTCACATGAAAACCTAAGTTCTGAATCACTTAGAGATTGATCTAAGGAGATAGTGGCCTCCATGAGTTTGACCTTGGGCTTGCTCAAGTAAAAATATAAATTGGTCGCTTACATTAATCGATTAATTAATTAATTAGTGATTTTTTATTAATCTTGATTGCTCGAATACTGCAACAATTCGACATTATTAATTAGGGCATTTACGGGATTTTCAAATGGCATCGTTGCCGGGGAGGCATGACTTAGTTTGAGTTTTAGAAAATTTAGTTTTTAGGTTTTCCACCCCTGGGTAATCTGACCCCTGGTTTTTTTTGTAATTATTTCTCTATTTATTTTCCTGCATATTTATTTATTTATTTATTTTGTTTGCTTTATTTTATTTTATTGTGTCTATCTCTTTGACCACCATCTTGTTTTTATGTGAGGGACCCGATGCGACGGAGAGACCTCTTAGGTGGCTGAGCATCTCAAGTGCATTGGAGGCCAACTTTTTCTAGTGATAAGCTGACCGAAAGATCCACATTTAAAATTAAGATCGAGTCGAGTTGTGAGAGAGTGTAGAGTCCTTAGGATTTTATTTTCTGCAATTATTTTATTTTTGTAAATAATTTGTAACAAATTAGGTAACTGCATATTTCCAGTTGACTCCGTTTAGAATCTCACATTTGTATCCGGAATTTTGACTTTATTTTGTGGTGTGTCGAGAGTTGTTTCACTCTCTGGTGAGGGTGGGGCTCGTTTTTAAGTGGCGAAATTAGGACAGACATACGGTAGTGTAGATTCAGATTTGCATGTGCCCTTCGTAGTTTAGGCCACACATCTTAGAAGATTCATACATCTTATAAGATTCATAATGAGACGCAAATAAACACATACTACTTATCCAAATTGAAATCTATTTCTTCCCCACTAATAGTATACTGTTTAGGTGCGCTTTTCTCGATATGCATGCATTTAGTATAAATTTAAAAATTCAGTTTTGCATAACACATGGAGCGTGTTGAGAGTCGTTGTAAGTATACCTTCTTCTGAGCATGCATCATCGTTTCACGTTTGCATTCTAATTCTAATTCCTCCCTTGTTTTACAACTTAGGATTAAAAATGAAATTGGGATTGAACGGTAAACGTGCATTGTGGTGCTCACATTAATTTTCAAGCGACAACCAAACTCTAAAATTGTGACTGAATTTAGTAGATTGATTAAAAAAATGGAATAAAAAGAACCTTATTTTACAGGTGCACAAAACCCCCATTTGGATCGCAGGTACTTACCTCCATACAAGAGTGGGTATTGATGTATCCCCTAAGGGTTAGAGCCAAAATACGTAAACTTGTGCCCTAAGCGCTTTGACTCACTTTTAGGGTCTTGTTATTGCTGCAAGCACTTGCCTCTGGCCCTTAGAAGAAGTCGTCTTGCTTTAAGTTGGTGTTTTCGCCAGCTTGAACATGAACTACCTTAGGTGACTACACCTGTGAGTAGTGGATTAATATATTGTTTTATCACCAATTTAACTGACAAGATAATTCGACCAAACCTTTACGGCCCTCACATGAAAAGTTGGTGAACTTCCCAAAGGGGTTTGCATTGTGTTTGTATTGTGTGAGTATTCTCTACACATTCAAGTGCACCGTAGAACTAGCGCCTCAATGAACTTTGTGCTCTAAATGGTTCTGTGGACATCGAAGATGACTAATTGGGGGGGGGGGGTATTTATTCGGACTTTATGAATATATTGTTGAACCCTCCAAGGAGTACGTCTTCAAACGTCTATTTACAACCTGGACCAACCTGGACTCATGACTCTCTTGAGTTCCCTATCACTGACTCTCAGGATGGTCACTCACAAACCATTCTCTTTCTCTCCTCCCACCTCATCGAGGAAGATCTTCACCTCAGTGAGACTATCTTGATTTCAGAATCTTCTTCTAATCAAGATCACATTGTTGATTCGGGTCTCAAAGAAGATTCAAGTAAAATGCCTCCAAAAATGAAAGATGAGAGGAAAAACGCCTCGGTGATGATACTAGCTAGATTAGCTCTGCATCTGAGCAGCAACACGCCTTACTCTGAGCTCAGTTAGGATAGCTCAATGTTTGGGTTGAACCACCAATGGATGCGACGTATAACCCCGGACAGTACAGAATTCAAAATTATTTGAGTCCGACCGAACTCAAAGTTGATTTTGAGTTGAAGCAACATTTTCTGAACTAGTTGCCGCATTTTGATGGGAATGCTTCTGAGGAGCCATACACATTTCTAAGGGACTTCGAGCTCGTATGCGCTAACCTTAGACATCCTAGGGTTAACCATGATTATATTAGGCTCACAACCCTTTCATTTGTCTTGGGTGGCAAAGCCGACTACTGGGTAAAGAACCTTGGAGTTACAGTAACTACATATGCTCAGTTCGAAGACCACTTTCTGAAGAAGTTCTACCCCCTGAGCAGGACTAACATGATGAGGACACATATCACTAGCTTTTCCCAGCTACCCCATGAAGCCTTCTGTGACGCTTAGGAATGGTATAAGGACATCCTGCAGAATTGTCCATGTCATGGTCTATATGATAACATCTTGGTCCAATCGTTATTCACCGGTCTCAACCCTAAAATGCAAGATTCAGTGAGCATTGATTGTGGAGACAATTATACATCACGTGTAGCAGATATCATCTGGAAGGTATTCGAGCAGATGACTGAGACTCGTCGCTCACAGACCTCCAGTAGTGCATACACACAGTTCCTTAGATCACTCTCATCTGGAGGGGGAAAGTCAGCTGTAGTCGATCTCTCTCAAGACATGATCCCTAGCATGGACTCCTTACAAACAAGCTTACAGTGGTCGAGAGGATCGATCAAAGGATTGATGAGTTAGACAGGAGCATCTCCAAGATACCCAACAAATGGAGGAGTTGATTGATAAGGTATCTAAGATAAAGACAGCTTTCGTGACTGCACCTACTGCTCTCGTATACTGAATTCACCATGTTCAAGAGCAATTGGTGTCAGGGCATCCCCAACCGTGGGAGCAGGATCAGTCCTACACCCATTCTTTGTAGCAGCAACCTCTGTCCGCAGAAATAATTCAGGACGAGCCTCCACTGGTTTGGGAGGTGAATGGAGTATGGTATACTCAAGACCCTGCCAGGAAGGGAAGTACGGGGGACCGATATTCTTACCAGCATCCCCCACTTTTCACAGCACTGCATTCACCTCTGCATCACCTCCTTCACAACAGAGTCATGGATTTCAACCACCTCAGCAACAATGGCAGCAGTACCAACAATATGGCTGACAGGGCCATTACCATGCATGCGAGTAGGTCCCGCAGTTTCAGCAAATACCCCAGCAGTAGAAGAGGTAGTACCCGACCAATAGGGCCAGTCTTCCCGATCTTCTTCTCAGTCTTTTCCATTTCCTTCTTCGTCTGGTCCCATGGACTTACAGTAGCAGATACTCAACACACTTCGTTCCTACCAGAATGAAATTCACAACTTATGAGTGGATGTGAACCACATATCCAGATGACGAGACGAGCAGTCTGCACCCTCTACCTTAATCCCAACCCAAGTTTAGGCTAACTTCAATAGCTTTAACTGATCTGGTTCTCAGCAGCACCTTGGTCTAGTATACTGTTCATCATCTCTTAGATCTGAACATGAGATTCTTTCGTGTGACGAGGCTAACCTTATGTCACTCAGGTGTGGAAGGACCGTAATCGTACCTGACTGGGCGAGGGACACGAGGAGGGGCCTCTCTGGAGCTCTACCCGAGGAATCTTCAGAGGACGAGGAGGAGAGGCATCATAGCCATGAACCCCATCAACATCATTCGAGGTCTTTTCTCAAGGAGTTGAGAAGAGAAGGAGAGCACAATTGTAGCATTAGTAGCATGGAGATATCTCGAATTCTATGGAGGATCTTGCACCTCCAATTGTGGAAGATACCACTGCAGCTTCTTTTCCACAACCTGTAGTAAATAGTTTTGATTTTGATCCCATGTTGCATAAAAAGATTCATGTATGAAGAACTTTGTTTCCGTTAATGCCCAGAATGATATTTCAGTTCATGATTCAGATTCTTCATCCTCTGTTTCCCTTGCTTCAATCCCTCTGTGGTCTTACAACAAGAATGCACATCAAAAATATTCAGATAGATGACCCCGATATGGAATGATTTTGTAGAGAGAATATCATAGTTAAGGTGCCATTTGATGAGTATGTGGCTAATCATCATGCATTCCAGAAATACCTTAAGGTGAGATGCACAAATACTATGGTTAGCAGGAAGAAACCGAACCAATATGTGAAGACTCATGTCTTGTCAGTAGCCACACCCTATTGTCTTGAGAATCAACAACTACCAAGGAAAAATAAAGACATGGGTGCTCACTACGTGGAGAGTCGTATCGACGACATTGTCTTTGCACGCACTCTCTTGGATAATGGTTCTTAAATCAACTTACTTCCCTTAGCATTATATCATAAGTTGGAGTTGGGACCGCTACGTAAATCTAGAGCTTTACTCCAATTCGCAGATCATTCAATGAAGAGACCTAAGGGAGAAGTGAAGAACATCGTTATCTCGATTGAGGGGTAGGACTATCAGGTTGACTTCACGGTCTTAGACAAGGAGACCCCCAATCATTGGAGAGAATCCCATATCATTCTCGAGCACCCCTTCCTTAGGACCGCATGCACAACTTTCAACTATGGTACGTGAATGATGAAGTTCCATTCTCCAGGCGGAGAGGCGAACCTTGGGATGAAGCAAACAAGATGGCAACGATCGATTTAGAGAGTAGCACAGAGTACTCATCTTTAGAGGCAGATTGCAGAATGATGAGCATCATTGGGATTTGGAGGCAAGTTCCTTCAAGATAGAACGGGTCCCTTTCATACGAAAAGGACATAGTGCATGATGCAGTTTTCTAGGTTTTGCATGATTTTGTGAGAGATGCATCTACCTATTCCCTTGATGACTTAGATATCCATCATGATCTATCAGTTCCATCCCCTTCAGAATAATCATGGGACATAGATGATGAATCAGACGTGATTTTGGCCAAATTACCACGTCTCTTTGGCGATGCGACTCCTGTTACCTCTGAGTTGGTGGCGAGCACTACACAATTGATCCCACCTTCATGCATCATGCATCCAGATTTAGATTCAGTTCAGCCAGATTTACTTGATCACACCACATTGCCAGAACTGAAATCACTACCTCCATTGAAGTACGCCTTTCTTGTGAGACCCAAAGAGAGATACCATGTTATCATTAATTCAGACTTGACTTTAGAACACGAGTTTTGGTTGTTAGAGGTCTTAGAGAGGAACTGCAAAGCAATAGGCTGGACAATATTGGATCTCGTGGGGATCAACCCCTCTTTGCCAACACCACATTTTTACTAAGGATAATGTGAGACCTTCTCGTGAGTTCTAGAGGAGACTTAGCCCCAATCTATGGGAAATAGTGAAGAATGAGATAGAGAAATGATGCAAAGCAGGGTTTATATACCATATTTCTGACTCCAAGTGGTGGCTCTGCTTCATGTTGTCCCGAAGAAGTCGGGAATTCAGATGGTCACCAACGAGGAGGGGATTGAGATCGTGACATGAGTACCCACGTCGTGATGCATCTGTGTTGACTACAGGCGCATGAATGCCTCGACCAAGAAAGACCACTTTCCCTTGCCATTCATTGATCAGATCTTGGAGAGACTCGTAGGGAAAGCATTCTTCTATTTTCTTGGCGGGTACTTGGGCTACAATCACTTAGCTATAGCCCCTGAGGACCAAGAAAAAATCACATTCACATGTCCATGCGACACTTAAGTGTTCAGGCGCATGACATTCGGGCTCTATAGTGCCCCAACCACTTTTCAGTGGTGCATGATCGTCGTATTTGTCGAGATGGTGGGAGATTTCCTGAAAGTGTTCATGGATGACTTCTCGGTGCATGGTGATTCCTTTGATACATGTTTAATGCACTTGGACTGAGTCCTCTGACGGTGTAGGGAGGTGAATCTGGTACTCTCATGGGAGAAGAGTCACTTTATGGTGATGGAGGACATCATGTTGGGGCATATCATCTTTATAAGGGGAATGGAGGTTGACCCACCCAAGGTAGAGGTGATCAAGAAACTTGATCCACCTACCAATGTGAAGTTAGTGAGGTCATTTTTAGGGCATGTTGGATTCTACAAGAGATTCATTCAGGATTTTTTAAAGATTGCTTGCCTACTGACTGAACTCTTATGGAAAGACACATAGTTCTTTGTAGATCACAGATGTCAAGAGGTCTTTGAGTTCTTAAATATGAAGATTTGTGCCTCGCATATCCTACAAGCTTCTAACTGGTCTCTGCCATTTGAGATCATGACTGACATTTACATTTCACTATAGGAGTTGTGTTAGGACAACGACGAGTGGTGATCCCATTTGTGATCCACTACGCGAGCAAAGTATTAGACCCTACACAGAAGAATTATACCATGACTGAAAAGGAAATGCTCATTGTAATATGAGAACTTGAGAAGTTCAGGTCATATACACTGATTACACAGCTATTCGATACTTAATGGAAAATAAGGATGCGAAGGTGCATCTTCTTAGGTGGATTTTGCTCCTTATGGAATTTGATTTGTAGATAAAGGATAAATCTGGAGTGAAGAATGTTGTGGTTGATCACCTTTCTCCAATCGAGCTCAAGGACTCTCTTAATTATGAGCATATTAGAGGACCTTCCCAGACGAGTCAATTTATGCTATGACTCACTCTCGTGGTATGCCAACATGGTGAACTTTCTTGTCTCCAAGCAAGTTCCCCAGGGTTAGACTATTAGCAGCATAGATCGACTAAAGTCTGATTCGAGGAGATACCACTAGGATGATCCGTTCCTTTTCTTTGAAAGGTCGGATTGTGATTGGAGAAGGTGTATTGATCAAGAGGAATACCAGAGTGTCCCCACGTATTGTCATTTTCTTGAGGCTGGAGGACACCATTCAGAGAAGAGAATCTCTCACAAAGTACTCCAATGCAGATTGTACTAGCCGACCCTATTCAGAGATACTATTGATTTTGTACGATCATGCCCGATTTATCAAAGGATGGGAGGGACAGTTATACAGAGAGATGAGATGCTCATGTAGCATGCGATCATTTGTGATGTTTTTGATGCATGGGGCATAGATTTCATGGTTCCCTTTCCCAACAGCCAAGGATATGAGTACATCTTGTTGGCAGTTGATTATTTATCTAGGTAGGTGGAGGCTATCCCAACCTGAACCGCATATAGCAAGATCGTCTGTAAGTTTACGAGAGACCATATTATTGCCATGTTCGGGGTACCAAAAGTTCTGATTTTTGATGGGGGTATCCACTTTGTGAACTAAGATATGAGATCTTTAGCTAAGTACCACAGATTTGAGCACATAGTTACTAGTCCTTACCACCCACAGTTCAATGGCATGGTAGAGGTTTCGAACAGAGAGGTGAAGAGTATTCTGCAGAAGTTGGTTCGTCCTGATAGGAAGAACTGGTCCCAGCTCTTGGATCAAGTTCTGTGGGCCTACATGACAACCTATAAGACACATTTGGGCACTTCACCATTTAGAATGACATATGGCAAGCCATGCCATTTGCTCGCAGAGCTGATTCACAAGTCCGAATGAGAAATCAAATAGATTAATTGGAGTTGTCACCTATTGAAGCTTTGTTGTGACTTGAATTTGAATGAGCTCGTGGAAATCTGAAACATGGCATATGACAACAATTTGATTTATAAGGACAAAATGAAGAGATGGCATGATTAGCACATTAGGTGCAAATACTTTGTCCCTAGGCAAAAGGTATGGTTGTTTAATTCTAGGTTGAAGTTGTTCCACAAGAAGCTCAAATCTAAGTGGATGGGTCCCTTTGTTGTTAGGGAAGTGCACATGAATGGAAGTGTAGAGATAGCCGATCTCACAGATGGTGCACAATCCCATGTGGTGAATGGACAATTGTTGAAGCACTTTGTAGATTCTAAGGAGTAGTTAGTCCAAGTCGAGGTCATCAACTTCATGCAGAGTGAGCACAAGGCAGATACATCATATTACTCCTCGTGAAGATGCAACATCTAGATTCGGTAGCTTAGAAGATTCACTCACTCTTGTACATTTGATTTATTCATTCTTTTTTAGCTTAGGTTCCTTCTTATGTAGATACTATATCCATACTTAGGCTATTTGAAGCCTAAGTATAGTGGGAACACATGCTCTTGCTTGTATATTCATTTTCTCTCTGTATATTCCCCGATTCCATCGGTTCTCATACTTACTCATATTCTATACTTCGGTTGACTAAAACCTAAGTATAGGGGGGACCGATACCCGTCGTGTGTATATGTTCATCCATTTCTCCTCTTGTCCTCAATTACCCTATTTTTGCTCTTACACTTAGGCTGCCCAGAGCCTACGTATAGAGGGGCGGGTCAACTTCTATACTTTTTGTTCTTTTCACTCTCCTACGCTTAGCACGAGCTATGTCTTTTCCTCGCTTCTTGTGTTATGAGGACATAACACATGCTAAGTATAGGTGTGTGTGTGTATATATTACATATATACTTAACCCATAGCTCGTATTTTCACGTATTATATATATAATGCATTAATTATGGAATGGGTAAAATTGAAAAATATCTTTTTTAAAGTACATGTATACTTGTATAATATGTATATTGTATACAAGCTTTAAAATTTATATAATGTGTATACTTTTGTAAAATCCTTGTAAAATAAATCGTTGTAAAATTTGTTGTAAAATAGGAGGTATACCATAACCAAATTTAAAAAAAAAACTATCGAAAAAAAGAGGCTTCTTATTTACTCTGCATATCACCCTTGCATTCATAAAAAAATTGACTTACACTTCATTCATATACATTGCATTTCGTCTGCATTTCATTTGCATATCTAGCATATGCAAAGTGGAAAGGTATTGGGTTCTGAACCGATCTATGAATAGAAGCCGAGGATGGATTTGATTTGACCTTAATCTAATTAATTTCAGAAGAACTTTATAGGAACCGGAGTTAAGATTTTTCAGGTCGAGCGACTCAATTCTTTGAGTCCACAACACTATGTTCACATGTCATCTTGATTGGTCTAAGTAGAATATTTCATATACATGCATGATTCTTTTAGACAATGACCTAACTTGGACAAGCATCACGCACATATCTCTTCATTGACGAGGTGGTGAGGAGGCATAATCCTTTGGCTTGGAGTAGCACATGGTTGGAAACATACGTCCTCCTCTAAGGAGGGTAGTGCATTTCAACCTACTCTAGTGGCACTGACGTCTAACGACGGGATGGTGTGGGTTGCAATAAAGCTTCAAAAGAGGGATAGTCTACTGGCTCAAGAAAGAAAACTCCTTATGTGCATGCTGCACTTTTGTATATATCAAAAAAAAATCTCCAAAAAAGTTAGACGGATAAAAAGTAAATAAATAAAAATTCTAGTCGGAGAAAAATATGAACAAGCAAGGTATGTGCTTCAAAGTATCATACCAAGGAAGCCTGCAGCTGGAGACTTGCCTACATTGGTCAAGCTCCACGGATATGACTACACTAGTCACGACCTATTCTCTTCTCTACCCCTCTTCTTGAACCGGTTGCACTTGAACTTAGAAGGGAATACCCCCCTCCTATAGGAAAGAGTTATTAGACCGGGGAATTAGGGTTACCTTGTTAGAGGAGGCTATTATTTGCCATTTCTGATGTGGAGTGTTATATTTCACTTACACAATACAAGTAAGATTCATAGTCATCAGAATTCGTGTATGGGGATTTGTTCTGACTTGACTATTGAGGCGTCCTGGATAGAGATATGTGGAACTTAAAGGCTGTTAGGTCTTAAATCCTCTTCCCAATATGGTTCCACCGCATCATTAATCCAAAGATCGAGTCAAGCTCCATTTTCACCTCATGTTCATGACCTTGATGTGGAACCCAAAACCATTTCACTTTTGCATTTCATTTTAGTTGCTCAGGGACGAGCAAGGTTTAAGTATAGGGGGTTGATGAATATGTGATTCATCACTCTAAAAGGTGAAAATAAAGCTTTGTTCCTGAGTAATTAGCTGCATTTCTCCTTTTATTTTATATCATTCTCATTCATGTATTTAGAATTAGTATCTGCACTTTATCATGCATATTTGCATTAAATAAGAAGCCAAATTCCCTTGTAAATATCACATGTATATTCCCATATTTCCCCTTATTTTTATCTATTTTTCACTAACTTAGAATTGAATAAAATCAACTCTATAGTGTACATATTACAAACGTTAATAAATAAAAAAATATCACAAAATACTAACTTGTAAAATTGACCAATAAAACCCTAACCCTAGTTTGAGACTAAGAGCCTTAAAACGTGAATATCTCTCTCATATTGTCTCCTATAGACCCCTGATCACTTTTGAATTAATTTACATTCAGTTGCCTTCAAAAAAAGACTAAATTCAAAAGAATCAGAGTTCGTATGTGAAACTTGGGTTTTGAGCCCCTCATTGTATATTGTGCCTATGTCCCTTTATTTTATTTATTTTATTTTATCCTTTTATTTTCTTAATTATTAAAAATCTAGAAAATATTTTATGTTGTAAATATTTATTTCATATTTTCTCTAATTTTATTTGATTTTTATCTTATTTAAAAAATGACAAAAAATCTGTACAAGATAAAAATATGGCATTTTATATCTATAAGATAACATCAAAAATACTTTCTATACAAATGATTTATTTTGATTTTAGATTCTTCACAAAAGTTGTAAATCTCATTGAGACAAACAACTTTCATAGTGACACTTTTTAATTTGACCCTTTTTGTTATTTCTTTTTTATTTTTCTTTACATTTAATTTATGATTTTTTTGGAGCGACACGTGGCAGCTCCTCGAGTCTCCACATGTTACCTCCTTTTTATTTTATTTTATTTTATTGTATTTATCTAATTATATTATTATTATCATCATCTATTTTATTTATATCATTATTATTTTAATTAATTAATTAATTAATTTTCTTAATTTTATTTTATTTACTCATTTATTTATTTATTTTTAATTAATTATTTTATTTACTTTTTTAATTAATATTTTAATTTCATTTTTATTTTTATCTTCTTGCCACGTGGCGTGCCCCTGCGCGCCACGTGACCTTTCCTTTCTCCCTTGTAGCCCCGTAGGTTGTTTTTAAACAATCTCGATTTTAGGTTTTCCACCCCCGATAATCTGACCCCCGATCTTTCTTGTATTTATTTCTCCATTTTTTCTCTCTTTCATTTTCTAACATTTTTATTTATTTATTTTTGTATATTTTTCTGTGAACATGTCTCTAATATTTGATCTGTTATTTTTTGTGCGAGGTACTCGGTGGACTTGGAATGGCTTTCGTGGAAGCTAAAGCAACTCGAAGTGACCAGACACATGAAGAATTTATTTCTGGAGAAAGAGAGTGATCACATTTTAATTTGTAATTAATCATTTCCAGCGATTCTTGATCGGTTTCTCGCGTGTGTAAAGAGACTGGACTTTTTCTCTGGTGTGTCAGACCTGTTTCACTCTCCCATGAGCGTGGTACCCAATTTGAGTGGTTCGTAGTTCTAAGTCTGCACATGCGGCTATTAGAGCAACTAGAATTCTTGATTGTGCTCGTAGAATTTAGGACCACACTGCACTTAATTATACGTACTAGATTGATTTTCATTTGGCCAAATTAAATTGTTTTATCATTCACTAATAGGAATTGTTGTTCTAGATGCTATTTCCCGTGCATGCATTAAATTTATTTTTCTAGGGAAATTTCAATTCTGTTTAGCATATTGTATGAAGATTATGCAGAAGCACTGTAAGTATCTCTAACTCATCATTCATCATCGTGTTTCCCGCTGCACGGCCTTTTCGATTCTCCCTCAGTTTTCATTCACATAGGAATAAAGAAAATTGGAATCCCCATGTAGACGTGTATTGATCCCTACTCAAAATTCAAAATGATAACAAAATTAACGAAGGGACTGCTAACAATATTGACTAATTAAAATCAGATAAAATTGAATATCATTATTTGCGGGAGAACATCCCCGACATTGTTTAAATCTACTTGTAAGTGAAAGAGAGCCGAACATTAGGATAGAGCCAAGCTAGGGTTTTCATATTGACTACTGATTCTCCAAAAATGATTAGCTACTTCTCAGTGTGGATCTACTGGTAGCCGGTAAATGGTCCGAATTTCCTTAGTAGAGTGGGAGGTTTAGAGGACACTGTGTAAGGCTCCGTCCTCAAGTAACAGATAGACGTATTTATACGATCCGCACTTACTTCCATACTGGCTGAAAGTGGGTGCGACTAGTCGTAAGAGTCGGGACATTCTTTAGGGAAATACAATTACCTAACAGCTCGTTAACTCTTTCAAAATTTTGCATTTATCACCAACTAAAATAGACAAGATAATTCGACCAAACCTTTGCGGCCTTCACTAAGTTGAGTTGGTGAATTTGGGGTTTGCATTTGCGTATTGAGTTGTGTGCCAGTGCACTTGCACACACTGATCGTGGTTTTGCTAATTAATTCTTACCATTCTCTTCGAAGATGTCAGGATGTTAGTATTCATACCAGACTCCGTGGGTCACGCTCACATAACAAATTCCCAATCTTCATATCTGCTTTCTTTTCAGAGGAATCCTCTCGTTGAGGTAGTTCCTCCCCATCCATCATTCTTTTTACCCACCCAGCGACCCTTGGTTGAATCTTTGACTTACGAACTACTCACGTAACCAAGCTCGTACTATGAAGACACAATGGAGCGAGCAAATTCGAGGATGAATACGGGAGTAACCGACTTTGATAGATGAACAGAATTCCCAGTTACGTATGATAATTCACTATTTGAACCATCCTCTACTCGGGACGATTCACAGCCCGAGTATGGCCACTTTTTCTTCGATCACAAAGATGACACCCAAAGTCAAGGAAATAGGATTCATGACCAGACTGTGGTCACAGAGATTGACTACTTCTCGGTTCAGGAGTAAATGCCAATATCACGACATACCGAGCATAGTCACTCAAATCCGAGTCATGAGACGATAATGGATGACATAGTTCGAATCAATAAGAGAACCAAAGTTTTGACAGAACAATTGGATAATGTCATCCAAATAGTAAAAGACATGATAATCAACCAAGAAGAATCGAGAAGATCACAGAACGAACCCGAAACACATCATGTGCCTGATTTCCACATACAGACACCACATATACCTTACTAGTCCACCGACCATCCTACTGACTCTATTGAAAATTCCAAAAAATAAAAAACTCTAAAATTCAAAAAATTCGGACAACATCAATATGGAAGCATTTTATAAAAGTTTGATCTTAGAGCTTCCATTAATCAAGGCCATAGAGTATGTACCTGATCTTTATTGATTTGTGAAGAGTTGATTATCACATAAGAAGATGGGGAAGAAAAGATCTCGAACTGAATATCATTTAATTACTATGGCCAGTTCAATGGTGCTGAACTAGATAAGCAAGGTTCATAAAGTCATACGGTTGGCCAAAGTGACTTGTGAAATTGAGAATATCGAGTTCAATAATGTTCGAATTGACAACGATTCTACCCTAAATATCCTCTCGTAGTCCGTGTTTGACCGACTCGAACTCGGACCGCTCAGAAAGACTCGAGTGGTTGTTCAATTTCCCGTTCGATCTACAGAAAGACCGAGAGGAATTTTTTTGGTCGTCATTACTTTCCAAGGCGTCGTACATAAAGTGGACTTCATTTCCCTGGGCATTGGACACCAATGAGATTTAGTCTCCCATTATTTTGGGAAAGTTGTTTTTAGCTTCCGTTAGAGCGACTATTGACTGCGAGACTCAAGACATTATATTCCCGAACCCAAACCAAGTCAATCAAATTCTCAAGAACATAATGGACCCTGAGACAACAAAAAAACCAACAGTCGTAACATAGAGGAAACCTCATATGTCCAGACCTCTCTACTTATCACAGACACAATCGAAGGAGAGACATCTAATGAAACGACTGACAAGGCTACAAAGGTGAATGAAATCAACCGAGGCACATCCGATCCACCACACCTGGACAAAGTTATTCCAGATCTCCTTGAGTCCACACGCGCAAAGCCAACAGAGAGCACCTACTCGGGGCGTGTGCTGATCCTTTAAGAATATTACAATCTTTATAGAGACTCATTTGATAAGGAACCTATGGTCAATACCTCACAAAGTGTACCCCCTGAACCGACTGAGACTGTCACCTTCAACATTCTGGAAAAGGAATCTTCTGAGGATTCCTCATCAAGTTCAGAGAAGGTGACCATTATGAGTGAGATCAGTTCAGTAGTTCAGAAGCCTAATCAGAACAAGCAGTCGTACGCCGACCCACATTGGACTTTCCCTGCCCCTCACTATTATTCTTCTAAGGCCGACTCCCCTGGTCCCATTCAATACACCGGAAAAATTTGGTATGACCAGACTGATACTTGTTCATCTGAATATTCAGAGGAAGAACATATTGACCCAAAAACTGAGCGAACTTTGAGAAAGCAGCTCAAGAATAAGAATAGTTGGAGTGGCATGACCTTTAAGTATTATTCTTCCGATGAAAACTCCAATGACGGTTGAGAATCTTTTGATTCATCTTCTTTCTATCAATACTCCCTTCCACCACATGCTTCAAAAATGATCGGCCATAAACCTCCTTGATCATCGGCCACCCTTTCTCCCCTCCCCTATCGGTTCCCTTATACATTTTCTTCCTATACTCAGGCCAAGGCCTCAGTATGGGGGGGGGGGGGCTAACCGATGCCATCTGTGTTTTCTATTCCCCACTCACTCTGTATATTCTCCCAATCCCATCGGTCCTTATACTCACTCCTGTCCTATACTTAGGCTGACCGGAGCCTAAGTATGGGGGGATGCGATGCCCACCCCGTATATATTTATCAATTTCCCCTCTTGACCTCGACCACTCCATTTTTTTGATCCTCTTATGTACTCAGGCTATCCATAGCCTAAGTATAGGGGGCAATCATCTTCTATACTCCTTTTTATTTTTTCGCTCTCCAACGCTTAGCACGAGCTATGTATTTTCCTGGCTTCCTGTGCTTTGAGAACATAGCACACGCTAAGTATAGGGGGACATGTATATATTACATATATACTTTACCATAGCTTGTACTTTCACGTATTTTTGTATATATTATGTAATAATTATGGGATGGGTAAAAGTCCAAAAAAATTTCTTTACTCTCGCATATCATCCTTGCATTCATATAAAAAAATGATAAGAAAATCATCTTGCACCTCATATGCATTTCATTTGCATATCTAGCATATGCAACGTGGAAAGTTATTGAGTTCTGAACTGAGTTTTGAATATAAGTGGAGAGTGGTCTTGACTTGGCCTTAATCTATCTAATTTCAGAGGAATTTCACCAAGAAAGAGGATTTTAAAAGCTTCAGGTCTTTTGGTTCAAGAGCAATGCATGTGTATTTTTACGTGGAATATACCATTGCAATCAGAGCAACGACAAAAAAGAACAAATGGGGTAAAATTGAAATCAATGTTGAAAAAAATGGCGACTAATCAATCAACTCAAGTGGTTGATTGACTATTTCTGGATATCATCCAAGTGTTGATCGGTTAACCTAGTTAGATGAACCCGAATAGATGTTTTTAAATGGAAATTTGAAAAATAAAAAATGATATTTTTGTATTGAAAATCATGAGATTATATAAAAAATGTTATTTATGTGTTTATTAGTTAAGTATAAAGAAATGGGTTTGGCTCTCTATAAAAATAAAATAATAATATGTGACGAGCCTCATAAGTGAGTGCATTACCGTACATGAACGATCTCCAAATAAACTATCAATCTTGTATCTAGTTGTTATTTGGTTGTAAGTGTCTCACAGATGACTCTTCCCATGTAGACTTTGCTTTGCATGTGGACGCATTTCCTGTGGTATTCGGGTAGATGGAGATAGATGTGGCAAGGGATGTGCATGCATCCTTAGCCCCTAATAGAAACTCAGATGGTCATGGCCCTAATAGATAATTTGGGTCACACACTGTACTTGGTGCTTGAGGTAACATTCTAGTGCCCGCGAGACCGAATTTGATGCTAGGTAGTATGGTTGATATTCTAAGGTTCACTTTCACATAGAGTGTACCGAGTATTAGCATTATCAGGTGAATTCTAGGATGTGGTCAATGAAGGAAGAAGATATCAACTGCTTTCATGTGTATGGAGAAAAATAGAGATAGTCCGATGACATATTCCATATTTCCTGATGCATAAATCAGTGAATTAACTTACTATATTTGAGGTAAAACACATCTCAATATTCTTCACCGGAGCTACTTCGTTTCCAGGATATTCTAGGGTCCTCCACAGAGGGATAATGGCTTCACCTTCATTGCATGGACTCCGCCTCTCTTCCTCGACTCTCAAGCATCTCTAACGTTAACGAGGAGGAATCATACACTCACCGGAGCTCTGCTCTTCCTCCACCACCTACGAAGCAGTCGAGCCATCAACGAAGCACCAACATGCGACATGTGGTCCGCGTCACGCTACCCAAACCTAGTCTCAGTCACGTGTTTCTTGTACGTGAGTCTGGGTAAATTGCAAACTATCCCGAGAACTATTCATAATTGCAGATAAGTCCCATACTGGAAAAATGCATTTATACCCAAGAGGTTCTCTGTAATTGCACTTTAGTCTAATTTGGACTTATTTGTAATTAAATAATTCATGCTTTATTGCATGTATGCCCCTGCTTTGTTCCTTCAATGAAATTAATGCCGTTGGAAAGTTTTGTGCTCTTTAATTTAGTGCAATTAAATTATTGATTTGATCTATATTGCATGCATTAATTTCGAGAGTGTCATTTTTGTATATTTAATCTTATTATTAATTAAAAATTAATCTTGATTGAGGTTGAATTGCTTTCTTTTTGACATTGATTGATCATAAATTAAATAATTATTACCGCAAGTAATTAATTTATTTAATCAGGAACATATTTGTTAATTATGCATTTACTCTGTAATTGTAGTGCATCATTGTTTATCATGTAGATTAAATGCATAAAAACATTTAAAAATTGCATACATTGTGTCCTTTACATCTTGCTTGACCTAGAGAGCCGATAAATTGCTCAGGTAGATGCTTGACTCCCAAATTTAATTGAATAATTGTTCGTGTCCCTGAGTTCAACGCTGGACTTTCCCAGGTATAAATTTAATCTGAGAACTCTTCGTAGAGTTTTTCCTCGATTCTGAGTAATTATTGATTGGCCCAAACTACAATGGAGTACATGTTATTTTAGATGGTTGATGATTCATAATGCGACACATCATTTGATTTTATTTATAGTTGATTACTTATTTTTGTGATTTCTAGAGCTTTTTAGGTTAAGCTCTTGTTTGTGCTATATGTATTGTTTTGTCAATATTATTTTCTGTGTTTTAGCTATTTAATTTACTTAATTTGTCATGTGAATTTTATGACATTTTCATTGTTTTGTGGTAGGGACCACAAAGTCGACGAAGTTCGGAGGACCGCGCTGGCGAGGAGGGAGCTTCGGCTGTAGAGATGGCAAGACAAATTTATTAGGAGAAATTTTAGCTTAATTATATAATATTTTTGTGTTGTATTTTTGTGTAGTATTTGTTGTAATTTATGTTGTAATTAATTTGTAGTTAATTGCCAAATTTACAATGGTTCTCAATTGAGTTCTCGTATGTGTAATGAAGGCATCTTTTTATTCTTCAATTGCGTGATTGTGTAGAGAGTTATTCTCAACTTAAGTGGCTATTTAGGTCAAGGCACCGTGCTTTAAATAGATATATCTTAGATCATTTTTGTTTGATCTTTATCTTAGGGCACACATTTTTTTTCATAAGATTCACTAAAATCTTAGGAGATTCATTGAGACGCGCGTAAGCAACTCTCTATCTAGTAAAAATAACTGAACTTCTTTATCGCTAATAGAACTCCTACTAGGTCTGGCTTTTCCAACTTGCATCATTTAGAAGAAAATTTATAAATTCAGTCTTTCATCCACATGGAGAATGCTAGGAATCACTGTAAGTATTCATAAATAACTGCATGCATCATTGATTTTTCATCTGCATTCTGTTTTCCGTCTTCTCCCTCTGCTTTTGCCAACCTAAGGATAAAGGAAAAGGGATATGTTTGGCGATTATTTTGTGGTCATCTAATTCAAAGTGATAACCAACTCTTAAACTGGATTGGATTATGTAAGGTAATTTGGAATAAAAATTCATCTTGTATTACAGGTAGTAAAAACCCTCATTGTATGATGTTTATACCATTCATGTACTTAGAATTAATTTGTGCATTTTAACATTCATATTTTCATGAATAAGAAGCCAAATTCTCTTGTAAATATCACACACATTATACCATATTTTTCCACATTTTTATTTATTTCTGACTAACTCAGAATTGTATAAAATCATCTCTATAGTGTACATTACTAACAAATGTCAAATACCAAAAAAATACTAACGTGTAAAAATGCCCAATAAAACCCAAACCCTAGTTTGAGACTAAATACCTTAAAATGTGAATATCTCTCTCATGCATTCTCCTATTGACTTTACTCACTTTTGAATTATTGTACATTTGATTACCTTCAAAACAAGATCAAATTCAAAAGAATCGGAGTTCGTATGTGAAACTTGGGTTTTGGAACCCTATTGTATATTGTACATATTGACTAACAAAATAATTTTTTTTGATTTATTTATTTAGAATTTTTCTTCTTTGATTATCGTTTTATTAAAATGTGCAAAAATTCAAATAGAAATTGAAGCAAAAATCAAAGAAAGTAAATAAATATGAGTATGTATAGATAGTATGTACATTTGTCTCCTTTATTTTATTTCTTTATTTTCATACTCATTAAAATTCCAAAAAATAGATTAAGTTGTAAATATTTATTTCACATTTTTCTGAGTTGATTTTGAATTTTCTCTTATTTAAAAATACAATTTTTTTTGCAAAACACAAAATGTAGAAGTTGTAGATCTCGTCGAGACGAACAACTTTCATGTTGACCACTTTTTGATTTGGCTTTATTTAATTTTTTCTATTTTTCTTTGGATTTAACTTTGATTTTTTGGGAGCGACATGTGGCATCTTCTAGAGCCATTGCATGTCACCCCATTTTATTTATTTATTTATATTATTTACTCATTTTACTTACTTACTTACTTACTTTTTTTATTTATTACTTTAATTAGTATTATTATTTATTTTACTTATTTCTATATTCATTATTTATTATTTTTAAATTTTTATTTTTTAATTTAATTTTTTTCTTCTTCACCATGTGGCAACCATAGGGCTAACCACGTGGTCGCCTCCCATTCCCCTTCCTTCCGTACACACCTACCACTATGCCCTTCGCGATAGGGCTGCAATCACCCAACTTCCCAACCACGCTACTCGGCTCCTCCACCGCCTGTGGCGGTACCCACTCCAACTCCGCTCTAGCCCAACGTCACCCATAGAACCATGTCCCTCTCTTCCCATCTCACCTGCAGTCCATTTCTCCTTGTAACCACCTCTGTGAGAACCCATTCCCTCTTCTCTCTCTACAACATGCTCCAGCCGTGACCGTCATTCCCCTTCTCTTGCGACCTCCGCTCTAGCCCAATGTCCCCTAAAGGCGTCGCCACTCCCAATCGCAATGATCCATCTGCCACTATAGAGAAACTCCTCCTCTGGCTTCGACAACAAGATTAATGATATATGTTTTGAAGCTCGTCGAGCGCCGACGAGGTTGGATACCATTCAGAGGCGAGATCCAAGGATCTTCTTGGCTCCTTGTCGCGACCAACTATTAGTTGTCGAGCTTCTCTGGCCTCCTCCACCTGGATCGAAGCGAAAACCAGAGGTCGAGCCGAGCTTCAGCCACCATCTAGAAAAAAAACTCGCAAGTAACTCTCTTTCCTCCTTTTTCTCTCCTTCTTCTTTTCTTGCCCTTGTTCTTCTTCTTCCCTATGATCAAGCTCCGCCTTCGATCTTTGCATTCTACCCCTTTATCTTCACCTTCATCCACACATATCATCACCATCTCCTTCGTTCGCCTTCGTTGCCTTGAGCCCTGCGTTGCCATCGATCTCCACCTCCACTGGCCACCGACTCCACCAGGTCCACCCTTTCATGTCCACACCGACCACCGGCTCACTGCCCTCGCAGACGCCCTTCACTGCTCGCTGACTCCACAAGGTCCACACCGATTTTTATCCTTTTATTTTCTTAATTATTAAAAATAAAAAATAGATTAAGTTGTAAATATTTATTTCATATTTTCTTTATTTTTATTTGATTGTTATCTTATTTAAAAATGATAAAAAATTATAAAAGACAAAAAAGTGGTATTTATATCTTTATGATACCACCTAAAATACTTTTTATAAATACAATTTATTTTAGTTCCGGGTCCTTCACAAAAGTTTTAGATCCCATAGATGCGAGAAACTTTCATGCTGACCACTTTTTTATTTGACCCCTTTTGTTATTTCTTTTTATTTTTCTTTACTTTTAATTTGTGAGTTTTGTGGGACATGTGGCTGCTCCTAAAGCCACAAAATGTCACCTCCTTTTATTTTATTTTATTTATTTATCAAATTATTTTATTTTATTATTACTATTTATTTTATTTATATCATTGTTATTTTTATTTATATATTTATTTTTAATTAATTATTTTTATTTTATTTTTATTTAGCATTTTAATTTAATTTTTATTTTTATTTTATCTCATTTCCACGTGGCCACGCCCTTGTGCACCACGTGGCCTTTCCTTTCCCCCTTGTAGACCTGCTCCTACAGCCCTCCTACACTTCGCCCTACCTTGCGCAGCGGTGCCCGCTCCTTACCACAACCGCGTGCCACGCGCCAACCACTCCCCCATCGTTACCTCTATCCTTGTAACCGATCTCCGCAGTACCCACTCCCCATCTTCTCGCCCAACTTCTGATGCCCCTTCGTCCACTTCCTCATCTCCCACCTGCAACCACACCTACGTAGTTCCCTCTTTCCAGCAACTGTCACGCGACACCCCATGCTCCTATTTTCCTCACGCACAGTTCCAACCACCCATAAAGGAGGCATCACCAACCTCCTTGCATCTTATCCGTCGTTTGCGAGAGACAAGGCCGCAACCCCTCCTTCATCTCTGATGATAGAGGCGATTTGAGAGAGAAGAGCGACGACGAGTCTCTTCATCATCTGCAAGATCCGCAAGGCGAGCCCTCGTGTTGCAGCACATCATCCAGGATCGTTGTCGAGCCTATCGATTCCTCCCTCATCATAATCGATTGAGGCAACGACACAGTGAAGACCTATGATATTCATCCTCTTTGAGGCGAGAAATCCAATCTCTAAGGCAATCTCTATCTTCTTCTTCTTCTTCCTTTCTACTTCCTCCGCTCCCCCTTTTCATCTATTCATTGCCTCCTCTCAAACTTCAACACCATCCATCGTTGCTCATCCTCCATCATTGCACTGCCTATTTTTCCCTTTCAATTCGACTTCCACCAATCCATTTCTCTGCTAATCACCACTGCACCTTCCACCGATCGTCGCTTTAATTCTTTCACACCGCCCCGCCTATGCTGCCCTCGAGTTCCGCTCGCACAACCACCTCCGACTCCGTCCTCGGGGCTCGAACCTCTGCCACAAACCAGCAATAGAACCCCTTAGGACTCCCCTCTGATCACCTCGATGTGCCATCACTGCCTATCGCTCGTCATCGCGTGCCTTTACGATCTTTAACCGACTGCACCGCACCCTGCTGCCCTCGTCGCCTCGCAACAACCTCCTCCGCCGGACCATGGCCAGCAGAAGGTATGAACCACTCCATATCAAGCAGTGTGTCCACCACTACCTCCTCTGCCTCGATCTGTTAGCCATCTCGAGCCCCCCTCCCACAACACATGTGCAACACGTGAGGGGGGGGGGGGTATTTTGCGCGTGCAAACCCGAACTTACAACCATTCACACTCCCCCCTAACCAGGGCACACCTAGGGCATGTGCGTTGGGGGGTATTACGTCTCTACCCCTCTTGCTTATGGAAGTTGCATCAACTGCCCTGCTAGCTGGACATCACGTGCAACTCACAACCCTGCCTAGTTAATTTGCACAAAACCCCTTGCGGGTTTAGGTAATTAAAGAAGCTCATTATTGTGCTATTTTTTTTCATTTGCTCTCTATATTTGCATTTAGAACCTTGTGTTTGTATATTTATTTGAGTCTCATTTTCGCATCAATTTTCAATTCTAAAATTACATTTGCAGAACATATAATTCTTGATATCTTTGATATTTCTTTATAATTTTGTGAGCAGTGGTTAATTAATTATAATTATTTTGGTGAAATATTGCATATTTGACCAAATTCATGGTCTGAAATTCATATTAAATTAACGGTTGCTCCAAAATTTGTGCAAAATTCAATAATGATGCGTCTAAATATGTTTTAATTTATGTCCAAGTTTCATTGAAAATGGATGTGTCTTGTACCTAAAATAAATTACAGAGTGTTTTCGTAATTGATTTTTATTTAAATTCACACATAATATTTCTATGAAATTTCAAGTCTCCTGGATTGTTCATTGAAGTATCTATTTGAGATAAATTGGTTTCTAGATAATTTTTTTCATGGATTTATTGGAAAATAATTAGTCACAATCGCTCTGTTTCACTTAAAAGGTCATAGAAAAATACATATTGTCAGAAAATTCCAAAAAAACATTGAGCATTAATTTCATCATGTTTAACATTCCGACTAAGTTTCATAATTTTTGGACATGATTTGATTGTAAATTGCATTTTAGCCCCTAATCTTTGCCAAAATTGCATTTCATCCATTATTTGCATTTAAAAATGCCAAAAAAGAATATTCCTCTACAAACATAAGTTTTGAATCGTCTAGAGATTGACCTAAGGAGACAGTGGCCTCCCTGAGTTCGACCTTGGGCTTGCCCAAGTAAAAAAATAAATTGACCGCTCACATTAATCAATCAATTAATTATTTAGCAGTTTTTAATTAATTAGCCGTTTTCGAATGGCATCGTTGGCGGGGAGGTACGACTTAGTTTGATTTTTAGAAATTTAGTTTTTAGGTTTTCCACCCCCAAATAGTGTGACCCTCGGTTTTTCTTATAATTATTTCTCTATTTATTTTCCTACATTTTTATTTATTTATTTTGTTTGCTTTATTTTATTCTATTATGTCTATCTCTCTGACCACCATCTTTTTTTTATGCAAGGGACCCGATGCGACGGAGCGACTGCTTAGGTGGTCAAGCATCTAAAGAGCATCAGAGTCTAGCTTTCTCTGGTGATAAGCCTACTAAAAGCTTGACATTAAAAATTAAGATCAAGTTAAGTCGTGAGAGAGTGTAGAGTCCTTAGGATTTTATTTTTCTGCAATTATTTTATTTTGTAAATAATTTGTAATAAATTATTTAACTGCATATTTCCAACGGATTCCATTTAGGATCTCACGTGTGTACCCGGGCTTTGGACTTTATTTTGTGGTGTGTCGAGAGCTGTTTAACTCTCCAGTGAGGGTGGGGCTCAACTTTAATGGTGAAATTTGGATAGGCAGACGGTAGTGTAGATTCAAATTTGTATGTGCCCTTTGTATTTTAGGCCACACATCTGAGAAGATTCATACATCTTACAAGACTTATAATGAGACACACATAAATGCATACTACTTACCCTAATTGAAATCTATTTGTTCCCTACTAATAATATATTGTTTAGGTGTGCTTTTCTCTATATGCATGCATTTAGAATAAATTTAAAAATTTAGTTTTGCATAACACATGAGGAGTGCTGGGAGTCATTGTAAGTATACATTCTTCTGAGCATGTGTCATCATTTCTTATTCGCATTCTAATTTCTGATTCCTCCCTTGTTTTGCAACTTAGGATTAAAAAGGAAATTGGTACTGAACAGTAGACGTGCAATGTAGTGCCCACATTAATTTTCAAGTGACAACCAAACTCTAAAATTGGGACTGAATTGAGCATTTTGATTAAAAAATTGGAATAAAAAGAACCTTATTTTACGGGTGCATAAAACCCTCATTTGGATCGCATGTACTTACCTCCAGACAATAGTGGGTAAGGATGTAGCCCCTGAGGATTAGAGCCAAAATCCCTGAACTTGTGCCCTAAGCACTTGGACTACTCTTAGGGTCCTTTTATTATTGTAAGCACTTGCCTATGACCCTTAGAAGAAGTAGTCTTGCTTTAAGTTGGTGTGTTCCGCCGGCTTGAACATGAACTACCTTAGGTGACTACACCTGTGAGTAATAGATTAATATATTATTTTATTACCAACTAAAACTAACAAGATAATTCAGCCAAACTTTACGGCTCTCACACGTGAAGTTGGTGAACTTTACAAAGGGGTTTGCATTGTGTTTGTATTGTGTAAGTATTCTCTACACATTCAAGTGCACCATAGAACTAGCGCCTCATTAAACTTCATGCTCTAAACGGTTCTTTTGACATCGAAGATGACTAATTGGGGGATATTTCTCTGGACTTTATGAATATCTCATTGAAACCTCCAAGGAGTACGTTTTCAAACGTCCATTCACAACCTGGTCCAACCTGGACTCATGACCCTCTTGAGTTCAGGATCTCTCACTCTTAGGATGGTCACTCAAAAACCATTCCCTTTCTCTCCTCCCACCTCACCAAGGAAGACCTTCGCCTCAGTGACACTATCTTGATTTCAGAATCCTCTTCTAATCAAGAACACATTGTTGATTCAGATCTCAAAAATATTAAAGTAAAATGCCTCCAAAAAAGAAAGATGAATAGGAAGACAACCTGAGGACCCCATGAGGATGACACTAGCCATATTAGCTGCATCTGTGCAGCAACATGCCTTACTCCGTGCTCAGTTAGGTCAACTCAATGTTGGGGTTGAACCACCAATGGACGCGGCGTGCAACCCTGGATAGTACATAATTTGAAATTATTTGAGTCTGACCGAACCCGAAGTTGATTTTGAGTTGAAGCATCAATTTCTGAACTTGTTGTCGTATTTTGATGGGAATGCTTCTGAGGAGCCATACACATTCCTAAGGGACTTTGAGCTTGTCTACACTAACCTTAGATACCCTAGGGTTAGCCAAGATTATATCAGCTCACAACCCTTCCATTTGCCTTGGGTGGCAAAGCCGACTACTAGGTAAAGAACCTCAGAGTTACAGTCACTACATTTGCCCAGTTCAAGGACCATTTTCTGAAGAAGTTCTACCCCCTCAGTAGGACTAACATGATGAGGATACACATCACTAGTTTTTCCCAGCTACCCCATGAAGCCATATGTGATGCATGTGAAAGGTATAAGTACATCCTGCAGAAATGTCCATGTCATGGACTAGATGACAACATCTTGGTCCAGTCGTTCTTTACCGTTCTCAACCTCGAGATGTAGGGTTTAATGAGCGTTGGCTATGGAGGAAATTATACATCACGTGGAGCGGATACCGTCTGGAAGGTATTCGAGCAGATGGATGAGACTAGCTGCTCAAAGACCGCTAGCAGTGCATACACATAGTCCCCCGGTTCACTCTCATCTAGAGGGGGAAAGTCAGCTGTAGTCGATCTCTCTCAAGACGTGATCCCTAGCATGGGACTCCCTGCGGACATGATTAAAGCGGTCGAGAGGATTGATCGAAGGATTGATGAGTTCGACGAGAGCATCTCCAAGATACCCACACAAATGGAGGAGTTGACTGAGAAGGTATCTAAGATAAAGATAGGTATCGTGACTGCACCTGTTGCTCCCTATATCGAGTTCACCATGTTTAGGAGCAGTTAGTGTCAAGGCAAACCCAACCGTGGGAGCATGATCAGTTCAACACCCATTATTTCCACCAGCATCCTCTATCCATAGAGATAGTTCAGGAGGAGCCTCCACTGGGTTGGGAGGTGAATGGAGTATGGTATACTCAGGACCCTGCCAGGAAGGGAAGTACGGGGGATCGATAGGCTTACCAATGTCCTCCACCTTTCACAACTCCAAAATCACCTCCGCACCACCTCCTTAACAATAGCGCCCTGGATTTCAACCACCCTTGTAGCAGCGGCAACAGTACCAGCAGTATAGCTGACAGGGCCATTACTAGGAGGGCCATCAGGGCTCGCAGTTTCAGCAAATACCCCGCACCAACAGCAACAGAGGCAACCCCATCCATTAGGGTCAGTCTTCCAGATCTTCTTTTCAGTCTTTTCTACTTCCTTCTTCATCTGATCCCATGGACTTACAGTAGCAGATACTCGATACACTTCGTTCCTACCAGAATGAAATTCACGACTTACGGGTTGATGACAACCGTTTGTCCAAATGGTGAGATGAGCAGTCTACACCCTCTACCTCAACCCTAACCCATGTTCAGGCTAACCCCAATAGCCTGAACCGATATGGTTCTCATTAGCACTTTGGTCAGGTATACTATTCAATATCTCTTTGATCTGAACATGAGATTATTTCGTGTGACAAGGCTAACCCTATGTCACTCGACAGTGGAAGGACTGTGATGGTACTTGACTGAGCAAGGGACACGAGTAGGGGCTGTTGACACGGATTTTGATCAACTAAGGTGGAATGAATGAATAAAGTGTCGTCCTCAATCAACAAATTGGTCAACAAGAAAATCAAACCACTCAATGACAAATCAATCAAATGTAAGCGGCTTTGCTATTTTATTTACCCGGAATAGCGACCAGGGTAGAACACAAGGAGCACGATTTAATAACTAGTCAGATTTTAGAAAACAAAATATTTTTAGTGGTTTTTAATATTTTTGAAAATTTTAATTTTCAACTAAAGACAATAAGCACAATAAATAAAAGCAATCACGCACACTTCTTTTTGTATTTTAATAAGAAAAAAATAATCTGAAAATTGCAATAAAAATATTTTTGGTTTTTATGGGTTTTGTATTATTTTTGGTATTTTTTGTGAAAATTTTAAATGTCTTTGTAATCTTCTAAAATAAAACAATGACAAGAAGGAGAAATAATGCATAGTCAGGAGTAGTTTGCAAGTTAAAAATATTTAAAATACCTAAAATTATTTGATGGTATTTTTATGATAAAATATGAAGAAAGATCTACAAACAGAAAATGAAAACAATATTTTTAGTTTTTTTCTTTAATTTTATACAATTTTCTAAGTTTACGGGTGTTTTATAATTTTTACAGTTTTATGAGGTATTTTCATGCAAAAATTGTGCTGGAGATAAAACACAAAAAATACAACTACCTTATTTTTATAGAATTTTTCAAAACATTTTCGGATTTTTTTTATGATTTTTATAAGATAGACATGACACTTTTTGAGGGTTTTTGAATTTTTAATAATACAATGCATGCAAATCGATACCTAAAAATCACCACCAAAAATACATGCTAGTAGGAGCTACATGTAATTTTTAGATAATTTTTAGGGCTGATTTAATATTTATTTCATTAAATAAAAGACAAGAAATTAATAACAGTCCATAGGGACCTACTTGCAAATATGTTAAGTTTCAGGGCCAAAGCGTAACACGCTATAAAATCTCGAGGGCCAGAGATGCAATTTGTCCAATCCAATCGTACGCAACACGTTATCCAGACACGCTAGGGTATAAGTGCAAATACTCAGAAATCTGACCTCAATTCATAACATCTAAAAAGTTCAGGATACATATTGCAAATATCCCAAAAAAACAAGTGGGGACGCACACGACTCAAACTCGGCTGGAGTAAAATGCAAATAAAGAAAACTAGAAGGTCTAAACTGCAAATATTCTTAACTACACATTTTATTTACTAGCCTAAAGTGAAATAAGAAAAGTGATCAGGTAAAAGATGCAATATACCCTTGCAGGCACGTGCTTGGAACGTGGAGGGCTCTGATGATTTTGATCATCCCCTGGCAAAAGATCTGACGGTTGAAAAGGTGGTGGTGGCATGCGACTCAGATTTGACAACAGGGTCTGATCCAAGGGTTTGATCCAACGGTTTACAGATGAAATCTGTCGGGCGGCACAGATGAGGGCCCATATCTAATCCAAGTGTCAGAATGGGATGCTATCAGATGGCTTGGATCCTATATGGAGTGAGACTCCATATAGGATGACATGGGAGTAGGCTGGACGAACAAAGCCTAGGCGAGCTTCATCCAAGCATAGTGAAGGATATAGTTTGATCCTCAAGCGCATTACGGAAGCGTGTGCGTCATATCGAATACGACAAGGAGCGACTAGTCAGACTAGTTGCTCGATGCAGCGGAATTTAAAAAAAATTTATACGACGAAACGACATGATCTAAGAACACTTCTCGAATCGTTTCGTCTAAACCACAAACAAGTAATAGGATTACCTCTTGAAGCGTGGTTGCGATCGAGTCTCTAAACGAAGAGACCTCCTGTCTCAAGTCCGATCCGACGGAGGAGACGCTTGCGAGCGCGGGGATGAACCGCGTGCTTCTCGCAATCCATGTTGATGATCCAAGCGGCGGATCTCCTGATCTCGACACACGAGATCCGACGTCTTCTTCACGAGCGAGGCGCACCGAAGGAGACGGAGATCCACGAGCAGACGAACGGGCAGCATAACGACGATGCCGTGGCGATGGAGAACCTCTCTAGGTCATCCATGGTGGACGGCCACATGAGAGGGAAAGAGAGGGTTGTCGAGTAGAGAGAAAAGAGAGAGAGATGCTTCTCAAGCATTGTGTGTAAAATAGAGAGCATGGTATGCCTCTCTATTTATAGGGTTTTGGGATCCATGGATCTCAATCCATGTGACATGTAAAATCAATGGATGAGATTGATTTATGTCAATCCAATGGTCAAGATTGTTGTTGGTAAAATCCAACAACTTGTGATTTACTTTTGATTAAATATATTTGATAAATCAAATAAATATTAATACCAAATTAAATCAATCAAATAAGGAGAGAAAAATACAAAGGAGATACTTTCCCCATAAAGAAGAGGGGACGACCACCAATTCTCCAAGGGAATTGGGTGCCACCCCTTTTATTCCCAATGGGGAGTGCAATCTCATGGATTCCATGAGATTGCATATCTCCTTATTTTTCTCTCTACTTATTTCCAACAACTATTTGTTGGGATTTTATTCTTTAAAAATAATTCACAATTATATTTTGAGAATATTGCAATCTTGACATTGGAAAATTGTGAATCATATTCACAACCCAAAACAACATATAATTTACATTGTCAATTAATTACACATTGTGTATCCAATACACATAATAATTAATCAACACATATAAATTATAATTAGCTCTCTCTAATACATTATAAATCACATTTATAACATATTATGAATAATTGGATATCCACATTATTCTTATCCATAATAATTAAATCACATTTAATTATATTGGATAACTTATTCTTTTGTGCTCAAATAATATGAATCAGATTCACATTATTTACATCTTTGATAATCAAATCACATTTAATTATCTAAGACAACTCTCCTTATAATATGAATCAAGATCATATTATTCATGATAATTAAATCACATTTAATTATCCATTTCCTCAATGCTCGGATACATAAATCAACAATAGAATTATCCATGAACTCCTTCAAGGATAATGCGCTTTCTCCGCAGATACTTGGAGATAAGGATAGGGAAATTGTATTGTTCCACGTATAGTGACATGGATATTGAGATCATATCCCAAATCCAGATCGCGGGCCTCCCATAGATGCTTGATTAAATCAAGACCGCAAATCTAATCTTCTCATTGCATCTGAATCATATTCAGATCAATGTCCAATAATTGGACTAAGATAAGATTACTTCTCTACTGAGAGGAGTCACTAAAATCCAGACCCATTTCATCACTCCCTAGGAATGGAAGCGTCATGGTTATACAATCGTTTATGATCACATCACCCTCAGGTATTCCTAATACCTGTACATCATGCATACTGGAAGACTCAGATTAAACCCGAAGTATTGGATCAACTTTATACTGTCTACTTCATGGTTTTATCAGTAAGTTTCTCATTCGATCATTAGGAGTCGGTATTGATCATATACTTTCCAAAAGCATATATCATACCTAGGTCTTGATCATATACTTTCCAAAAGTATATATCAAACCAACAAATTCAGTCAAGCTTCCAAAGCGAGACGACCGTGCGCACGGAATTTGATTCTTCCCAATATCTTCATGAGTGAGCTCATGTCTTCCGGTTCAGTAGTGAACCTGTATGATCCCTTTGAGAGATCGTATTACTCATATGCCCTTATATGCACATCAACGCGCCAGTGTATAGACCTTGATTAGGTCATCAACCTATTGGTCTGCCAAATGTACATACTCAGACATATAGTAACACATCTGTCTCCGATCAGAGGATGTGTGCCTATACCATGACAACATATGATATAGGACTTTGGTTATCTCGATCTCGTTAAGTCAACTCTTTGACCTAACTAATCTGACACCTCAGAATCTCTATTCCTATGCAGAGGACCTGCATCAAGAAGTCGGTCAGATATCAGCCTAACTGAGAAAAGGATTGCCATCTCCTACTCAGGCTGGAGATCATCTCTTAATAATCATTTGACGGTGCTTGATGAGTCCTCAATCTAACTCATTAGATATTCATCTAAGCACCAGCCTCTATGATTCAATAATGGAATCAACAGCTGTATGATCATTAAGATGGCCATGGTACATAACCCTAATTGCATTAAGGTACCTATTATGCAAACTATGTACTCTTTATTTCAGATTAAGGAGTGAATTGCAATAACATTTATTGCATAATGGCTCGCCGTGGGCTCGCATGTCCAACACATAGTGGGTGATCCACAACTGCGATGAAGGAGCCAAGGGGTCTGGTACAATCGTGATAGCTCTCCGCATCGACCAAGGGGCTCAGATGGAGGAGTGGACATTCAGATGGTTTGGATAGGGATGCTCTGGCTGGAGCTACTCCGCCGGATCAGTAGAGGCATGCTTTGAGCATCTCATGCACCCAGGTCCTGCAAAGAGTATCCTATGCTCAGAGCGGGGCTCTGACGAGAGTTATTTTGAGCTAAACACTAGAGAAGCGACGGGGAATGGGGGACGATGTCTGGTATACGTGGGTAGGATGTTTAGGCTTGATCTTGCTCCGATGAGCAAGATTCAAGAGGGTCAGGTTGTGCTAGGAGATGGAGGGTGACATGGTGTATCGATCTGTGCAGTGAGATGCGAGTGGCGGGGTTCCGACCGGCTGGTGGGAGCTGGTGAACTAGCGGTAGATGATTGGAAGGAAATGGAGTGAAATGTGGAATGTGAGTGCGATAGGGAGTACCTGAAGATTCTGATGAGCTTAGGAGCTCCAGGTGAGGCAGACGGTGAGGTTATGTCCTTGATCCTACTGCGGCGGGCAGAAGAGGCTTCATGTGCTCCGACCACGTTATGAGCTGCGAGCCTCCAAGCATCTCCTACATTACCAAAGCTACTCTTTGGATGGCTGTCACTCACCTGAAGGTGTCTAGGATGGAATGGTGGCACGAGGGATGAGCTACTGTGCACTGGAGGCGGAGGAGAGTTTATACAGGCATGCCTCAGAGTCTGGAAAGGTGATCGATTGAGCGAAACCCCAGATGGTCCCGACCCTTCCTAGGGATACCTGAGGATCATGGATCCTAGGAGAGGAATCAAGCACTGAAAGCAAGGTAAAAGGGTTTCATGTTCGACCGAAAGCAATCAGAGAAATGGACTCCAGCGAAGGGAAGTCGGGTCGACCCAACTGCTGGGAGAAGGTTGACTGAGGTCAAAGATCCCATGTGGACCAATCAGAGTGCAGAATTTACAAAAATAAAAGAATATTAAATATAAAATAGTAAGTGATTTTAAAATAAAATGTGTGAAATAAAAAATATTTATTATTTTATAAACTATTTTTCTATGTTTTTTAATTATTTCATGAAAAATATAAATAGGGTATAATGTATTATATACATGTATACTATACCTATGTATTATGTACAAGTATTTTCATTTTATTATTTTTACAAAAATACTTTTATTTTATATTTTATTTATTTTCAAAATAATTTAAGGAATGCAAAATGATTTTTATTTGATTTTTATAAATTAATCAAGGGTGTTAGGTGAATAGGTATTATATATGTACTTGTAGTCTTTGTACAATGAGATGTGGAATTTAATTGTATTTTATTATGTATTTTCTGATTTTTTATTTTATTTTATTATTGGGGATATATACAAGTATTAAATATAATATGTAATTCACACTATGTGAAATAATCATAAATATTTGTTTGTACATGTCTGGTTACTATGTGCAGTATACAGTAATCCTTATCTCTCTCTACTTATTCCTTTGCGATCAGGCCAAGTTTTGACCTTCTCTTGGTGTTTGGGTCATTCTGTATTTATTCTAAATAAATCTTTCATTTTATTTTCTCTTTATTCTTTTATTTTTGGAAAACATGTGTTAATTATGAGATATTAACAATGACATGCACAAAGTTAATTTATTGTATTTACATGTAATTACAGGTAGTTTTGCTAAAAGATAAAGCTAAAATAAAAGAATACAGAATGGAAATTGTAGACTCATCATCCCCCTATATATTATGGGATTTTTACACTCATAACCCTAAGTCATTTCGTAATAACATTCATAACCTTACATAATCGTGAGTTACATGAGAAACCCTGAGTAGTGCTTAACTCTTACATGCCATAACCTTGTGTTATGTTCCGTTTGAGATGGCTGTTATATTTGACGGTTTCCGTTAAAAAGGACAAATTTGCCCTTAATAGTCATTCTTATTTGTAAATCATGACATTCTTATTTGCAAATCTGTCGTGGACATCCAGAAGCAACCCCCACCTTTGCAAGCCAACCCCCCACCCCCTCCCCCCGACCTTCCTGGTGCGATCCGCGTAGCCGTGGATCCACCTCCACAGCCTGAGAGCTCCAAATTGAATGCAAGTCAGCATCACCGACACGACATCGAGCTTCACTTGAGGCTCCTGCATTTGCTGAAAAACCTCCACGACCCTCATGTAGTTCCCGTTCACGATGCAACCGGAAATTAACATGGTCCACGATACAAACGTCTTCATTGGCATCGAATAAAACACCGCGATCGCCACGTCCGTAGCATGAACCAAACATCGAAAACACCATGATGTGGAATCTCTCATCCATTTCATCAAACACCTTTGCTTGCGTCCACCAACTCCTCTCATTTTGCGTACATCTCCAATATGGTGTTCCCCACTGTGCTAACTAAGCCCCACCCACTCTATCTGCCGAGATTGACTAGTAAAAGAGAAGCAGACACCTTTAGAAGAGATGGATAGGTAAAATTATCGGCTTTTGATGGTTCGTTTCATGCATTTGTAGAGATTGATAGCTCTACGATGCTCGAAGTTGAGGATGTGGGATCTGCTCATGGTGTTGAGGAGGAAGATGTTGGGTTTTAAGACCTGCTTGAAGATCAACTCGGCATGGTTGGGTTGATGGTTGGCCGAGCAGATGGAGATGAGCTTGTTGGAGAGGAAGCAACTTTGGGACATGGAGTGGATGAAGACAACTGAAGGGGAGGGGGCTGGAGATGGCGAAGGAAGGAGGAAACGGAGGTTGGAGGCGGCGGAGGTGGAGGGAGTCTGGAGTGGGGTGGCGGAGGTGGGAGGGAGGAGGCGGAGGGGACACGACCTGGGGAGGAGGGAGCTTCGACGCGGGTGGCAGAGGGGACGTGACCTGGAGGAGGGGGCTTCAACACGGACGGCTGCGGAGGGGACGCAACCTGGCGTGAGGGGGCTTCAATGCTGATGCAAGCTGGAGAAGCTTCGAAAGTGGATGCCGACGGCGATGACCTAGAGATGGGTAGGCAGCGATGGCTTGGAGGGAGAGGGTGGGGTGGCGATGGTGTTGGAAGGGGGGAGGCAACGATGATTAGAGCAGGGAGAGGTGGGGAGGCGGACATGGCCTGTAGGGAAGGAGCGGCAGCGTTTTTAAATTTTTTAATTTTTTGAAATTTTTAGTAGCCATTGGATACGCCATGCATTAGATTAACCCACAATATGGTTGAGTTAACTACCCCCTTAACGAAGGATTATATGTGTGAAACAAAGGAACTATCCAGGGTTTTTGTGTATTTCATGATTTCGCGGGGTTATGATTGTAATTGTGAAATTACTGAGGGTTATAGGTGTAAAAATCCCAAAGACAAAGCTAAAATAAAAGAATAAAGAATGGGAATCGTAGATTCATCATCCCCCTATACTTTACCTTTGCTAGTTCCTTAGCAAACACTTATATGAAAAAGAAGCGAAAAATAAGAAAAGAAAAGAAAAAGAACCATAGTTAATCCTTAAACTTATCTTCATTAAATTGGAATATGGAAATCAGTCAGACCTTTGGATTATTAATTTGGAGGGACCTTATTGGGAAATAGGTTTAAGCCTGAACAACCTCCAAGTTCCACAGTTCTATGGTCAGGATTCCTTAATAACCAGGTCAGAACAAGTCTACATTCTCAAACTCTAATGACTATGAATCTTCCCTTGTATTGTGTAAGTGATGTGTAGCTCCCCACCTCAAAAATGGCAAAGAAACAACCTCCCTCGATAAGGTAACTCTAATCCCCCAGTCTAGCAACTCTTTCCTCGAGGAGTGGGCTATTCCCTTGTAAGTTCAAGTACAACCAACTCAAGAAGAGGGGGAAAGAAGAGAACGGATCGTGATTAGTGTAGCCATATATCCTATGGAGTTTAACCAGTGTAGTTAGGCCTCCAGCTGCAAGCTTCCATGAGATGAGATGGTGGAATTCATAAGCTTTTCTTATTCACTATATACACTCCGATATGCATTTTATTTTCAATCAGGCATGTCCCCTTTTTTAGAGATTTTCATAATTTTGCATTTTTTGATGTGCATTGATGAATCTCATATTCATCATGATAAAATTGGTCAATTAGGCTCTATTCCCCATAATTCATTTGCATTTAATAACTAATAGATCATCATTAGCATACATACATTTGTAAATAATATTTGCATTTCATCATGCAGAATTACATTAAAAATCCCAAGTGTTAATTGACCCACAAAGCAACTAACATTCATAGTTTTTAACTCCGATTGACCCCTAACCACCTCCATTGTGTAGATATTGCTAACAAGAATAAATAAAAAAAATAAAAAAATTACTAACTCAAATAAGTGTCAAATAATCTCAAAGTCTAATTTCACATCTGACGGACTAAAACACGCATATCTCCCTCATACGGCGTCCAATTTTGGTCTACTCACTTTCAAAGTACTCCATTTTCAAACACCTTCAAAACAAGACAAATTTCGTAAAATTCAGAGCTCATATATGAAAGTTGGATTTTGGGCCTCTTTTGCGCATTTTAGCTTTCTATGATTTTTGACTCGAGTTTTTATGTACATAATTATCCCTTTTAATTTTATTTCTTCTTCATTTACGTTCTTTGATGAAAGTTTTATCAAGAGGCTTAAAAATCCAAATTTAGATCAAGATTAAAATCAAAGAAACTGACTAAGTCCAAGTGTCTGTTGTGAGTTTGTACAAAAGTCTCGTATTTCGTACCTCTATTTTATTTACTTATTTCCTTTTTTATTAAAAATAAAAAAATAGATTAATGTGTATATAATTTCCTTTTATTTTATCGTATTTTTTATATAATTTTTATCCTCTTTAAAAACCACCAAAAATTACAAAACTCCAAAAAATTGGTTTTCTATACACTTGGAGACCACCAAAAATATCACTTCGCACAGATAACCTCTTTTGCTCCCATTCCTTCATGAAAATTATATATCTCGTCGATTTGAACAATTTTCGTGAATGATTTTTTCGATCATAGGTCTCCTTTTATTTCTTTTCTATTTTCTTCGCTCTTCTAACTTTGAAATTTTTTTGGATTGACACGTGACAGCTCCTAAGTGTGCCACGTGTCACCCCACCTCACCCCACTCCCTCTCTCCTCCCCAGGGTCACGTGCCTAGCACGTGACCCATTTCCTCTTCCTCCAGTCGTTCCCCCCCTCTCCCCACCCCTCAGCTGTTCCTCCGCCACTCCTCTCCTCATAATGACTGTCGTGCCCACTTCCTCCGGCCATTACGAGGCCAACCAAGCTCCTCTTTCCCATAACGCTCCTTCGCGGCTCCCTATAAAGCTACTCCGCTTGACGCACCGCATCTCCATCTGCCGTCAGCCACTCTTCACAAGAGGAGAGAGAGCCAGTTTATCCCCACCCTCACTTCGTGGTGACAACACAAAGACGGGAGTTCGAACAACGACGGCCCAACGTCAGGCGTGATCCAGAGGTTTGCAAACCTCTACAGCACCTTCTTCGGAGGGTGTTAGAGTTTATTTGACCCATCGTCGAGGCAAACCTAGGTGACAGTGGAGTGAGCTTAGCTCCATCAAAATCCTCGACATATACCCACCAGGTAAATCCATTCACATCCCCTTTCTTTCTCTTTTTCCCCCCAAAATTTATTCTGTTTCTTTCTTCTAACCTTTACAATGAAATAAGATCCTGATCGAACCCATCACCCTCATAGTATGTTCCTCTTCCTTTCCCTTCTACCCCTCATATCTTTACCCATTTCTGATTGAATCACAGTCGGAGCTAAAGCTCCGATTCTGTAACCCATTGAGGAGCCTCACACCACTTTCCCCTCCTTTGGACTTGACCCACTTGGACTCCATTGAGAAAAAAAATGGGGATCTCATATCCGTATCCCCTGTAGGTAAAACTACTCCCTCCATCTTGTTTATCTATATTGTCAAGTTGAGCACATATTCTGATTCAAGCTTGTTCATGTTCATGATTTTCCCCATAATTGAGTCATTTCATTCCCATTCAATCTCAAAAAAGCTATCACCATTTCCCTCGATAGAGTCATACTCTTTCTTTGCTCAGATCCATGGTATCTAGGAGCTACAAGCTATGTTTCATCATGATCAATTCCAGATAACTCCTTATTTGACAAACTTCATGTTTTATTGATTTCCATATTTCATGTTTGTATGTGTGAGGTTGTGAATGTTGGGTAACAAAAGGATGCAAATGTTCTGGAGTTGAATCAATTTGCCTCAATTATGGTAGTTAAATTGGAATCACTTGGATTTGTTTGTATATGTAGGTTGGGGGTCTAATCTATACACAATCAACATATTTCAGTGCATAATTATGGTAGAGAAGTTATTATTATTCAATCTTTTTCTCAAGGTCTACTAGGGATATTTTCTTAGTTTATCTTATAGTATTGCACGTATTTGACCTATCTGTTGGGACTTATATCACTACAAAATTCAGTGGATACTTGTGAGATATGAATCGGCAATCTAAAGAAACCGAACTGGATACATAAACACTCAAACATGATATTGATTTCAAATGATTTACATACGAATTGCTTAATGGGATTCTCATGCAGGTTCAGTAGAATCTTATCCAAGAGATACAGAAGCTCCGTTGATATTTCAAGAAGTGGATTTTGATTTTGTTATGTTATGTGAATCTCAATACACATAAGTTTCGTCTTGTTACTCTTTCCTATCGTGTCCTGATTTGAATCTTAAAATCCTATTACCATGTAATCACTGTAAGCTAAATATGGTGGTATTCGAACCCCTGAGTTTTTCTATAAATGCACTGTTGGAGTGTTAGTTGATGTATATTATGGTGGATTTGACTATGCTTAACTGAAACCCGATTCTATGAGAATCGAGGAGATCTCCCCTTGCAGGTTATCAATAGTGTAGGAAACAATTCAAGAAGGCCTCTTTTGCCTGGAGGAAGAGTTTCGCAGCACCAGTGAATTCAAGAACTTGTAATACGGAGAAGGGCATGAGCAAAGACTGAACCCACATGGCTTCTTCATCGTTGCTTAATCAAAGATCCCCCTCTACCATCAATCTCATTGCCATCATATGTGTCCAGATGCAACCATACGTCGTCCGTGTCGACCTTTAATCCTCTAGCATCAAAGAGATCCTCTATGACCTGATTCGACAAACCAATCACGTGTCAAGGGCATGTGGTGGGGTTAATTACTGGATACACTGAAGGATTCCAGAACCTATTGGAGTATTTGTACAAAACCCCCATCAAGTTGTAACATTTGCAGATAAGCCCCTCTTAGAATCATTTTGAGATAAAACTCATTTTTTTATATACTTTAGTCCCTAGATTTTGTTTCGTGCATATCTATCTCATTTGAACTCCATTTTTAACGCATAATGTCGTTTTGAAACTAATTTCATGCTCTACCATCTTAAATAGTTTATGGACAGATCTAAGGTTGCTGATTGATGGTCATTATTTGTGGATCTTTATTTGACATTTGCAGGCTTATTTCTGACGTTTTGTGTAGAAGACTGTCGACTTAATTTGTAGGACTTTCGTTGAACATATTTCGAGAAAATCATTCCATTGCATTACTTGACAATTTGGAGTAATTAATCTACGCAAGAATACTACAGAGGAGGAGTTAACTCCTTGTTGATTGATATTTCATTAATCCTCTCATAATTCATGTTGAGTATTCTTGAGGAATTTAATCTATTGCGGAAGCTCGATTTAGGATCTTTGATCTCTCCTTGAGGATTTAATATTTTCAAGTTAACCTATTTCCCTGGATTAATTGATTCGAGGATTAAATCACAGAGTATATCAAGGTCAAAATATTCTTCGATAAAATCATTTCATGCAGCCTGGAGCTAAACAGTTAAACATTTTTTTTTGAAATTATATGCTTTGGTCTATGATTTAATTTTGGGGATATTGATTAATACTATTTGGATTTAAAGAGCATAAGTCACAAATCCTGAAGCTTCACTTTTGTTTACTTTGTTCACATCGCATCCTCATCATTGCATCAGCATAATTATTTCATCATAGTTTCCATTTGAATATTTCTGACATAGAAATTAACCTAAAATTAAATTAATTATTTAAATTAATGTAAAACCATGCAACTAAAAATATTTGTTCCCTGTGTTCAACCTTGGTAGACTTGCCAAGTAAAAAATGTTTCACAACATTCAAAGTTTGTGGTTTTTAACGAATCGAAGATCTACTCCTATAATACAATTCATTATTCTTAAAGAGACAATTTTGACATTCATCAAATGGCATCGTTGCCGGGGAACAATATATTTTTAGGGTTTTAAATTATTTTCGTAATTAATTTTTGTGAAATTAATTTTTGTATCATTTTTTTTGCATTTTGCTTTGCATTTCTCACTTACTTCTGATATTAACCGTAATTTCTCTCTTTGCAGACTACTAGGAGAGGATTTTTGGGATATAAATCAAGGATCTACGAGGAAGATTGAAATTTAATTTTTTTGAGAGAGCGTAGTCTAGATTTAATTTCCTGCATTATTCTCAGGGTCCCTCTCTTTGAACCCTTGTAATAATTCATACTGAACTTCTGTGTGGTGTGTCTGGTCTATTTCAACCCCTTCTGTGTGGTTGGGACCCGACTTGAGTGGCGTAGGAATTAGGCACATATATGCTTATTTATTTATTCTTGATTGTGCTCGTAATTTTTAGGCCACACTTTTTCACTAACTATACGAACTAGTAGATCGTTCAATTTAGCCAAATTTTTAAATAAATTCTTTCCCACGAATAGAACTATCTGCTTAGGGAGATTTCATCTGTGCATATCATTTAGTATAAATTTAAATTCCTCGTATTGCATCCCGCATGAAGAACGCGAGGAACCACTGTAAGTTTTATTCTTAAGCATGCATCATTGATTCATGCTTGCATTGGCTTTTTCGATTCTCCCTCCTCAATTTTACAACTTAGGAATTAAAGGAATTGGGACTGCTCGCTAGGCGTGTATTTTTGTGCTCAGATAATACTTCAGTGATAACCCTAATCTAAAATTGGGATTGCTAATCAAGGCAAGTGTAAATAAATTGACATAAAACTAACCCTTGTGTCTGGTGGAGAATAACCCACTCATTGTTTGTAAGGACTAGATCAAATACTTAGGGTAGAGCCAAAAATCGAAAATTTTCATTCAGACTACTGCTTTTAAAAACAACTAGCTACTTCTCAGTGAGGATTTCAGGTAGCCGTTTACGATCCGACTCCCATAGCAGAGTGGGTGGTTTAGAGGACACCGTGAAAGGCTCCGTCCTCAATTAACACGGGTAGTCGTCTAACAGACCATACTTACACCCATACTGGCTGAAAGTGGATGCAACTAGTTGTATGAACTTGGGACAATCTTTATGAAATATTTCAGCACCTAACAGCTCCGCTTAACTTTTTAAGATTGTTTGATCACTTAAAATTAAAATAAAAAAGATAAGCGGTCGAACCTTGACATGCCTTCACTAGTATTGAGTGGGTGAATCTACGTGTTTGTTTTGTGTTTGATTTGTATGCGTCAAAGACCTTGCAATCACAAGCAAGTCATGGTCCGCGGATCATTTTCCATCCCACTCTTGAGAAGATGTCAGCACAATGGTCTTCTTTCCTGATCTCCACGACCATGTCCCGATATCATTCTTCTCACACTTCCCAGGAGAACCTGCTCTTCAAATCAGGTCTCCCTCAACCATCATTCTCGTCCCTCCCATACTTCCAACCGAATGACCACACTTATTCTTTGAATAGACCTCTCTCACAATTTGACAATCTTAAGGATACTAGAGAGCGAGCGGAAGTGAGGATGGAAAATAGAGTAACCAATATTGATAGAGAAATACGATTTCCGATTATTATGGTCTCACAGCCTCTTGAACCATCCCCTACTCAGGTTGACTATCTTCCTCAGTACATTCAATTTTCCTTCGACAGTCCACGAGAAACCCAGAGTCAAGGAAATGTGACTCATGGCCAGACTATAATGATTATGAACAATCAATACTCTACTCGAGGTTACATGACAGAATCACGATATATGGAGAATGATTATTCAATCACAAGTCATGAGATGTTTGATGATGAGATTGCTCGGATCAACCATAGAGCAAACGCTTTGACTGAGAAAATATATGATCTCATCCAGACTATGCAGAATCCAGAAGAAGTGAGGCTACCACCAAGCGAACGACATAATAACCACGTGACTCACAATCAAGCACCACCACAATTGACCTATGACCCCCTATTTACCATATCATAGAAAATACCCAAAAATTGAAAAAAATAGAAAATTTAAAAAAGTTGGACAATTTTGAAATGAAAGCATTTTGCAAGAGCCTGATCTTAGAGCTTCCATTGATCAAGGCCATAGAATATGTGCTCGACCTTAAGCGATTTGTGAAAAGTCGATTAAACCCTAAAAAGACGGGTAAGAAATGATCAAGGACTGAATATCATGTCATATCTATGGCCAGTTCTTTGGTGATGAATCATAAAATCAAAAGCGACAAAGTCAAGCGGTTGACTCGGATGACGTGTGAAATTGATGATACCTTATTCACTCATGTTCGGTTAGACAACGACTCTACTTTAAACATCCTCTCGAAGTCCATCTTTAATTAACTCAAACTCAGACAACTCAAAAAGACTAGGATGATCGTTCAATTACTCGATTTATCTACCAAAAGACCAAGGGGGATCGTTTCTGTCGTCGTAAATTTCCGAGGTGAAGAACATAAAGTGAACTTTATTGTCCTTGACATTGAGTACCCTAGAAGGTTATCTAAGTCTCCTATCATTTTAAGAAAGCCATTCTTAGCCTCCTCTAAGGCGGTGTGGTGATAGCAAGAATCGCCTCGTCTGGGAATTTCTCTGTGACAGGCGTGGTTTGCTCTAAATCCTCAAGTTTCTCTAATCAGGAGAGGTGATCCACCACCACATTCTTAACTCTAGGTTTATCCTTAATCTCTACATCAAACTCATAGAGTAAAAGCATCCATCTAGTCAATATGGCTTTGGCATTCTTCTTTGTCAAGATGTATCGGATGGCGGTGCGATCTGTGTAGATAGTCACTCTAGATCCAAGAATGTAAGATAGAAACTTATCCAAAACAAAAACTATGGCTAGCATCTCCTTTTCAGTCATGATGTAGTTCTGTTGAGTGGCATCCAAAGTCTGGCTAGCGTAGTGAATGGTAAAAGGCATTCTGTCCCTCTTCTGTCCAAGCACATCTCCTATAATAAAATCAGAAGCGTCCGTCATGATCTCGAATGGGAGAGACCAATCGGGTGGTTGAAGCACATGAGCCTACACAACTAATCCCTTCAGAGTCTCAAATAACGCAAGACACTTATCATCTACAATGAACTCGATGTCTTTTGTCAGCAAATCAGTAAATGGGCGAGCAATCCGACTGAAGTCCTATATGAACCGTCAATAGAAATCGACATGTCCCAGAAAAGACCGCAACTGTCACAAATTGGACGATGGATTGAGCTTCTTGATGATATCCACCTTGGTCGGATCAATCTCCATGCCCCTGATGGAGATGACATGGCCAAGGACCGTCCCCTGAGTCATCATGAAATGACTCTTCTCCCAAGATAGAACAAGGTTGACCTTGATGCATTGTTGAAGTACTCGGTCTAGGCAGTCAAGACAAACATCAAACCCATTACCGTAGACCGAAAAGTCATCTATGAGGACCTCTAAACATTCACCCACCATGTCCTAGAAGATGGAATGCTTACACCTTTAGAATGTAGACGGGGCATTATATAGACCAAAGGGCATCCATCTAAAAGCATACGTTCCGAATGGACATGTGAACATCATTTTCTCTTGGTCTTCAAGTGCTATGGCCACCTGATTGTATCCTGAATACCCATCAAGAAAGCAGTAGTGACTCTTCCCAGCTAACCTCTCGATAACTTGATCAATAAATGTAGCGGGAAATGATCCTTCTTGGTGGCCTGATTCAATCGTCTGTAGTCCACACTGACCCCTATAAGTAGCTATCTCCTCTCCAGACTCGCTCACAACTGTGATGATACCCGTCTTCCTGGATACCACATGCAATGGACTAACCCATTTGGAGTCGGAGATGGAGTAGATAAAATCGGCGCTCCACCACTTAGATTTCTTTTTCATGACCACCTCTCAAAGATTCAGGTTCAACCTTCACTGGAACTCACACGATGGCTTGACGTCCTCATCAAGATAAATGTGGTGGGAGCATAAGGTCGGATTTATCCCCTTGAGATCAACTACACTCCATCCTATTGCTTTGCGATTTCTTTCAAGAACTTCCATCAAACGAGATTCTTGGTCTTTAGTCAAATCTGCTGAGATAATGACTGGGAACATATCTGGCTCACCTGCAAGGAACCTATACTTCATGCTCTGCGATAAGGTCTTCAACTCAGGAAAAGTGGGAGCTAGCAAATCTGGCTTCTGAGAAGTATGTGTAAAGGCTACCATATCTATATGTGATAACTCTCACTGAATCTGCGAATCTCACGAAGACGGCCCTGCTGGTGTATCTGTCAACTGTATTGGCTCGCTCTCTGTCCTAGTTGTGGGCTCTATGGACAGTAGACACGGTAAATAGTCATCCAAGTCATTCCAATCAAAATCAATGTCTGAGTCCGAGGGATTTGAATCTGAACATGGAATAAAATCTACTTTGCTACCCTGATCGCAATCGTTAGCCTCTAAAATGCCCTATGCCACAAGTGTGCTCTCCGAACTCTCATCAGTTGTCAACTGTAACTTAACAATGTCTGAAGGTGTGACAAGAGCTCGCGATGCTGGATCTGCCAAAATTGCTTCATCATCTGTAATCAAAAAATCACACTCCTGGTGGACGTCTAGATCTGCATTTGTCATCTGCTCTGAGTCTGTAGTCTGCTCTGAGCAAGCTGAATTTCTGGTTCTAGTCTCCTCAATTGTCTCTGTTTGTACACTTCTGCCATCGACGCGAATGTATACCTTCCCACTATCATGATCGGACACTGCCTTGGCTGTGGCCAAGAAAATTCATCCTAAGATGATGGGCGTATCAGTCACAGATTTAGGGATTTCCATGTCTAGTACAACAAAGTCCATGGGGAATTTCATGCCCTAAATTGTGACGATAATGTCCTTTAGTAACCCCTTCAGCCTCTTAACATATCTATCAACAAACTGAAGGATTGTCTTGCTCTGTCTAATAGGTCCAAACTCGAATTGATCGAGTATGGCATCCGGAGAGGAGGTTAATCAAGGAGTAAAGTCAGATTCGAGGAGAAACCACTGAGGCGATGCGTTCCTTTTCTTTGAAAGGTCGGATTGTGTTTGGACAGGGTGTATTCCTCAGGAGGAATACCAGAGTGTCCTCATGTATTGTCATTTTCTTGAGGCTGGAAGGCACCATTTGGGGAAGAGAACCACTCGCAAAGTACTCCAATGCAGATTGTACTGTCCGACCCTGTTCAGAGATGCTATTGATTTTGTATGGTCGTGCTCGATTTGTCAAAGGATGGGAGGGACAGTTACAGAAGAGATTGGATGCTCATGCAACATGTGATCATTTGTGATGTTTTTGATGCATGGAGCATAGATTTCATGGGTCCCTTTCCCAACAACCAAGGGCATGAGTACATCTTGTTGGCGCTTGATTATTTATCTAGGTGGGTGGAAGCTATCCCAACCCGAACCACAGATAAAAAGACTATCTGTAAGTTTGTGAGAGACCATAATATTGTCATGCTCGGGGTACCAAAAGTTCTGATTTCTGATGGGGATAGCCACTTTGTGAACCGAGATATGAGATCATTAGCTAAGTACTACGGATTTGAGCACATAGTTACTAGTCCTTACCATCCACAGTCCAATGGCATGGCAAAGGTTTCGAACAGAGAGGTGAAGAGTATTTTGTATAAGTTGGTTCGCCCCGATAGGAAGAACTAGTCCCAGCTCTTGGATCGAGTTCTGTAGACCTATAGGACAACCTACAAGACACATTTGGGTATTTCACCGTTTAGAATTATCTATGACAAGCCATGTCATTTGCCCACATAGCTGATGCACAAATCTGAATGGGCAATTAAACATATTAATTGGAGTTGCCACCCAGAGAAGCTTTGTCGTGACTTGAACTTGAACGAGCTTGTGGAAATATGAAACATGGCATATGATAACAGTTTGATTTATGAGAACAAAGTGAAGAGATGGCTTGATCAGCACATTAGGTGCAATGACTTTGTCCCTGGGCAAAAAGTATGGTTGTTTGATGCTAGGTTGAAGATGTTCCGCAAGAAGCTCAAATCTAAGTGGACGGGTCCCTTTGTTGTTAGGGAAGTGCACGAGAATGGAAGTGTAGAGATAGCTGATCTCACTAATTGTGTACAATCCCATGTGGTGAATGGACAACTATTGAAGCACTTTGTAGATTCTAAGGAGCAGTTAGTCTAAGTCGAGGTCATCAACTTCATGCAGAGTGAGCATTGGGGAGATACATCATATTACTCCTCATGAAGATGCAACATCTTGATTCAGCAGCTTAGAAGATTCACTCACTCTTGTACATCTGATTTATTCATTCTTTTAGAACTTAGGTTCCTTCTTCTGTAGATACTATCTCCATACTTAGGCTATTCAAAGCCTAAGTATAGTTGGAACCCCTGCTCTTGCTTGTATATTTATCTTCTCTCTGTATACTCCCCAATCCCATCGATTCTCATACTTACTCATGTCCTATACTTCGGCTGACCAGAGCCTAAGTATAGGGGGACCGATGCCCGCCGTGTGTATATGTTCATCCATTTCTCCTCTTGACCTTGACCCCCCCATTTTTGCTCTTTTTCTATACTTAGGCTGCCTAGAGCCTAAGTATAAGGGGACATGTCAACTTCTATACTTTTTATTCTTTTCACTTTCCTATTCTTAGCACAAGCTATGTCTTTTCCTTGTTTCTTGTGCTCCGAGGACATAACACATGCTAATTATAGGGGGGTGTGTATATATTAAATATATATTTTTCCCATAGCTCGTACTTTCATGTATTTTTTATATAATGTCATAATTACGGGATGAGTAAAATCGGAAAAAAAATCTTTTTAAAGTACATGTATTCTTGTATAATATGTATATTGTATACAAGTTGTAAAATCTATATAATGTCTATACTTTTGTAAAATCCTTGTAAAATAATACTGTTGTAAAATTTATTGTAAAATAGGAGGTATACCGGAACCAAAATTAAAAAAAACTATTGAAAAAAGAGAGGCTTGTTATTTACTATGCATATCCTCCTTGCATTCATAAAAAAATTGTCTTGCACTTCATTCATATACATTGCATTTCATCTGCATTTCATCTGCATTTCATTTGCATATCTAGCATATGCAATCTGGAAAGTTAGTGGTTCTGAACTGAGTTATGAATAGAAGTCGAGGATGGATTTGATTTGATCTTAATCTACTTAATTTCAGAGGAACTTTATAGGAACTGGAGTTAAGATTTTTCAGGTCGAGCGACTTAATTCTTTGAGTCCACAAGACTATGTTCACATGTCATCTTGATTGGTCTAAGTAGAATATTTCATACACACATGATTCTATTAGACAATGACCTAACTTGGATAAGCACCATGCACGTAGCTCTTCATTGATGTGGTGGTGAGGAAGCAGAATCCTTTGGCTTGGAGTAGCACACGGGTGGAAACATCCGTCCTCCTCTAAGGAGGGTAGTGCATCTCAACCTAGTCTAGTGGCGTCGACATCTAATGACGGGATGATGCGGATTGCAATAAAGCTTCAAAAGAGGGATAGTCTACTGGCTCAAGAAGGAAAACTCCTTATGTACGTGATGCACTTTTGTTATATCAAAAAAGAAAAGAAAAAGGAAATCTCCAAAAATGTTAGACAGGCAAAAAGTAAATAAATAAATAAAAATTCCCATCGGAGAAAAATATGAACAAGCAAAGCATATGCTTCAAAGTCTCATACCAAGGAAGCCTGAAGCTGGAGACTTTGCTACACTGGTCAAGCTCCACGGATATGTGACTACACTGGTCACAATCCATTCTCTTCTCTACACCCTCTTCTTGAGTCGATTGCACTTGAACTTAGAAGGAAATACCCCGCTCCTCGATCAAAGAGTTACTATACTGAGGAATTAGGGTAACCTTGTTAGAGGAGGTTGTTTCATTGCCATTTATGATGTGGGGAGCTATATTTCACTTACATAGTACAAGTAAGATTCATAATCATCACAATTTGTGTATGGGGATTTTTTCTAAGCTGACAGTTGAGGCGACCTGAATAGAGACTTGTGGAACTTAAAGGCTGTTTGGTCTTAAATCCTCTAAGGTTCTGCCACATAATTAATCAAAGGGTCGAGTCAAGCTCCATTTTCACCTTATGTTCATGACCTTGGTATGGAACCCAAAATCATTTCACTTTTGCATTTTATTTTAGTTGCTCAGGGATGACTAATGTTTAAATATATGGGGTTGATGAATCCGTGATTCATCACTCTAAAAGTTAAAAATGGAGCTTCATTCCTGAAGAATTAGCTTCATTTCTCCGTTTATTTTGCATTATTCTCATTCATGGATTTAGAATTAATATCTGTATTTTAGCATGCATATATTCATTAAATAAGAAGCCAAATTCCCTTGTAAATATCACATGTATATTCACATTATTTTCCCTTATTTTTATCTATTTTTCACTAACTCTACATTGAATAAAATCAACTTTATAGTGTAAATATTACTAACATTAATAAATAAAAAATATCATAAAAATACTAACTTGTAAAATTGACCAATAAAACTCTATCCCTAGTTTGAGACTAAGCCTTAAAACGTGAATATCTCTCTCATACTGTCTCATATTACCCCTACTCACTTTTGAATTAATGTACGTTCAATTACCATCAAAACAAGACCAAATTCAAAAGAATCGGAGTTTGTATGTGAAACTTGGGTTTTGGGCCCCTCATTGTATATTGTACATATGTCCCTTTATTTTATTTATTTTAATTTATCTCTTTATTTTCTTAATTATTAAAAATACAAAAAATATATGAAGTTGTGAATATTTATTTCATATTTTCTCTGATTTTATTGGTTTTTTATCTTATTTAGAAAAATGACAAAAGAATATGTAAAAGACAAAAATACGGTATTTTATATCTATAAGATATCGCAAAAAATACTTTTTGTACATATGATTTATTTTGGTTTTGTGACCTTCACAAAAATTATAGATCTCGTCGAGATGAACAACTTTCATGTTGACACCTTTTTAATTTGGTCCCTTTGTTATTTCTTTTCTATATATCTTTACATTAATTTGTGATTTTCCTGGGAGCGACACGTGGCACCTCTTGGAGACGCCACGTGTCACCTCCTTTTTATTATATTGTATTTATTTATCTAATTATTTTATTTATTATTATCATTATCTATTTTATTTATATCATTATTATTTTAATTAATTAATTTATTTATTTTCTTAATTTTACTAATACATTAATTTATTGATTTTTAAATAATTAATTATTTTTTATTTCCTTTATAATTTATATTTTAATTTAATTTATTTTTATATACATGCCACGTGACCGCGCCCCTACACACCGCGTGGCCTTTACTTTCCCCTTGTAGACTAGCTCCTGTGGCCTCCTGTGCTTGCCCTGCCTTGCGCGGCGGTTCCTGTTCCGTACCGCAATCGCATGCCATGCGCCATCCACTCCCCCATCGTTCCCTCTCTCTATCGCTCTCCCTATAACCAATCTTCTCAAGACCCGCTCCCCATCTTCTCGTCCAACTTCCGATGCCCCTTCGCCCGCTTCCTCATCTCCCACCTACAACCGCAACTCTGCAATTCCCTCTTTTGAGCAGCTGCCGCACGACACCCCCACAATCCTGTCTTCCTTGCGCATGGTTCCAACCACCCATAAATGAGGCATCATTGAGCTCCTTGCAGCTTATCCACCGTTTGTGAGAGACAAGGCCCCACCTCCATCTCTGGTGATAGAGGCGATTTGAGGGAGTAGAGCGACGACGAGCCTCTTCACCATCGGTGAGATCCGCGAGGTGAGACCTCGTGTTGCATCACATCCTCCAGGATCGTTGCCGAGCCTATCAATTCCTCCCTCATCGGAATCGATTGAGGCAATGACACGGTGAAGTCCTCTAATCTTCATCACCTTAAAAGTGAGAAATCCAATCTCTAAGGTAATCTCTTTCTTCTTCTTCTTCTTCTTCTTCTTCTTTTCTACTTCCCCCGCTCCCCCTTTTCCTGAGTTCATTATCTCCGCTCAAACTTAAACACCAACCATTGCTCCTCCTCCTCCATCATTGCATTGCCCCCTTTTCCTTTTCAATTCGACTTCCGCCGGTCCACCTCTCTGATAATCACCGTCGCACCATCCACTGATCCCCTCTTCGATTTCTTTACACCACTTCAATTACGTCGCCCTCGAGTTTCGCTTGCACGACCACCTCTGACTCAATCCTTGGGGCTCGAGTCTCCGCTACAAACCAACAGTAGAGCCCCTTGGGACTCCATTCCGATATCCCTCGACGCGCCATCACCACCTGCCGCTCATCATCGCCTGCCTTCATGATCATCAACTGACTCCATCGTAACCCACTGCCCTCGTCTCCTCGCAACAACCTCCTCCGCCCAGTCGCAACCATCATAAGGGCTGGACCACTCTATATCGGGCTGCGTGTCCACCACGACCTCCTCCAACTCAATCCACGAGCCAGTTCGAGCCCCCCAGCACGTGCACGACACGTAAAGAGGGGCTAATTTGCACGTGTAGCCCCGAACTTCTAGCCATTAACGCTCACCCCCTAGCCAGGGCATGCGTAAGGCACGTGCGGTGGGGGTATTTGGATCTGTACCCCTCTTGCTTCTGGAAGTTGCATCAGACCCCCTGCTTGTTTCGGTAATTTCATTTGCATTTTTCCTTTTATTTTAATTTATTCATTACCATATTTAGAACACAGTGTTCTAGTTTTAGTTTGTACCTTCATTTATCATCATTTTATATTCCAAAAATTGTACATAGTAGAACTACTTATGCTTATCATTGTGGATGTTTGATTGCATTTTTCAAATGGTGGTGTTGTTAGGGAGGCACGACTTTTTAGAAAATTTACACATTAAGTTTTCTTTAGGTAATCTAACCCCTGGTTTTCTTTTAATTATTACTCTATTTATTTTCCTATATTTTTTCTCTTTTTTTCTCCTTTATTTTATTTTATTTTGTATATCTTTTTGACCACCATCTTATTTTTTGTGCGAGAGACCCGATGCGACGGAGTGACTGCTTAGGTGACCGAGCATCTCAGGAGCATTGGAGGCTGACTTTTCTAGGAACTAGCTGACTGAAAGATCACATTAAATTTAAGATTGGGTCGAATCGTGAGAGAGCGTAGAGTATAGGATTTTATTTTATGCATTTATTTCATTTTTTAAATTAATTTGTAATAATCCAATTCCAACGGATTCTCGTTGGAATCTCGCATGTGTACCTGGGCACTTGGACATTATTTTGTGGTACGGCAGGACCTGTTTCACTCTCCGGTGAAAGTGGGGCTCGATTTGAGTGGCTTGTAGGTTAGACCTGCACACGTGACTCTTAGAGATTTTAATAGGTCAAATATTCTTTGCTTGTGCTCGTATAACTTAAGACCACACATTTTCACTTAATAATACACACTTTAGATCGTTCTACTTAGTCAAATTAAATTCACATTCTTCCCGACTAATAGAACATTATGCTAGGTGTGGTTTCTTCGTCTGCATTCATATAGTATAAAATTTTTAATTTTGTATTGCATCCCACATGTAGAGAGCAAGGATCACTGTAAGTCTTCTAAACTTGGCCTGCATCATTAATTCCATCATTGCATCGGTTTTTCTCGACTCCCTTCCTCTTGGTTTTACAACTTAGGATTAAAGAAAATCAGACTGTTCGTTAGGCATGCCTTGTGCGGTGGATTAATTTTAGTGAAAATTAAATTTAAAATCGAGACTGCTAATAAAATTTTGACTGAAAAAATTGAACTAAAATTGGATTTGTTTTCGGGAGAGCAACTCCATCCGTGTATGCATGTACTTACCTCCAAACAGAGTGAGTAAGAATGTAACCACTAAGGTTAGAGCCCAAATCCCTGGACTTGCCCCCTAAGTCTAAATTTTCGACTATCGCAGATTTGAGAGCTGTAAGGGCTTGCCTTCGACCTTAGACTATGTTTTGGTTGTGTAAGCACGTGCATCTCCTTTGCAGTGTGTCAGTAGACAAGAAAGATCACCTCATTGATTGGGAGCACACAACACCGCTGGGCGTAAGGAGACTCACCCGACATGCTTGATTAAAAAGATTGTTTTATTGCTAACTAAAATTGACAAGATAATTCAGCCGAACCTTTACGGCTTTCACAATGTGCAGTTGATGAATTGGGGTTTGCTTTGTGTTTCTATTCAGGGATATGTGTTCAAAGACTATGCTCTTACCACCTTTCCTATCACTCCTTATTTGTTATCGTGCTCCTGTATCGAACCTCTTTACATAAAGAATGGCAGATTAGGATGATTTTTGCTCAAACCTCGCTAGCCTCTCACTGAACACTCCAAACCAAACGTCCTCATGGGTTGAGGATGACTCTCTTCCTTAGATCCCTTGGCTTCAAGGCAACCCTTTCCTAGAAGCTAAGGCCGATAAGTCACTTTCTTTTTCTGAGGAAGGCTAGACCTAGAACTCTCCTCTCTTCCTATCTAACACCGAGGGAGACCCTCACCTCAGTGTTTCTAGATCAACTTCTTCTACAGACTAATTCAAATCCCTTTGACTTTAAAGGTGGAGAAGAACAAGATAACAAGATGCCTCCAAAGAAGAACATGGACGATGAGGGAGATAATGACCCATTGAAGGATATCATAGCCAGACTTGCACAAGCTGAGTAGAGAAATGAAATATTCAGACAGGAGCTTGGTCAGTTGAGAAATGGGGGGAGGGATCCACGAGAGATGCCTACAATCCTAGTGCCGCACAGAACGAGAATTAGCTTAGACAGTTGTACCGGCTTATGCTAGAGAATTAAAGCATCATTTCTTGACACTCCTACCAAAATTTTATGGAAATATCATAGAGGAACCATACATGTTCATGCAGGAGTTTGAAATGGTATGTGACAATCAAGGATGACTTCATGTATCAAGGACTACATATGGCTTAGAGCATTCCCCTTTATTGTAGCAGGCAAAGCCGCCAGTTAGCTAAAGAACTTGGGGAGGGTAGTCACCATGTGGGCTGCATTGAAGGACCTGTTCCTCAAGAAGTTCTACCCTTTGAGTAGGACTAATCAGATGAGCTCCCAGATATCGAGTTTCACGAAAATGTCCCATGAGCCTTTCCACGAGGCATGGGAGAGATTTAAGGTCCTGATTCAAAAGTGCCCAGGTCATGATATCGACCGACCTATCCTAGTCCAGAACTTGTATAGTGGTATGACTCCTGAGGTTCAGGGATTGTTCAATGCTGCTTGTGGAGGCAGCCATCTGAATAGAGGAGACGACACGGTTTGGACGGTTTTAGAGCAGATGGCAGAGATCAGCCGCACCAGATCATATAACAAGGATTATGACAAGCCACCTCCCTCTTGTATGCATCACGAGGTGGGGACAATAGCTATTGTTGATCCGACGAAAGACCTACTCCTCAACACTGGGATTATTAGTGATAAATTAACCAAGGTTGACCAGATCGAGAAGAAGGTGAGCGAGATACACAAGCTCGTCGAGTGGGAGAATCTTTCCAAGCTTCCGAAATAGATGACAAATCTAGTTAATAGGGTATCTAAGATTAGGATAACTACCCCATCTGCCCCCTGCTCCTATCTACCGAGTGCACCACACTTGAGAGCAACCCGTGTAAGGGCCTCGCAGCACGTGGACTCAGGGTCAGCTTGAGGTTCATGAGAGACAGTTCACATATATAACCATTGAGACAGTGACCGAGGTACCTCCACAAGTGTGGGAGGTGAATGAGATTTGGTATTCCAATGATCCCAATACCACCCAGCAATAGAAGCAGCAGCTCCCACAGTACCCCTCATACCCAGTACTGCCAGTTCCCATATGATGAATCTCTATTTCATCACATTTAATCTTTCATTTGGCATTTAAACCCTAGCTAAATGCATGTTTATATCATTATTTTGCATGGAGTAAAATTTATTATTTATTGTATAAATCTTGTATAAAATACATTGATTAAAGCCAATATAAAAGATTAAAGAAAATAAAAGAAAAAGAATTAAAATACCAAAGGTATTTTATGAACCTAAACCCCGAGACCTAGGCATCATAATGACTGGATCAACAAGGAATAAAGTATAGGGAGATAAGGGTCAAATCAATAGAAAAACCTTAATTTTTATGCTCCACTATTGCATTTTTGGGACCTATTTTATTATTTATTGTTCACACCTTAAATAAAGAAATATTGTACATGAAAATTGTAGATAAAAATATATAGAAAAATATAAAATTAGTTTCACACAAAAGTAATATACATTGTACTTTTTATACTCAAAATAAAATGCCAAAACCTAAACTTCCCAGGCCCATTTCTTCTCCATATGAACTCAAAAAGCTCCAAAATTAGCTTTAATTGTATATAACTTTTAACAAGCTATTTAATGAAGGGGTTTCATTTAATTTGGAGTTAAAATGCAAAAATTAGATTTTGGACCCCTATTGTACTGCATACTTGAATATTCATTTTATTTATTCTTTATGATTTTTATAATTTACATTTTTATAATTTTCTAAATATTATCTATAATAAATGTACATAATTATAATATAATAAAACCATACAAAATAAAATAAAATAATATAATAAAAAATATAGACGAGTATACTATACGCATACCTATATGAATAATACCTATATTTGTTAAGTGTACATATTACATCAAAAAAATAAAATAAAAATATATTTATGTATATTTAAATAAGTTATAAATTTATAAATTATGTATATAATATAATAAAATAAAAAATACAAAATAAAAATAAACATATAAAATATAGGTCAATATACTTTTACTTGTAAAAGTAACTTGTAATAAATAAACCCTTAAAAATGAATAAAAATCATATTAAAATACTACATAAAATAATAAACATTTTTGTTTTAAGAAGACACAATAAAATAATTTCATATTTAATTTTGAATTATTTCTACTTGTATTCTCTATTCTCTATTTTTCTGGCCGACATAGCCCAATCAGGGCTGAGTCAGAGTTGACTCCAGTTAACTCCTCGCCCTCCTTGGTTCTATGGTCGTCAGAGCTTTAAACCTAACTTCCTCGAATTTGTCACGCTTGATTTTGCATCCATTTAGCTCGTTGTCTTCTTGACTTTTACTCCTCGAAGATCGAACTTACATGCCAACCCTTCGTATCGACCCAAGAGCTTCTGAATCATGTGCGAGTTTCGAGTCAACTACACTTGTATAAAACATCTCCACCTTCCTTTGCCCTTTGATCCTTCTTCCACCATCGAAACCCTAAACCTCATGCATCTAGTGACTCCTGGTGACAGCAGGCACTCATGGGAGGCACTTTGGCGAGCTCGTGTGGCAAAGCTGGTCCAACTCAGTCAACTTTTCCGTCCGAAGCTCTAATCTAGGTTGGTCTAGTTCTGGCTAGCTCTTCTTTCCTTGTTCTTTCTATTCCTTAGTATAAAAATAGTGTAGGGCCAACTATTATTTCATTTGATTTTGTTTTATTTTTTTCGTAAAATCAAAAAATTTATCTCACCGAAGCTACATCTTCGCATCTCGTTTCTGATCATCCTAGCTATCCTCTGATTCCGCTTTCACTGCCATCACCTGGCCCTTCCGTTGTTGTCACCCCACGCCACTTCATTCACCCAGATCCTCCGTAGATCTGGAGATAGGTGTTCCATCTCCTCCGTTCGCCGGAACACCTCCGTTATACTCCATTCTGCACCCATTCTACCCTCTAATGGGTCGAGGCAGTTTGCCCTCGACCCTATGTTCTTCATGTGCTGGTCTTGAAGCATCCAGCTGAAGACGATTTTGAAGTCAATGAAGCAGTCCAGGTCGCCTGACCTTCCTCGACCTTCGTAGATCGCTCCAACGATTCGCAAAGCTTTTTGAGCACTCCAACAGCGAGAGGATGCCTCTAGGAACATTTTGCGCCTTGTGGATCAACTCCAGGTGGTCGGAGTCGCACAACATCATCGATCGAAGCTCGCCTACGGTCGTGTTCTTCCATATTCTTCCAGGGGGTCCACAACCGTTATATTGGGATCCATCTCTAGAAGCTCCAACCATCGTCGGATTGGAGATCCCTATACTATCGATATCATCGGTGAGATCTAATCTCAGATGTTGGTGCCGAACCGTCATCATGCAAGGAGAGCGCGACACGTGGATTAGTGAGGCACCTTGCACTGTTCGATCCGAGTCTTGAGGGGGTATTTTGCATCTTTTATCCCCCGGTTTTGTCTATATATTTGTTAGTCCTGTAAGTTTTTAAAGTAGTTTAAAACTTTTTGTATAATTACAAGCATACCCCTGTACTTGTGTCATCTTGCATTTGGGTCCATGCTAGGTCCTCTCACGTGCGGTCCCATGTGAGATGGCCATTTTGCGTGGAAGCCCCTATGGCTTGTTGTATTTCTGTTTAGTTTTTAAAGTTTAAATATTAGTTGTAATATTTTTGGTAATTTGCATTGCAACCCCTGACTTATATTTTAATTGCAAATATACCCTTGCTTGTTTATTTATTTTTCTTCTTGTATCTTATTTATTAAAAATATCACACGTGCTCAAAAAATGAAAAAAATAGGGATAGATGCCTGCTTGCTTGATCTTTCATGCCATATTTTTATATTTGCATTTTAGGTATTTACTTATTTATTAAAAATAAAAAATATCATCGAAAGTCCCTGTTTGAAGTGAAAAAACCACAAAAAATATAAAACCTTTTTGAAAAATTCCAAAAAAAATATTTTATTTATTTTAGTATTTTTTCCTCTAGATAAAAATCGCTAATAATAGAAAAAAAGACTAAAAATTAAAAAGCTCTGAAATCTTTTATAAAAATATAAAAAAACCACCAAAAATCCCAAAAATATTTATTTTTACCTTTGAATGCTCTTTATTTTATTTATTATATAGTAAAATTGATTTGGAGAAATTCTAAAATATTTGCTATTTTTAATCTTCTAATCAATTTGACTTATTTATTTAGTCCCTATTTTGAGATATTTTTATTTTAAAAATTTACAAAAAGTAGCAAAAATATTTAGAAAAATACAAAAATAGTAGAAGAATATAAAAAGTACAAAAACAATTTATTCTACATTTTTGTTTATTTTTAGTTGAATTTATAAATAGACTACCTTATATTATATATATAAGGTTGTATTATATATTTAAAAGAAACAGAAATTTAAAATCATAAAAATATAAAAATAACAATAGAAAAATATAAATTAAAATAATTAATAGTATCAAAAAATCTATAAAAAATATAAAATTGAAGCCCACAAAATTCCAAATACCCTAAAAAAGCTTAAAATCATTTATTATCTTTCTTTCCAATTTTTGATTGTCTATCCTTAGTTGCTTCATGTGTTCAACCTCTACTGTATTTGTCTGCTATACAATCGATTGTGGGTAATAATAGACATTACTTGCATTGATCTTCTATACATTATATGGGTTGATTGTTGATTATACATGATTGTTGAGAGCTCATCACACCGATTGAGTCCTCGCCTTGTGAGGCTCCTTTTAGACCACTCGATCATCGCGCTTATCACCATCCCCCCAACAACAGTAGTCGGGCTATCAAGGCCCCCTTCAGTATCAGTAGAACCCCCCTCAGCAGACACTACCGTCAGCAGGTCCATCAGGGATCTAACAGACTGCATCAGGGTCATCAACAACCTTCCTAGAGGCAGGACCACAGAGCCTCATCCTCAAGTACCTCTGACCTTTAGAGGATCCTCGATGAGCTTAAACACATCCATAGTGAACAACAAGATCAAAGAGCTGACATAGGCTTGCCAAACTTGTTCCCATTAGGTCAATCAGAAGACGAGGATGACGAGTCAGACGCGGCTTTTACTGATTGTTTGGATGCCTTTTGGTGATACGACTCTCGAGAAGCACCGGTTGGTGGCTACTACCACAACAGATGCAACCACATCCACCATAGAGCCAGATTCAGAGGCAGTTGAGCCATATTTACTCGATGATCATACCATTGCCAAACTCAAACCTCTACCCCCACCTTGAAGTATGCCTTCCTTGCGGGCCCACCTCGGAAGTTCCTGGTCATTATCAGTGCTAGCTTGATTGGAGAATAAGAATCTCGATTGCTAGAGATTCTTGAATAGAACTGCAAGGCCATAGGCTAGAGCTTGTCCGATCTTTGCGAGATTAACCCTGCTTTGTGCTCACACTATATTTACCTTGAGGAAGGTGCTAGACCTTCTCATGAGTTCTAAATTCGGTTGAATCCAAACTTACGAGATGTGGTCAAGAAGGAGATTGAAAATGGTGTGACACGGGGTTTATATATCCCATCTCTGATTCCAAGTGGGTGGCACCACTTCATGTAATCCCTAAGAAGGCGGGACTTCAGACAGTTAATGACTCGGATGGAGAGTCAATGACTCGGATGGAGAGGAGAGGACAGTCAATGACCGCAACCGTGCACCACGCGCCAACTACTCCCCCGTCGTTCCCTCTCTCCCTTCAACCAATCTTTGCAGGACCTACTCCCCATCTTCTCGCCCAGCTTTCGATGCCCCTTCGCCCACTTCCTCGCCTCCCACCTGCAACCGCACCTTCGCAGTTCCCTCTTTCCAGAAACTACCGCACGACACCTCACGATCATGTTTTCCTAGCGTACAGTTCCAACCAGCCATAAAGGAGGCATCATCGACCTCCTTGCATTTTATCTGTCATTTGCGAGAGACAAGGCCCCAACCCTCCTCCATCTCTAGTGACAAAGGCGATTTGGGAGAGAAGAGCGATGAGGAGCCTCTTCATCGTCATTGAGATTCACGACGCGAGACCTCGTGTTGCAGAACTTGCAGCACATCCTCCAGGATCACTGCCGAGCTTATCGATTCATCTCTCGCCGGAATTGACTGAGGCAATAACATAGTAAAGACCTTTGATATTCATATTCTTCAAGGCGAGAAATCCAATCTCCAAGGTAATCCATTTCTTCTTCTTCTTTTTCCTTTCTACTTCCTTCGCTCCAACTCCATCCATCGTTGCTCATCCTCCATCATCGCACCGCCTCTTTTTCCTTTATAATTCGACTTCCACCGATCCACCTCTCACTTAATCACCGCCACACCATCCACCGATCCCCGCTTCGATTCCTTCGCACCGCCTTGCCTACGCTGCGCACGAGTTCCGCTCATACGACCACCTCCGACTCTATCCTCAGGGCTCGAGCCTCTACCATGCATCAGTAGGAGAGCCCCTCGGGACTCCCCTCTGATCACCCTCAACGTGCCATCGCTGCATGTCGCTCTTCATTGTATGCCTTCACGATCTTCAACTGACTACATCACGCCCCACTGCCCTTGTCGCCTCGCATTAGCCTCCTCTGCCCAATCACGACCAACAGAAGGGTTGAACCGCTCCATATCAAGATGTGTGTCCGTTACAGCCTCTTTTTCCTCGATTCGTGATCTAGCCCGAGCCAGCCCCCCCCACCCCACGTACGCAACACATGAAGAGGGGGTAATTTGTGCGTGCAACCCTAAACTTCCAACCATTCATGCTCACCCCTAAAGAGATGTGAAAAGACCTCGCTAATTATGTGAAATTAACGTTGAATTTCATTGCAGGCATGCAATTCAGGATTGATCAAAATGGCCACTTAATTAATGTGTCAATTAAAAACAAGCAGTCAATTAATTTTTTTACTTAGGCAAGCTTAAGGTCGAACTCAGGGAGGCAACTGTCTCCTTAGGTTGATTTAAAGATGATTTAGAATTTCGATTTTCAAGGAAGCATTTTTAAAATTTTTATGCCATTAACAAGATGCAATGCAAATTCGGGCACGTTTAAGGGTTAAAATGCAATTTATGATCAAATCAAGTCCAAAAATTCTCAAGCTTGGCCAGAATGTGAAATATGATAAAATTAGGATACTATATTTTTTGAATTTTTGTATTCACTATGAATTAATTATGAATTAAATAATGTAGAATATGTTATTTTAAGAAAATTAATTTTAATAAATATTAAATGGCATTTTTTTCCAAAAAATAATTTATCCTAGATAGGCCATATCAAATATATCCATGATAATTTTTAATTCCTAAAAATAATAAGCATGGAATTAATTAAAAATTAATTACAAAAATCACCATAAAATTTATTGTGATCTAGATATGCATAAAATGAGATGATTTTTGGGCATAATGTAATCAAATTAATAACTAGTTAAGGTGAAATTTTGATAATTTTTGGAGCAGTTATTGATTTAATAGCAATTTAATAATATACAGTAGGTAAATTATTGTTTTCCATATAAAAATTTATATTAAATAAATCACAGCTCTATAATCAACATCCACAATAATAAGCATAAGTTTCTCTACAATGCACAAATTTAGAATTAGAAAATGATGCCGAATGATGGTTCAAAATTATGCCCAAAGACAGGGGCCTAAATGCAATATTACAGAAATGAAATGAATAAATAAACATGCACAAGGGCTGAGATGCAATTACGTATACGTTGGAGGGCTTTTATGCACATTTCCCAGGGGGCATGTGTGGCATGTGAGAGTCTAGAGGCGAGGACTGAATGGAGAAATCTAGAAGCTCAGAGGGTGTCGGTGCAGTTTATCTCCAATGCATATGGGGTGCACGTGCGCGGCAGAGCTAACGCTTAGTGAATGAGCCTCTACGTGGCTTCTTGTCGTTGCTTCGGTCGACGAGGCTCGGTTGGGGTGATGTGTCTTCCTCTCAACCTTCCGATGTATATCAGATGGATACGATTTGGGGATCTACGAACAGTGGAGATGGCTCCTGTTCTTGATCTGCGAAGTGTAGCTCCAACATGGGGCTCTCCTCCCTCGATGATCGACTAGAATGGTTGAAGCTGAGGCCTGAGGGAAGGCGTAGCTAGGGCTCTGGCATTATTGTTCGAAGGGTAGTGACAACGAGTAGAGGATTGAGCTGAACTACAGTGGCGCGAGGCGATCGATGGCAACACGAGCGGCTGGTGAGCTTCGCATGCAATTGTGGAGCGGAGGAGGTGCGATGTGGTGGCCGTGGAGCTCGAGGCTGGTGAAGCACGGTCGGTCGAGCAGCAGAGCTCGGACCTCAAGCAACACACGCACGAGGATCGAGGAGGGGTCAAAGTGGAGAGTTGCTCGAGGATGAATTGATGCTCATGTGCGAGGGCGAGGCTTCCGTAGTAGTGGCAGTCGAAGGTGATCGTCTGGGAAGTTGTACCTGCAAGAAAGAACAAAGCGAGAGGTAGTGGCCCATACAAGGTGACTGCGGCCAGTGGTGCAGACCGTGAAGCAACCGAATGGAGGGTGGCTAATGGTGATGGCGATCTCGGAGGCACGTCGGCGAGGTGGATTGATGAGGGTGGAGGTGTAGTGGCCAAAGCCAAGGCGGAGTAGCATTGAGGGTAGTAGGTGGTCGAGCGTGTTGGTGGAGGTGCGACACGTCGAGGTTGGTGGAGTCTTGTGGACGAAGGACGTGAAGGTCTTGGTCGAGGCGGAGATTGTTGTCGATGAGGGCATGCAGGATGGGCTCTCTTGGTCTTGAGGTGCTCGACCAGTAGACGTCGGGGCAGTAAAGGGTATGGATCGTGCCAGACGGAGATGGAGTCGGGAGTAAGTGAAGGGGCGGATGTACAGTGGAATTGATCGGAGAAGAAGAGAGGAGCGGGAGAAGAAGATGGAAATAGAGGATTTTGAGAGAAACGGGGGAATGACAAGAGGAGGAAGAAGGTGAACGGAATCGCCTGGGATTGAAGCGGCGGTGGCCGGCTTCCACATTCTCGCCTCAGCCACGAGAGGTGCAAGGTGAAGCTCAGATGATCTCGCATGGAGGAGGTCTTCACCACTGATGGAGGCTGCTGGCACCAGCCTCCTGGTGACTCTCCGATGTCGGTCTCGAGCAATGGGTATGGCGCATGCTGTCGGTCTGAGGGGTCGATGGGTTTAAATAAGATGAGGAAGGTGTTCAGCAGATGGGTGATCCATTGGGGTTCAACATGAATAAGAGAGGAAAGAGAGGGGTTGCGGGAGGTGTGCGGGCGGCGGTTGCACGATGAATAAGGCGGTCGGTAGGTTGTTGGTATGTGACCGGTGAAGAGATAAGGGGAGGTAGCGGGGTTGGCCGGCGAGTGCAGGTGGTAGTTGCAGGGGGAGTTAGGCGCTGGAGGGTTGACCAACATGGGGATCACGTGAAAAGCACATGACCAAAGAGGGGAAAGTGTTAAGAGAGAGAGAGAGAAGGGTGGGGCGACATGTGGCTGCCCCAAGAGGCGCCACGTATCGCTCCTAGAAAAAATCAAAATAAATATAATGAAAAATCAAAAAGAAATAAAAGGATACCTTGGATCGAAAAGTTTTCTTCGCAAAAGTTTCTTGTCTCAATGAGATCTACAACTTTCACGAAGAGATCAAGTTTACAAGAGGTCATCTGTGCAAAATGATATTTTTGGTGGTACCTTGTGTACATAGAACCTTAATTTTCGGGTTTTGTAATTTTTTTATCATTTTTAAATAATATAAAAATCGAGAAAAAATATGATAAAATAAAGGACACATATTTACACATTACTCTTTTTTTGAATTTTTAATAAATATGAAAATGGGAAAATAAAATAAAATAGAAAACGGTGGATAATTGTATATACTCACAAGGGGCACTCAGACTTTTTCAGTTTCTTTAATTTTGATCTTATTTTGGATTTGGATTTTTGTGTAAAACTTTCATCAAAGAATATAAATGAAAAAGAAATAAAAGAAAAAAAGTTAAGTATGTACATAAAATATCATGTCAAAATCCTCTAAAATACACAATGCGCAAAAGAGTTCCAAAACCAACCTTTCACATATGAGCTCTGATTTTTATGAGGTTGGCCTTGTTTGAAATTCTTTGAATATATATTACTTTAAAAGTGATTAGACCAAAATCGGGCACTATATGAGGAAGATATGCACGTTTTAGTTTATCCATTCTGAAATTAGGATTTTGTCTCACGGGCCAATCATTTGAGTTAGTAATTTTTTGTATTTTTCCTTTAATCTTGTTAGTAATATGTACACAATGGATTTAGTTTGAGGTCAATCAGAGTTAGCATGAATTAATTAAGAATGCAGGAAATTGGATGAAAAATGTGAAGATGATTGTGAATGCAATCATGCGTGCTAACATGCAGATATTAATTCTAAGTGCATGAATGGTAAAAATGCAGAATAAATGATGAAATGTAGCTAATTACTTGGGAACGAAGCTCTATTTTCAACTTTTAGTGTGATGAATCATGGATTCATCACTCGCCTAGCCAGGGCACGTGTAAGGCACGTGCAGGGGGTGGAGGGGGTATTTGCGTCTCTACCCCTCCTGCTTCTGGAAGTTGCATCAATGCCCCTACCAGCTGGACATCAGGCGCAACTCATGTCCCTGCCTGGTTAATTTGCACAAAACACCTTGCGGGTTTAGGCAAATAAAGAAGTGCATTATTATGCTATTTTTTTATTTCATTTGTTCTTTGTATTTGCATTTAGAACCTTGTGTTTGCATATTTGTTTGTCTCATTTTCTCATCAATTTCCAATTCTAAAATTTCATGTTGCAGAACATATAATTCTTGATATCTAGGATATTTATTTGTAATTTTGTGAGCAATGGTTAATAATTAAAATTCTTTGGTGAAATATTGCATATTTTACCCAATTCATGGTCTGAAATTTGTATTAAATTAACGGTTGCTCCAAACATTGTGCAAAATTTAGAAATGTCGCGTCTAAATGTGTTTTAATTTATATCCAAGTTTCATTGAAAATGGACGTGTCTTGTGCCTAAAATAAATTATAGAGTGATTTTTGTAATTGATTTTTATTTAAATTTACACATAATATTTTTATGAAATTTCAAGTATCCTGGATTTCTCATTGAAGTATCTATTTGAGATAAATTGGTTTCCCAATATTTTAGTTTCATGAATTTGTCGGAAATTAATTAGTCACAATTACTCTGTTTCACTTAAAAATTCATAAAAAATCAAAAAATCATATATTATCAAAAAAATCCAAACAAATTGCTAAGCATTAATTTTATCATGTTTAACATTATGGCCAAGTTTCATAATTTTTGGACATGATTTGATTGTAAATTATATTTTAGTCCTTGATCTTTTCCAAAATTGCATTTCATTCATTATTTGCATTTAAAAATACAAAAAACATTCCTCTGAAAATCTAAGTTCTGAATCACTTAGAGATTGATCTAAAGAGATAGTGGCCTCCCTGAGTTCGACCTTGGGCTTGCCCAAGTAAAAATATAAATTAACCGCTCACATTAATCGATTAATTAATTAATTAGCGATTTTTTTATTAATCTTGATTGCCCGAATACTACAACAATTCAACATTATTAAGTAGGGCATTTATGGGATTTTCAAATGGCATCGTTGTTGGGGAGTCATGACTTAGTTTAAGTTTTAGAAAATTTAGTTCTTAGGTTTTCCACCCCCGGGTAATCTGACCCTCGGTTTTTCTTGTAATTATTTCTCTGTTTATTTTCCTGCATTTTTATTTATTTATTTTGTTTGCTTTATTTTATTTTATTGTGTCTATCTCTTTGACCACCATCTTATTTTTGTATGAGGGACCCGACGTGACGGAGCGACCTCTTAGGTGGCTGAGCATCTCAAGAGCATTGGAGGCTGACTATTTCTGGTGACAAGCTGACTGAAAGATTCGCATTAAAAATTAAGAACGAGTCGAGTTATGAGAGAGTGTAGAGTCCTTAGGATTTTCTTTCTGTAATTATTTTATTTTTGTAAATAATTTGTAATAAATTAGATAACTGCATATTTCCAACGGACTTCGTTTTGGATCTTGCATTTGTACCCGAAATTTGGACTTTATTTTGTGGTGTGTCGAGATGTTTTGCTCTCTGGTGAGGGTGGGGCACGACTTGAGTGGCAAAATTAGGACAGATATACGGTAGTGTAGATTCAAATTTGCATGTGCCATTCGTAGTTTAGGCCACACATCTTAGAAGATTCATACATCTTATAAGATTCATAATGAGACACACATAAACACATACTACTTATCCAAATTGAAATCTATTTCTTCCCCACTAATAGTATACTGTTTAGGTGTGCTTTTCTCGATATGCATGCATTTAGTATAAATTTAAAAATTCAATTTTGCATAACACATGGAGAGTGTTGGGAGTCGTTGTAAGTATAATACCTTCTTTTGAGCATGCATCATCATTTCATGTTTGCATTCTAATTTCTGATTCCTCCCTTGTTTTACAACTTAGGATTAAAAATGAAATTGGGATTGAACGATAAACGTGCATTGTGGTGCTCACATTAATTTTCAAGTGACAACCAAACTCTATAATTGTGACTAAATTGAGTAGATTGATTTTAAAAAATGGAATAAAAAGAACTTTATTTTATGGGTGCACAAAACCCTCATCTGGATCGCATGTACTTACCTCCAGACAAGAGTAGGTAAGGATGTAGCCCATAAGGATTAGATCCATAATCCTTAAACTTGTGTCCTAAGCGCTTTGACTCACTCTTAGGAACCTGTTATTGCTGTAAGCACTTGCCTCTGGCCCTTAGAAGAAGTCGTCTTGCTTTAAGTTGGTGTTTTCCGCCATCTTGAACATGAACTACCATAGGTGACTACACCTGTGAGTAGTGGATTAATAGATTGTTTTATCACCAATTTAACTGATAAGATAATTCGGTCGAACCTTTACGACCCTCACGTGGAAAGTTGGTGAACTTTCCAAAGGGGCTTGCATTGTGTTTGTATTGTGTGAGTATTCTCTGCATATTCAAGTGCACCGTAGAACTAGAACCTCAATGAACTTTGTGCTCTAAATGGTTCTTTGGACATCGAAGATGATTAATTGGGGGGGGGGTATGTATTCAGACTTTATGAATATATTGTTGAACCCTCCAAGGAGTACGTCTTCAAACATCTATTACAACCTGGACCAACCTAGACTCATGACTCTCTTGAGTTCATAATCACTGACTCTTAGGATGGTCACTCACAAACCATTCTCTTTCTCTCCTCCCACCTCACCGAGGAAGACCTTCACCTCAGTGAGACTATATTGATTTCAGAATCCTCTTCTAATCAAGATGACATTCTTGATTTGGGTCTCAAAGAAGATTCAAGTAAAATGCCTCCAAAAAAGAAAGATGAAGAGGAAGAACATCCCGATGATGATACTAACTAGATTAGCTCTGCATCTGAGCATCAACACGCCTTACTCTGAGCTCAGTTAGGATAGCTCAATGTTGGGATTGAACCACACATGGATGCGACGTACAACAACCCCAGACAATACAAAATTCAAAATTATTTGAGTCTGACCGAACCCGAAGTTGATTTTGAGTTGAAGCAAAAGTTTCTGAACTTGTTGCCACATTTTGATGGGAATGCTTCTGAGGAGCCATACACATTTCTAAGGGACTTCGAGCTCGTCTGCGCTAACCTTAGACATTGTAGGGTTAACCAGGATTATATTAGTCTCACAACCCTTCCATTTGCCTTGGGTGGCAAAGCCGACTATTGGGTAAAGAACCTTGGAGTTACAATAACTACATATGCCCAGTTCAAGGACCATTTTCTGAAGAAGTTCTACCCCTTGAGTAGGACTAATATGATGAGGACACACATCACTAGCTTTTTCCAGCTACCCCATGAAGCCTTCTGTAATGCTTGGGAAAGGTATAAGGACATCCTGCAGAAATGTCCATGTCATGGTCTAGATGATAACATCTTGGTCCAGTCGTTATTCACCGGTCTCAACTTGAAATGCAGGATTCAGTGAGCATTAGTTGTGGAGGCAATTATACATCACGTGGAGCGGATACCGTCTGGAAGGTATTCAAGCAGATGACTGAGACTAGTTGCTCACAGACTGCCAATAGTGCATACACACAGTTCCCCAGTTCACTCTTATATGGAGGGGGAAAGTTAGGTGTAGTCGATCTCTCTCAAGACGCGATCCCTAGCATGAACTCCTTGCGAACAAGCTTACAATGGTCGAGAGGATCGACCGAAGGATTGATGAGTTAGACAGGATCATCTCCAAGATACCCAAACAAATGGAGGAGTTGATTGAGAAGGTATCTAAGATAAAGACAGCTTTCGTGACTGCAGTTGCTGCTCCCGTATACCGAGTTCACCATGTTCAAAAGCAACTGGTGTCAGGGCAACCCCAACCGTGGGAGCATGATCAGTCCTACACCCATTCTTTGTAGTAGCAACCTCTGTCCGTAGAAACAGTTTAGGAGGAGCCTCCACTGGTTTGGGAGGTGAATGGAGTATGGTATACTCAAGACCCTACCAGGAAGGGAAGTACAGGGGACCGACAGGATTACCAACATCCCCCACCTTTCACAATACTGCATTCACCTCTGCACCACCTCCTTCACAGTAGAGCCATGGATTTCAACCATCTCAGCAGCAATGGCAGCAATACCAACAGTATGTCTGACAGGGCCATTACCATGCGGGCGAGTAGGGCCCACAGTTTCAGCAAATACCCCAGCACCAACATTAGCAGAGACAGTACCCCGACCAGTAGGATCAATTTTCCCGATCTTCTTCTAAGTCTTTTCCGCTTCCTTCTTCGTCTAATCCCATGGACTTACAGTAGCAGATACTCAACGCACTCCGTTCCTACCAGAATGAAATTCACAACTTACGAGTGGATGTAAACTGCATATCCAGATGGTGAGATGAGCAGTCTGCACCCTCTACCTCAATCCCAACCCAAGTTTAGACTAACCCCAATATTCTTAACCGATTTAGTTCTCAGCAACACCCTTGGTCTAGTATACTATTCATCATCTCTTAGATCTGAACATGAGATTCTTTCATGTGATGAGGCTAACCTTATGTCACCCAGGTGTGGAAGGACCGTGACCGTACCTGACCGAGCGAGGGACACGAGAAGGGGCCTCTTTGGAGCTCTACCTGAGGAGTCTTCAGAGGACGAGGAGGAGAGGCATCATAATCATGAGCTCCATCAACATCATTCGAGGTCTTTTATCAAGGAGTTGAGAAGAGAAGGATAGCACAATTGTAGGATTAGTAGCATGGAGATATCTTGAATTCTATGGAGGACCTTGCACCTCCGGTTGTGGAAGATACCATTGCAGCTTCTTTTTCACAACCTGTAGTAGATAGTTTTGATTTTGATCCCTGTTGCATAAAAAGATTCATGTATGAAGAACTCTGTTTCCGTTAATGCCCAGAATGATATTTCAGTTCATGATTCATATTCTTCATCCTCTATTTCCCTTGCTTCAATCCCTACATGCTCTTACAACAGGAAAGCACAACAAAAATATTCAGAAAGATGACCCCGATATGGAAGGATTTTGTAGAGAGAATATCATAGTTAAGGTGCCATTTTATGAGTATGTGGCTAATCATCATGCATTTCAGAAATACCTTAAGGTGAGATGCACACCTACTATGGTTAACAGGAAGAAACTGAACCAACCAATATGTGAAGACTCATGTCTTATCAATAGCCACAACCTATTGTCTCGAGAATCAGCAACTACCAAGGAAAAAGAAAGATGTGGGTGCTCACTACATGGAGAGTTGTATCGACGGCATTGCGTTTACATGCACTCTCTTGGATAACGGTTCTTAAATCAACTTACTTCCCTTATCATTATATCATAAGTTAGAGTTGGCACCGCTACACAAATATAGAGCTTTACTCCAATTCACAGATCATTCAATGAAAAGACCTAAGGGAGAAGTGACGAACATCGTTATCTCGATTGAGGGGTAGGACTATCAGGTTGACTTCGCGGTCGTAGACAAGGAGACTCCCAATCATTGGAGAGAATCTCATATCATTCTCGAGCAGCCCTTCCTTAGGACCGCATGCGCATCTTTCGACTATGGTACGGGAATGATGAAATTCCGTTCTCCAGGTGGAGAGGTGAACCTTGAGATGAAGCAAACAAAATGGCAGCAACCCTATTCAGAGAGTAGCATAGAGTGCTCATCTTCAGAGGCAGATTGTAGAATGATTAGCATTGTTGGGATTTGGAGGCAAGTTCCTTCAGGACAGAACGGGACCCTTTCATACGAAAAGGACATAGTGCATGATGCAGTTTTCTAGGTTTTGCATGATTTTGTGAGAGATGCGTCTACCTATTCCCTTGATGACTTAGGTATCCATCAGGATCTATCAGTTCCATCCCCTTCAGAGCAATCATGGGACATAGATGATGAGTTGGACGTGATTTTGGCCGAATTACCACATCTCTTTGGTGATCCGACTCCCGTTACCTCTGAGTTGGTGGCGAGTACTACACAGTTGAGCCCACCTTCATATAGCACACATCTAGATTTAGATTCAGTTCAGCCAGATTTGCTTGATCCCACCACATTTCCAAAACTGAAATCACTACCTCCACTGAAGTACGCCTTTCTTGTGGGATCCAAAGAGAGATATCATGTTATCATTAATTCAGACTTGACTTTAGAACATGAGTTTAGGTTGTTATAGGTCTTAGAGAGGAACTGCAAAGCAATAGGCTGGACAATATCAGATCTCGTGGGGATCAACCCCTCTCTGCAAGCACCACATTTTTACTGAGGATAATGTGAGACCTTCCCGTGAGTTCTTGAGGAGACTTAACCCCAGTCTATGGGAAGTAGTGAATAATGATATAGAGAAATGATGCAAAGTAGGGTTTATATACCATATTTCTGACTCCAAGTGGTGGCTCCACTACATGCCCATGAATGCCTCGACCATGAAAGACCACTTTCCCTTGCCATTCATTGATCAGATCTTGGAGAGACTCGTAGGGAAAGCGTTCTTCTGTTTTCTTGGCGGGTACTCGAGCTACAACCACTTAGCTATAGTCCCTGAGGACCAAGAAAAACCACATTCACATGTCCATTCGGCACTTACACGTTCAGGCGCATGCCATTCGGGCTCTGCAGTGCCCCAACCACTTTTCAGTGGTGCATGATCGTCGTATTTGCCGAGATGGTGGGAGATTTACTGGAAGTGTTCATGGATGACTTCTCGATGCATGGTGATTCCTTTGATACATGTTTAACGCACTTGGCTCCGACGGTGTAGGGAGGTGAATCTGGTACTCTCCTGGGAGAAGAGTCACTTTACGATGACGGAGGGCATCGGGTTGGGGAATATCATCTTTATAAGGGGAATGGAGGTTGACCCATCCAAGGTGGAGGTGATCAAGAAACTTGATCCACCTACCAATGTGAAGTTAGTGAGGTTGTTTTTAGGGCATGTTGGATTCTACAGGAGATTCATTTAGGATTTTTTGAAGATTGCCCGCCCACTGATTGAGCTCTTATGAAAGACATAGAGTTCTTTGTAGGTCACAGATGTCAGGAGGCATTTGAGCTCTTGAAGATGAAGATTTGTGCCTCACCTATCCTACAAGCTTCTGATTGGTCTCTCCTATTTGAGATCATGACTGACGCTTTAGATTTCACTATAGGAACTGTGTTAGGACAACGACGAGAGGGGATCCCATTTGTGATCCACTACACGAGCAATGTATTAGAACCTACACAGAAGAACTATACCATGGCTGAAAAGGTAATGCTCATTGTAGTATGAGCCCTTGACAAGTTCAGGTCGTATACTTTGGGCTCTAAGGTGACAATCTACACTGATTACATAGCTATTCGATACTTAATGGAAAATAAGGATGCGAAGGTGCATCTTCTTAGGTGGATTTCGCTCCTCCAGGAATTTGATTTGTAGATAAAGGATAAATCTGGAGTGAAGAATGTTGTGGCTGATCACCTTTCCCGAATCGAGCTCAAGGACTCTCTTGATTATGAGCATTTTAGAGATACCTTCCCAGACGAGTCAATTTATGCTATGACTCACTCTCGTGGTTTGCCAACATGGTGAACTTTCTTATCTCCAAGCAAGTTCCCCAGGGTCAGACTAGTAACAACATAGATCGACTAAAGTCAGATTCGAGGAGATATAACTGGGACGATCCGTTCCTTTTCTTTGAAAGGTCGGATTGTGTTTGGAGAAGGTGTATTGCTCAAGAGGAATACCAGAGTGTCCTCACATATTGTCATTTTCTTGAGGCTGGAGGACACCATTCGGAGAAGAGAACCGCTCACAAAGTACTCCAATGCGGATTGTACTGGCCGACCCTGTTCAGAGATATTATTGATTTTGTACGATTATACCCGATTTGTGAAAGGATGTGAGGGACAGTTATACAGAGAGATGAGATGCCCATGCAACATGTGATCATTTGTGATGTTTTTGATGCATGGGGCATAGATTTCATGGTTCCCTTTCCCAACAGCCAAGGATATGAGTACATCTTGTTGGCGGTTGATTATTTATCTAGGTGTGTGGAGGCTATCGCAACTCAAACCGCATATAGCAAGACTATTTGTAAGTTTGTGAGAGATCATATTATTGCCATGTTCAGGGTACCAAAAGTTTTGATTTCTGATGGGGGTAGCCACTTTTTGAATCGAGATATGAGATCTTTAGCTAAGTACTACGGATTTGAGCACAAAGTAACTAGTCCTTACCACCCACAGTTCAATGGCATGGTAGAGGTTTCGAACAGAGAGGTGAAGAGTATTATGCAGAAGTTGGTTTGTCCCGATAGGAAGAACTGGTCCCAGCTCTTGGATCAAGTTCTATGGGCCTATAGGACAACTTACAAGACACATTTGGGCACTTCACCATTTAGAATGATCTATGGCATGCCATGCCATTTGCCCGCAGAGCTGATTCACAAACCTGAATGGGCAATCAAACATACTAATTGGAGTGGTCACCTATTGAAGCTTTGTCGTGACTTGAACTTGAACAAGCTCGTGGAAATCTGAAACATGGCATATGACAACAATTTGATTTATAAGGACAAAGTGAAGAGATGGCATGATTAGCACATTAGGTGCAAAGACTTTGTCCCTGGGCAAAAGGTATGGTTGTTTAATGCTAGGTTGAAGATGTTCCACGGGAAGCTCAAATCTAAGTGGACGGGGCCCTTTATTGTTAGGGAAGTGCACATGAATGGAAGTGTAGAGATAGCTAATCTCACATATGGTGCACAATCCCATGTGGTGAATGGACAATTGTTGAAGCACTTTATAGATTCTAAGGAGCAGTTAGTCCAAGTCGAGGTCATCAACTTCATGCAAAGTGAGCACAAGGCAGATACATCATATTACTTCTCGTGAAGATGCAACATCTAGATTCAGTAGCTTAGAAGATTTACTTACTTTTGTACATCTGATTTATTCATTCTTTTTGAGCTTAGATTCCTTCTTCTGTAGATACTATCTCCATACTTAGGCTATTTGAAGCCTAAGTATAGTGGGAACACATTCTCTTGCTTGTATATTCATTTTCTCTCGGTATATTCCCCAATTCCATCTGTTCTCATACTTACTCATATCCTATACTTCGGTTGACCAGAACATAAGTATAGGGGGGGGACCGATGCTCGTCGTGTGTATATCTTCATCCATTTCTCCTCTTGACCTCGATTACCCCATTTTTGCTCTTCTTCTACACTTAGGCTCCCCAGAGCCTACGTATAGGGGGGCAGGTCGACTTCTATACTTTTTGTTCTTTTCACTCTCCTGCGCTTAGCACGAGTTATGTCTTTTCCTTGCTTCTTGTGTTATGAGGACATAACACATGCTAAGTATAGGGGTGTGTGTATATATTACATATATACTTTACCCATAGCTCGTACTTTCACGTATTTTTATATATAATGTAATAATTACGTGATGGGTAAAATAGAAAAAAAATATCTTTTTAAAGTACATGTATACTTGTACAATATGTATATTGTATACAAGCTAATCTATATAATGTGTTTACTTTTGTAAAATCCTTGTAAAATAAAACTGTTGTAAAATTTGTTGTAAAATAGGAGGTATACCAGAACCAAATTTAAAAAAAAAACTATAAAAAGTGGCTTCTTATTTACTCTGCATATCATCCTTGCATTCATAAAAAAATTGACTTGCACTTCATTCATATACATTGCATTTCATCTGCATTTCATTTGCATATCTATCATATGCAAAGTGGAAAGGTAGTGGGTTCTGAACCGAGTTATGAATTGAACTTGAGGATGGATTTGATTTGACCTTAATCTACTTAATTTCAGAGGAACTTTATAGGAACTGGAGTTAAGATTTTTCAGGTCGAGCGACTCAATTCTTTGAGTCCATGACACTATGTTCACATGTCATCTTGATTGGTCTAAGTAGAATATTTCATATACACGCATGATTCTTTTAGACAATGACCTAACTTGGACAAGCACCACGCACGTATCTCTTCATTGACGAGGTGGTGAGGTGGCAAAATCCTTTGGCTTTGAGTAGCACACGGTTGGAAACATACATCCTCCTCTAAGGAGGGTAGTGCATTTTAACCTACTCTAGTGGCACTGACGTCTAACAACGGGATGGTGTGGGTTGCAATAAAGCTTCAAAAGAGGGATAGTCTACTGGCTCAAGAAAGAAAACTCCTTATGTGCATGCTGCACTTTTGTATATATAAAAAACTCCAAAAAAGTTATATGGACAAAAAGTAAATAAATAAAAATTCCAATCGGAGAAAAAATATGAACAAGCAAGGTATATGCTTCAAAGTCTCATACCAAGGAAGCCTGCAGCTGGAGACTTGCCCACATTGGTCAAGCTCCACGGATATATGACTACACTAGTCACAGTCTATTCTCTTCTCTGCCCCTCTTCTTGAATCGGTTGCACTTAAACTTAGAAGAGAATACCCTCTCCTCGAAGAAAGAGTTACTAGACCTGGGAATCAGGGTTACCTTGTTAGAGGAGGCTATTCCTTGCCATTTCTGATGTGGAGAGTTATATTTCACTTACACAATACAAGTAAGATTCATAGCCATCAGAATTTGTGTATGGGGATTTGTTCTGATGTGACTATTGAGGCGACCTGAATAGAGATGTGGAACTTAAAGGCTGTTAGGTCTTAAATCCTCTTCCTAATATGTTTCCACCACATCATTAATCCAAAGATCGAGTCAAGCTCCATTTCACCTCATGTTCATGACCTTGATGTGGAACCCAAAACCATTCCACTTTTGCATTTCATTTTAATTGCTCAGGGATGATCACGGTTTAAGTATAGGGGGTTGATAAATCCATGATTTATCACTCTAAAAGTTGAAAAATAGAGGTTTGTTCCTGAGTAATTAGACACATTTCTCCTTTTATTTTATATTATTCTCATTCATGTATTTAGAATTAATATATGCATTTTATCATGCATATTTGCATTAAATAAGAAGTCAAATTCCCTAGTAAATATCACATGTATATTCCCTATATTTACCCTTATTTTTATCTATTTTTCACTAACTTAGAATTGAATAAAATCAACTCTATAGTGTACATATTACTAACATTAGTTTGAGTCTAAGAGCCTTAAAACATGAATATCTCTCTCATATTGTCTCCTATGGACCCTATTCACTTTTGAATTAATTTACATTTAGTTGCCTTCAAAAAAAGACAAAATTCAAAAGAATCAGAGTTCGTATGTGAAACTTGGATTTTGAGCCCCTTATTGTATATTGTACATATGTCCTTTTATTTTATTTAATTTGATTTACCTTTTTATTTTCTTAATTATTAAAAATCTAAAAAAATAGTTTATGTTGTAGATATTCATTTCATATTTTCTCTAATTTTATTTGATTTTTATCTTATTTAAAAAATTACAAAAAATCTGTAAAAGATAAAAATTCGGTATTTTATATCTATAAGATAACACCAAAAATACTTTTTATACATGATTTATTTTGACTTTAGGTTCTTCACAAAAGTTGTAGATCTCGTTAAGACAAGCAACTTTCATGGTGACCACTTTTTAATTTGACCCCTTTTGTTATTTCTTTTTTAATTTTCTTTACATTTAATTTGTGATTTTTTAGGAGCGACACGTGGCAGCTCCTCGAGTCACCACATGTTACCTCCTTTTTTTATTTTATTTTATTTTATTTATGTAATTATTTTATTATTTTTATCTGTTTTTATTTATATCATTATTTATTTATTTATTTATTTTCTTAATTTTATTTTATTTACTCATTTATTTATTTTAAATTAATTAATTTATTTTCTTTTATAATTAATATTTTTAATTTAATTTTTATTTTTATCTTCCTACCACGTGATCATGCCCCTACGCACCAGACGGCCTTTCCTTTCTTCCTTGTAGACCCGTAGGTTGTTTTTACAAAATATCGATTTTAGGTTTTCCACCCCGATAATCTAACCCTCGATCTTTCTTGTATTTATTTCTCCATTTTTTCTCTTCATTTTCTAACATTTTTATTTATTCATTTTTGTATATTTTTTGTGAACATGTGTCTAATATTTAATATGTTATTTTTTGTGCGAGGTACTCAGTGGACTTGGAGCGGCTTTCTTGGAAGCTGAAGCAACTCGAAGCGACCAGACACATGAAGAATTTATTTCTGGAGAGAGAGAGTGATCGTGTTTATTAATTTGTAATTAATTATTTCCAGCGGTTCCCAATCGGGTTCTCGAGTGTGTAAAGAGACTGGACCTTTTCTGTGGTGTGTCGGACCTGTTTCACTCTCTCGTGAGGGTGGTGCCCGACTTGAGTGGTTTATAGTTCTAGGACTGCACATGCAGCTATTAGAGCTACTAGAATTCTTGATTGTGCTTGTAGATTTTAGGACCACATTGCACTTAATTATACGTACTAGATTGATTCTCATTTAGCCAAATTAAATTGTTCTATCATTCACTAATAGGAATTCGTTCTAGGTGCGATTTCCCGTGCATGCATTTAATTTATATTTCTAGGGAAATTTCAATTCTGTTTAGCATATTGCACGAAGATTAGGAGGAAGCACTGTAAGTATCTCTGACTCATCATTCATCATCATGTTTCTTGCTGCACAACCTTTTCGATTCTCCCTCAGTTTTCATTCACATAGGAATAAAGAAAATTGGAATCCCCATGTAGACGTGTATTGATCCCTGCTCAAAATTAAAAATGATAACAAAATTAATGAAGGGACTGCTAACAATATTGACTAATTAAAATCAAATAAAATTGAATATCATTGTATGCAGGAGAGCAACCCCGACATTGTTTAAATCTACTTGTAAGTGAAAGAGAGACGAACACTAAGATAGAGCCAAGATAGGGTTTTCATATTGACTATTGATTCTCCAAAAATGATTAGCTACTTCTCAGTGAGGATCTACTGGTATCCGGTAAATGGTATGGATTTCCTTAGTAGAGTGGGAGGTTTAGAGGACACTACATAAGGCTCTATCCTCAAGTAACATGTAGCCGTATTTGTACAGTCCGCACTTACTCCCATACTGGCTGAAAGTGGGTGCGACTAGTCGTAAGAGTTGGGACAGTCTTTAGGAAAATACAATTACCTAATAGCTCGTTGACTCTTTCAAAATTTTGCATTTATCACCAACTAAAATATACAAGATAATTCGACCAAACCTTTGCGGCCTTCACTAAGTTGAGTTGGTGAATTTGGAGTTTGCATTTGCGTATTGAGTTGTGTGGCAGTGCACTTGCACACACAGATCGTGGTTTCGCGAATTAATTCTTACCATTATCTTCGAAGATATCACGATATTAGCATTCATACCCAGACTCCGTGGGTCACGTTCACATGACAAATTCCTAATCTTCATATCTGCTTTCTTTTCAGAGGAATCCTCTCTTTGAGGTAGTTCCTCCCCATCCGTCATTCTTTTTACCCACCTACCCACCCTTGGTTGAATCTTTGAGTTACGAGCTGCTCACAGAACCAAGCACGTACTATGAAGACACAATGGAGCGAGCGAATTCAAGGATGTATACATGCGTAACCGACTTTGATAGAGGAACACGGTTCCCGGTTACGTATGATAATTCATTGTTTGAACCATCCTCTACTCGGGATGATTCACAACCCGAGTATGGTCACTTTTTCTTCGATCACAAAGATGAAACTCAAAGTCAAGGAAATAGGACTCATGACCAGACCGTGGTCATAGAGACTGAGTACTTCTCAGTTCAAGAGTAAATGCCAATGTCACGACATACTGAGCATAGTCACTCAAATCCGAGTCATGAGACGATAATAGATGACATAGTTTGAATCAATAAGAGAACCAAAGTTTTGATAGAACAATTGGATAATGCCATCCAAATAGTAAGACATGATAATCAACCAAGAGGAATCGAGAAGATCACAGAGCGAACCCAAAACACATCATGTGCCTAATTTCCACACACAGATACCACATATACCTTACTAGTCCACTGACCATCCTATTGACTCTATTAAAAATTCAAAAAAATAAAAAAACCCGAAAATTCAAAAAATTCGGACAACATCAATATGGAAGTATTTTATAAAAGTCTGATCTTAGAGCTTCCATTAATCAAGTCCATAGAGTACGTACCCGATCTTCAGAGATTTGTGAAGAGTCGATTATCACATAAGAAGATGGGGAAGAAAAGATCTCAAACCGAATATCATTTAATTACTATGGCCAGTTCAATAGTGTCGAACCAGATAAGCATGGTTCGTAAAGTCAAACGGTTGGACAAAGTGACATGTGAAATTGAGAATATTGAGTTTAATAATGTTCGGATTGACAATGATTCTATCCTAAATATCCCCCCGAAGTCTGTGTTTGACTGACTCGAACTCGGACTGCTCAGAAAACTCGAGTGATCGTTCAATTTCCCGATCGATATACATAAAGACCGAGAGGAATTTTTTTGGCCATCATTACTTTCCACGGTGTCGCACATAAAGTGGACTCATTGTCTTGGGCATTGGACACCAAGGAGATTTAGTCTCCCATTATTTTGGAAAAGCTATTTTTAGCTTCCATTAGAGCGACTATTGACTGCGAGACTCAAGACATTATATTTTCGAACCCAAACCAAGTCAATCAAATTCTCGAGCACATAACGGACCCTGAGACAACCAAAAAAGAAACCAACAGTCATAACATAGAGGAAACCTCATATGTCTAGACCTCTCTACTTATCACAGACACAATCAAAGGAGAGACATCTTATGAAACAATTGACAAGGCTACAAAGATGAATGAAAACAACCGAGGCCACATCCGATTCACCACACTCGCATAAAGTTATTTCAGATCTCCTTGAGTCCACACACGCAAAGCCAACAGAGAGCACCTACTCGGGGCATGTGCTAATCCTTCAAGAGTATTGCAATCTTTATGTAGACTCATCTGATAAGGAACCTATGGTCAATACCTCACAAAGAGTACCCCCTGAACCGACTGATATTGTCACATTCAACATTTCGGAAAAGGAATCTTTTGAGGATTCCTCATCAAGTTTAGAGAAGGTGACCATTACGAGTGAGATCAGTTCAACAGTTCAGAAGCCTAATTAGAACAAGCAGTCGTACGTCGACCCACATTGGACTTTCCATGCCCCTCACTATTATTCTTCTAAGGCCGACTACCCTTGTCCCATTCAATACACCGGAAAAATTTGGTATGACCAGACTGATACTTGTTCATCTGAATTTTCAGAGGAAGAACAGATTGACCCGAAAACTGAGCGAACTCTGAGAAAGCAGCTCAAGAATAAGAATAGTTGGAGTGATGTGACCTTTAAGTATTATTCTTCTGATGAAAACTCCAATGACGGTTGGGAATCTTCTGATTCATCTTCTTTCTATCAATATTCCCTTCCACTACATGCTTCAAAAAGATCGGCTATAAACCTCCTTGATCATCGGCCACCCTTTCTCCCCCTATCGATTCCCTTGTACATTTTCTTCCTATACTTAGGCCAAGGCCTAAGTATAGGGGGGATCGATGCCATCTGTATTTTCTATTCCCCACTCACTCTGTATATTCTCTCGATCCCATCGATCCTTATACTCACTCATGTCCTATACTTAGGCTGACCAGAGCCTATGTATGGGGTGGGGGGCGATGCCCACCTCGTATATTTATCAATTTCCCCTCTTGACCTCGACCGTCCCATTTTTTTGATCTTGTTCTATACTCAGGCTATCCATAGCCTAAGTGTAGGGGGCATCTTCTATACTCCTTTTTATTTTTTCACTCTCCTACACTTTGCACGAGCTATGTATTTTCCTCACTTCGTGTGCTCTAAGGACATAACACATGCTAAGTATAGGGGGAGTGTATATATTACATTTATACTTTACCATAGCTCGTACTTTCACATATTTTTGTATATATTATGTAATAACTACGGGATGGGTAAAAATCCAAAAAAAATTCTTTACTCTCACATATCATCCTTGCATTCATTAAAAAATAATAAGAAAATCATCTTGCACCTCATATGCATTTCATTTGCATATCTAGCATGTGCAATGTGGGAAGTTATTGAGTTCTGAACTGAGTTTTGAATAGAAGTGGAGAGTGGTCTTGACTTGGCCTTAATCTACCTAATTTCCAGAGGAATTTCACCAAGAAAGAGGATTTTAAAAGCTTCAGGTCTTTTGATTTAATTCTTCGAGTTCCACATGACACTGTGCAACCTTTGACTCTTAGTGTCTAACCTGATCGCCTAATTCTAGGTATAACTTTTGAGTAGGGAATTAATCTGCTCTCTCACATTATGCACTTAGCTCAACTCAGATGGGGTGTTGGAAGACCGTGTGGGTCTCTTTTCTGGTAGCGTGGACATCTAAAGACTGGAGTATGGGTTGAAATAAAGCTTCAGATAAGGGATGGACGTCTAGGAACAATTTTTTCTAGGACCTCAAAACATGTACGGAAAGAAAGATTCCATATCCGTAGAGGCACAATAGATTCATGCAGAGTTACTAAAAATCCATAACAAAAAGAAGCCAACTACTAAATAAATATTTGACCAAAAAGGTCCAAGCTTCAAGAAAAAACCTGCATATCTTGGTGGAGACTTGGTTAAACTGGCTGGCTTCATAAGAGAGGTGACTAAATTGGTCACCCTCCAGTTCTTTTTCCCTTCTTCTAATTTCTCCCTCTTTTCGATTGTGAACACAATGTGACAGACCTTAGAAGAAAATACCCGACTCCCCGAGAACGAGTTATTGGGGGAGAGGTTTTCATGGTAGTCCGACATTCTTGATGGGAAGAGCTAAAACCTTTCCACACATGAGACAATTGTTCAATATTCATGGGATATGCTTTGGGAGAAGGATTGATCTAAGATGACTTCTGAGCGGAATCTTACAATGATATGTAGAACTCAAGGGCAGTTGATTTTAAAACCTTAATTCTCACAGGAGTTCCCTCACACTATTAATCTAAAGGTCGGGTCTAGCTCCGTTTTCACCTTTTGTTCATGACCTTGGTATGGAACCCAAAATCATTTCACTTTTGCATTTCATTTTAGTTGCTCGAGGGCGAGTGGGGTTTAAGTATAAGGGGATTAATGAATCCATGATTCATCACACTAAAAGTTTAAAATAAAGCTTCATTCTCGAGTAATTAGCTGCATTTCATCATTTATTCTGCATGTTTACCATTTACACACAGAATTAATATCTGCATTTTAGCACACATAATTGCATTCATAATCATCTTCACATTTTCACCTAAGTTCATACATTTTTTAATTTAATTATTATAACTCCAATTGACATGAAACCAACTTCATTGTATACATATTACTAACAAGATTAAATACAAAAAATCTAACTCAAATGATTGGCCCGTGAGAAAAAATCCTAATTTCAAGATAGACAGACTAAAATGTGCATATCTTCCTCATACAATGTTCAATTTTGGTCTACTTATTTTTAAAGTGATACACATTCAAAGACCTTCAAAACAAGGCCAACCTCATAAAAATCGGAGCTCATATGTGAAAGTTGGGTTTTGGACCTCTTTTACGCATTGTATATTTTAGCGTTTTTTTACATGATATTTTATGTACATTCTTAACCCTTTTTCTTTTATTTCTTTTTCATTTATATTCTTTGATGAAAGTTTTATTAAAATTCATAAAAATCCAAATCCAAAATAAGAGTGACATCAAAGAAACTAATCGAGTCTGGGTGTCCTTTGTGAGTCTGTCCAAATATCCACCATTTTCCATTTTATTTTCCTATTTTCTTATTTATTAAAAATCCACAAAAAGAATAATGTGTAAATATGTGTCCTTTATTTTATCGTATTTTCTTGATTTTTATCTTAATTAAAAATCACCAAAAATTATAAAAAACCCAAAACATCAGTGTTCTATGTACATAGATTACCGCAAAAATACCATTTTGCACAGATGACCTCTCTTGCTCTTGGACCCTTCATGAAAGTCGTAGATCTCATCGAGACGAGCAACTTTTGTAAAGAAAATTCTCGATTCGAGGTCATTTGCTATTTCTTTTATATTTATCTTCTTATTTTATTTTTTTGATTTTTCTGGAGCTGACACGTGGCAGCTCCTGGAGCCGCCATGTGTCACTTATTTTGACCTTATTATTATTTCATTTTATTAAAAAAATAAAAACCATAGTACATGATGGTCACGTGCCCCTCTCCGCACATGCCCAACACGTGCAGCCCAATCCTCCTACATCTCCTTCTCACCTTACGTGCCACACACATAAGGGTCTTCTTCTCCTAGTCAACCTCTACCCACCTACACAACCCCCGCTCCTCCTCTCGCGCAATGACCACAAAACTATCCCCACAACCCCTGTTACCGACTCCTTCACCAACCACCCTTATCTCCATCACATTTGTCTCTCACCTCCTCTCCCTATATAAAGCCATCGAGCCCTCCCTCGATCCGCATGCGCCATATCAAGCAAGACAAAGAAAGATTGAGGAGGAGGTTGTGACAACCCTCCTCTCTCCAGCGATAACCTCAAGGGCATGATCATCTGAGCTTCCCGTGCTTATGCCAGTACGGTCGAGGCATCGACTCAGGAGAGGCGCCTCCAGCACTCTACATCAGGCGACCTTCTTCCCCCTTTTTTTCCCACCTTTTTGCCCAAATCCTTTGTTTCCACTTTGCCATCCTCCTTTCGGTTCCATCCGATCACCTTCAACCACTATAGCCATCGCGCTCCTGCCACGTCACGGACGCATCCACTCAACATCAACAAATACTGTGTAGCCTCGCCACCAATGACTTCCACCTCGATTCGCAGCTATACCGGCAAACTTCCCTATCCGGAAACGACAGCCGCCCCACGTTGTATGTCGACCCAGGGGTTGCCCTTCACCGCGCTTCCGTTCTGCCACCCTCCTTGGCATAGGGGTCGACGCTGCACCTTCCTCTGCATGCGCTCGCACTAACGCCTTCCTGATGTTCCAACTGCCTCTCAACCTGTACTCCAGGAACTTCACATCCTCATCGCCTTTGATGAGAACGAGCCCACCAGTGTCCTGCAGCAGTCACCGCGTAGTGTCGCCCGCACACAACCACCGTTGGGCAGAGCCGTCTCGAGCTGGCACCGCCCCTCAACACCAGATCACCTGGGATCGCCCAACTCGGAATTCTTATCAAGAAAGCTTGCGCTTTCTTTAAGGTCTAACATCATTTCAGGTTACAAAGTAGCAAGGCAATTTGCTCCTATCACGTACTTGATGTATGCAGATGATACCCTGATATTTGGTAAGGCGTCGATTACGGAAGCACAAACAATAAAGTCTATCATCCAACAGTATGAATACTTCTCAGGTCAATCAGTGAATTACAATAAATCAAAGATATTTTTCAGCAAGCATACCCCCATGGGAGTATCCAATCCCATCAAAGACATGCTACTTATTCATGATCAGCTCTCGGAAGACTTGTATTTGGGATGCTTTTTACTGGAACCAAGGTCTGGCAGCAAGGTCCATCAAAAAGCCATTAAGGCTTCCTTCTCCAAACTTGCGGGTTGGAAGTTCCGCGTGCTGTCTCAAGCAGGAAGGACAGTTCTTCTTACTTCGACTTTGACAGCGAGCCCAGTCCATCTTATGGCCACAACCCAGTTTTAGCCCAGAACATGCAAAGAGCTCGATAAAAATGCTCATGATTTCTGGTGGGATTTCCACCATGAGGGAAAGCACCATTACACGAAGGCATGGAAAGACATGGCTCTGCCAAAGCATTTAGGAGGCATTGGTGTCAGAACAGCTATGTATACCAATCAGGCACTACTCCTGAAGCTTATTTGGAGATTCCTAACTCAAGGAGAAAACCTTTGGTGTCAGATACTTAGAGCGAAGTGTTGTAGAAAAGATGATTTCTGTCGGAGTCCAAAAGTGCAGTAGACAATCTCAACTCTGGAAAGCCCTACTAGATCTTAGAGACATATTTTCTAATAACTCCAAATGGATTATAGGAAACGGGGAAAAAGTCCAAATCTGGCAGGATAATTGGCTGGACGATTCCACTATCATTTTGCACCCATCACGGTCCGATATTAGAGTCCCATCATGCGTCGTAGAGCTCATGAATGAGAAGGGGGAATAGAGAATGCCTCTAGTTTCAAATCTATTTCCCTACCTATAAGGCAACATATAATTTCCGTTCAGACTAATCATCTCGCTGCCGACGAGCTAATATGGAAGCCACATCCCAAAGGCATATTTTCAGTCAAATCAACCTATTAGGGGCTAGTTTCTAAGGACATGACCTTTGATTCCACATTCCTATCATATTGCAATCGCATTTGGCACACACAAAACATCAGGCCTAGAGTCAAGATGTTCATGTGGAGAATGATTGCCTCATTGCTGCCAATAGGATCCTCTTTAGCCCAGAGGATTCCAGACTATGATGCAACTTGTTGCCTGTGTAGCAATAACATGGAAGATCTGGAGCATTTATTTGCATTGTGCCCGGCGGCGAAAACTACGGGGTTTATATTAGGCATAAAAACAAAGGAGTTATCAACAGGAACCATCAGCTTTGTGTTCTCTCTCGATATGCACAATGATTCCTCCCCTAGCCCCTTTACCAAGGCGTGCTTACTACTATATCAAATATGGATTGCAAGATGTAATAAGAAGTTCAGGAATCAACCCTTCGGTCCGACTCAGATTGCTAATCAATTCATCCAAGGATATTATGCTCATAGTCCAAGTACTCCCACAGTGAGCAAACTAAATGTAACGGATCAAACGAAGGACCATTTCGAAATCTACATCAAGGTAGATGCTGCATTTTCTGCCAGATATTGTTATAGCAGCGCCACTGCTTTCAAATCAAACGGTGATCTTCTCATGGATGCATCTTTCTCTACAGACGATACCTCAGTTAAGGAGGCTGAGCTTTCAACTATTCATAAAGGTCTACAAATGGCCACAACGTATTGCGGAAAGTTAGTACAGATCATATTAGATAACAAGGAAATGGTTGATCAAATAAATGGAACCTCTAAACTGGATTGGAGGACCAAAAGAAGAATAGAAGAATGCCAAAGGACCCTGGCACACCATCACAATATTCAAATCAGGTTTCTCCCCCGTATTAATGTAATTCACGCACATAGACTCTCATCCTTTGCTTCTAAGAATCATGTAATAGCCAACTGGAATGCTACATGCATCCCCCCAACTTTGTTACAAGTTTTCATGTGCTAATAAAATAATACAAACCTTTTTTTTCAAAAAAAAAAGCAGCACACGAGGGAGGGTTCATTTGCACGAGGACCCTCCATTTTCCAGAATATCATAACCACCCCACCAGAATGGAAGCTCACATGCTACACACTTGTGGTAATGGAAAATTATGCCTGCACCCTCCTCTTTTCAACAAATAACACGTTCCCAACTCCTCTTGGACTTTTTGCAGAATCTCCCCTAGAAGTTTAGGTAATTTTGTTTCAGTCCCTTCTCTGCATTTGTTTCTTCATTCTACTTATTGTAATAATTACAGATAGGACCTTGACTTGTCGTTTTTTAGTCTATTTTATTGCATCATTTTATTATTCAAAAATTTCACTTTGTTCATCAATTAATTCTTCCCATTGTGGCATGCTTATCATATTTTTATTATCCGTGGTTAATTAATAATTAATATTTGTGTGGAAAATTCATAATTTGCCCAATTCACGATTAGAAATTTATAGATAATTAATCATTGTTTGAAAAATTTCCAAAAATTCATAAACAGAATTAATTATTAGTTACATTATGCCCAAAAAGAATTGCATTTACATGCATATTTTGCTCTACAAAATTCAATTTGTGCATTTCACTAATTAATTTTTAATAGGTATTATATTCAACATTTTTAGGGTTTGGGAATTGTTTGAGTTATATTACCTAGTGATATACTTGGATAATTTTATTTTCTAAAAATAAGTAGATTTACTATTTATTATAATTAATTATTGAAAATCTCATTATCTGCATTCATTAATTCATAAAATATTCATCTTGCATAAGAAAATTCCAAAAATATATAGTAGACTAATTTCATCACATCTCACATTCTGGCCAAGTTTCATAATTTATGAACATTGTTTGAGTGAAAATTGCATTTTAGTCTCTAAACTTCACCAAAATTGCATATCGCTCATTTATCGCATTTTAAAAAAATACAAAAATACCTCTTTGAAAACCTAACCTTGAGATCGACTATAATCGACATAAGGTGATAGTGGACTCCCTGAGTTCGACCTTGGACTTTTCAAGTAAAAAAAGTTGACCGCTCACTTTAATTGGACTAATAATTAAAATTGTGGTTTTTGATCAATCGTGAATTGCCTGCCTGCAAAGAACAAAATTAATATCAATTTCGCAAGATTAACTGAGGGCAATTTGCGGTTCTTCAAATGAGTGATCTAGCCACATCCACCATAGAGCCAGATTCAGAGGCAATTGAGCTAGATTTACTCGATAATCATCCCATTGCCGAGCTCAAACCTCTACCCCCACCTTGAAGTATGCCTTCCTCGCAGACCCACCTCAGAAGTTCTCGGTCATTATCAGTGCTAGCTTGACCAGAGAACAAGAATCTCGCTTGCTAGAGATTCTTGAATAGAACTGCAAGGTCATAGGCTAGAGCGTGTCCGATCTTCACGGTATTAACCCTACTCTGTGCTCACAGCATATTTACCTCGAGGAAGGTGCTAGACCCTCTCATGAGTTCCAACATTGGTTGAATCCAAACTTACGAGATGTAGTCAAGAAGGAGATTAAAAAATGGTGTGACACGGGGTTTATATATCCCATCTCTGATTCCAAGTGGGTGGCACAACTTCATGTAATCCCTAAGAAGCGGGAATTCAGACAGTCACCTACTCGGATGGAGAGGAGATTACAATGCGAGTACCCACGTTGTGGCGTGTCTATGCGGATTACATATTCTTGAATGTCACGGTGAAAAAGGATTATTTCCCCGAACATTCATAGACCAGATCCTAGAGAGACTAACGGGGAAAGAATTCTTTTGTTTTCTAGATGGGTACTCGAGCTACAACCAAGTGGCCATCACTCCTGAGGACTAGGAAAAGACCACCTTTACATGTCCAGTTGGTACGTATGCATTCAGGCGCATGCCCTTTGGGTTATGCAATGCATCGGGGACTTTCCAACGGTTCATGATTGTAGTATTTGTTGAGATGGTGGAAAATTTCCTTGAGGCGTCCATGGATGACTTCTCGGTCCATGATGACTCGTTTGATACTTGTCTATCTCATTTGGATCGAGTTCTCAAGAAGTGCAGTGAGGTAAATTCGGTGCTCTCTTGGGAGAAGAGCCATTTTATGGTTCAAGAGGGCATTGTGTTTGGGCATGTCATCTTCAAGAGGGGAATGAAGATTGACCCAGACAAGATGGATGTGATCAAGAAACTTTAACCACCAACCAACATCAAGCAAGTGCGGTCGTTCCTCGGCATGTCGCTTTTTATCGCAGATTCATAATGGACTTTTCAAAGATTGCACGACCACTTACAGAGCTTTTAGGAAATGACATAGAGTTCATTGTAGATCACAAGTTTCTTGAGGCTTTCGATCTCTTAAAGAGGAAGATCATGGATGCTCCTATCCTATAGCCCTAGATTGGTCTCTTCCCTTTAATATCCTGACGGAAGATTCTGACTTTGTAGTTGGGGTCACGTTAGGACAAAGGAGAGAAGGGATTCCTTATGTTGTCCACTACACAAGCAAAGTAATCGATCAGGCTCAACGGAATTATACTATCACAGAGAAGGAAATGCTTACCGTAGTGTTTTCCTTGGACAAATTCATGTCTCATCTTTTTTAGGGTCCACGATTTCCGTGTTTACAGTTACAGATCATACAACCATCAAGTACCTCATGGAAAAGAAGGACATGTAGGCGCGTCTCCTTAGGTGGTACTATTACTCCAAGAGTTCGATTTACATATCAAAGATAAGGAAGGAGTGAAAATGTGATGGTCGATCACCTCTCCTGCATAGAGTCACATAGTTCCTCTAAGACTGACCCCATCAAGAACTCCTTCCCTGACGAGTCGATATGTTCAATCGACTCCCTTCCATGGTATGACAACATGGTGAATTTTTTAGTGTCTAGGACAGTTCCCCATGATTGGCCCAAGAGTAGCATTGAGCGACTTAAGTCAGAATCTAGGAAATACTGTTGGGAGGATCTATTCTTTTTCTTCGAAGGTACGGATTGTGTCTGGTGGAGTGTATTCCTCAAGAGGAATACATGAGTGTCCTCACCTACTGCCATTCCTTGGAGGCAGAAGGACATCACTCTGGGAAGAGGACCACTTGGAAAGTGCTTCAATGTGGTTTGTACTGGCCAACCCTGTTTTGTGATGCATATGCATTTGTTAGGTCATGTCTAGTATGTAAAAGAATGGGAGGGACCATCGAGGGACCATCGGTCCCAAAGATGAAATGCTCATGCAACTGATCATTATGGTTGATTTTTCTAATGCGATGGGCATATATTTCATAGGCCCATTCCATAACAACCACGATTATGAGCATATTCTCTTGGCGGTCAATTATTTCTCTAGGTGGGTGGAAGCTATCCACCCCGAGTTGCATACAACAAGATTGTCTGCAAGTTCATGAAAGATCACATCATTTCACGGTTCAGGGTTCCCAAAGTCATCTCTTATGGGGGTAGCCACTTTGTTGATAGAGAAATGAAAACACTAACAAAGGAATATGACAATTAAGCACAGTGTTGCTAGTCCATACCACCCACAATCGAATGGCATGGTTGAGGTGTCAAATAGTGAGGTGAAGGGTATTTTGCAGAAGCTAGTCCGCCCTGACATGAAGAACTGGTCCCAGCTCTTAGACTAAGTTCTATGGGCATACAAGACTGCTTACAAGACCCCGCTTGGAACCTCCCCATTCCAAGCAGTTTATGGAATGTTGTGTCATCTACCCATTGAGCTGATACACAAATCTGAATGGCATTAAAAAAGGTGAACTGGAACACACATGAAGGACAACAGAGTAGAAAGATGGATCTAAACGAGCTTTTAGAGATCAGGAACAAGGCGTATGATAACAACGTGATCTATAAGGACAGAATCAAGCGTTGGCACGATCTACATATGAGACGCAAGAGTTTTATCATAGGGCAGAAGGTATGATTATTCAATGCCAGCTTTCAAGGCGAGTTGAAGTCCAAGTGGAAATGACCCTTCATAGTCAGGGAAGTGCACAGGAACGACAGTGTAGAGATATCAGAGCTTACAGATGGTGCATGACCGTTCCTTGTAAATGGGCAACTGCTAAAGCATTTTGTAGGATTAGATGAGCAATTATCCCATGTTGAAGATATCTCATTCATGTGTGTCCCTAAATCCAATGGATTCACTCTTAGGGAACACATGAATCCTCACTACTTCCACCATCTCCATGCATCTCTTATCCACTCCCCTTTCTCTTGTATATTCCCAACCCCTTCTGTTCTCACACTTACTCCTATCCTATACTTAGGCTGACCAGAGCCTAAGTATAGGGGGCAAGTCGACTTCTATACTTCTATTATTTTTTTCTTTCCTACGCTTAGCACGAGCTATGTCTTTTCCTCGCTTCTTTGTGCTCTAAGGACATAGCACACTAAGTATAGGGGTGTGTATACATTGCATATATACTTTACCCATAGCTCGTACTTTCACGTATTTTTGTAGATATCAAATTTGTATAATATGTATATTAATCTCTGTAAAACTTGTATAATCTTGTAAAATTCTTGTAAATAAATACTTTTGTAAACCTATTGTAAAAACAACAACAAAACCTTTGTAAAAAAAGGCTTCTTATTTGCTCTTTCATATCATTCTTGCCTAAAAAAATCATCATCTTGCACTTCATTCATATGCATTTCATGACATCTGCATTTAATTTATATATCTAGCATATGCAAAGTGGAAAGTTAGTGGGTTCTGAACCGAGCTATGAATAGAAATCGAGGATGGACTTGATTTGACCTTAATCTACTTAGTTTCAGAGGAACCTTATAGGAACTGGAGTTGAGACTTTTCAAATTGAGCGACTTAATTCTATGAGTTCACAGGACTATGTTCACATATCATCTTGATTGGTCTAAGTAGAATATTTCATACACATGCACGATTCTTTTAGACAGTGACCTAACATGGATAAGCACCTTGCACGCATCTCAACACAGATGAGGTTGTGAGGAGGTAGAATCCTTTAGCTTGGGGAAACACGTGAGTGGAAACATTTGCAATCACAATAAGTGGCTAGTGTGTCTCAACCTAGTTTGGTGGCGCTGACGTCTAACGATGGGATGTTGTGGGTTGCAATAAAGCTTCAAAAGAGGGATAGTCTAAAGTCTCAAGAAGAAAAACTCCTTATGTACATGCTGTACATTTGTATATATGTTAAAAAAAGTAGAAAATCTCCAAAAAAAGTTAGACGAAAAAAAGGTAAATAAATAAAAATTCTAGTCGAGGAAAATTATGAATACGCAAGGCATATGTTTCAAAGTCTCGTACCAAGGAAGCCTGCAGCTAGAGACTTGGCTACACTAGGCGAGCTCCACGGATATGTGACTACATTAGTCACAGTCCATTCTCTTCTCTACCCCCTCTTCTTGAGCTGGTTGCACTTGAACTTGGAAGGGAGCACCCTGCTCCTCGAGGAAAGAGTTGCTAGATTGGGTAATTAGGGTTACCTTATCAGAAGAGGTTGTTTCTTTGCCACTTCTGATGTGGAGAGCTATATTTCACTTACACAATACAAGTAAGATTCATAGTCATCAAAATTTGCGTATGATCATTTGTTCTGACCTGATTGTTGAGGCAACCTGAATAGAGACTTGTGGAACTTAAAGGTCGTTAGGTCTTAAATCCTATTCCCAATACGGTTCTGCCAAACTAATAATCCAAAGGTCGAGTCGAGCTTCATTTTCACCTTTTATTCATGACCTTGGTGTGGAACCCAAAATCATTCCACTTTTACATTTCATTTTAGTTTCTCGAGGATGAGCACAGTTTAAGTATAGGGTATTGATGAATATGTGATTCATCACTCTTAAAGTTGAAAATAGAGCTCCATTCCCGATTGATTTATCCATTTATTCTGCATTATTACCATTCATGTATTTAGAATTAATTTCTGCATTTTAGCATTCATATTTGCATGAATAAGAAGCTAGATTCCCTTGTAAATATCACATGCATTAGACCATATTTTCCCCTATTTTTATTTATTTTTCACTAACTTGGAATTGGATAAAATCAACTTTATAGTGTACATATTACTAACAAATGTAAAATACCTAAAATACTAACTTGTAAAATTGCCCAATAAAGACCAAACCCTAGTTTGAGACTAAATATCTCTCATACAGTATCCTATGTAACTTTATCACTTTTGAATTATTGTACATTCGATTACCTTCAAAACAAGACCAAATTCAAAAGAATTGGAGTTCGTAAGTGAAACTTGGGTTTTGAGCCCCTGTTGTATATTGTACACATTGACTAAATTAACTTTATTATTTTATGTACAAAAATAGTCTTTTTTTATTCATTTCTTTTGCATTTATTTTTTTTGATTATTATTTAAATAAAATATGTAAAAATCTAAATAAAAATTGAAGCAAAAAGCAAAGAAAATAAATAAACCTGAGTCTGTATAGATAGTTTGTACATATGTATCCTTTATTTTATTTCTTTATTTTCATAATTATTAAAAATGGAAAAAATAGATTAGGTTGTAAATATTTATTTCATATTTTCTCTGATTTTATTTTGATTTTTATCTTATTTAATAAATCCAAAATGTTGCAAAATACAAAATATGGTATTTTATATCTATAAGATACCGCAAAAAAATATTTTTTGTACAGATGATTTCTTTTGGCTTTGGGTCCTTCACGAAAGTTGTAGATCTCGTCGAGATGAACAACTTTTAAATTGACAAGTTTTAGATTTGATCCTTTTTATTTCTTTTCTATTTTTCTTTGGATTTAATTTTCGATTATTCTATTAGCAACACGTGGACGCTTCTGGAGCCTCCACGTGTCACCTCCATTTTCTTTATTATTTTAATTTATTTTTATTTTATTGATATATATATATATTCATTATTTTATTTTATTTACTCATTTATTTATCTTATTTATTTATTATTTATTTACTTATTTTATTTATTTGTTACTTTAATTAGTATTATTATTTGTTTTACTTATTTATATACTAATTATTTATTATTTTGTAATTTTTATTTTTAATTTACTTTTCTTCTTTTTTGCCATATGGTGACCATAAGGTTGGCCACATGGCCGCCTCCCCATTCCCATTCCTTCTGCATGCACCCGTCGCTCTGCCATTCGTGACGGGGCTGCAACCACTCAACCGCCTAGCCACACTACCCCGATCCTCCGCCTCCTGTGGCAGTAACCACTCCACATTTGCTCCAGCCCAACGACCCCTGCAGAATCTGATCCCTCTCTCCCCATCTCACGCGCGATCCATCTCTCCCTTTAACCGCCTCCATGAGAACCTCTTCCCGCTTCTCTCTCGACTACATGCTCCAGTCGCAACCACCATTCCCCTTCTCCCGTGACCTCTGCTCCATCCCAACATCCGTTAAAGGTGTCGCCACTCCCAACCACAAAGATCCATCGGCCACTGGAGAGAAACTCCTCCTCTAGCTTCGAGAACAAGATCGGTGACAGAGGTTTTGAAGCCTGTTGAGCGAAGACGAGGTTGGAGACCATTCAGAGGCAAGATCCAAGGATCTTCTCAGCTCCTTGTCACGACAAACTATTAGCTGTTGAGCTCCTCCGACCTCACTCTACCCAGATCGAAGCGACAACCATAGGATAAACCTAGCTCCATCCACCATATGGAGAATAAACCCCAAGGTAACTCTCTTTCCTCCTTCTTCTTTTCCTCCCCTTGTTCTTCTTCTTCCCTCGATCAAGCTCTGCCGTTAATCTTTGCACTCTGTCCCTTTAACATCACAGTCATCCACCCGCACCACCTCCATCTCCTTCATTCACCTTCACAACCTCGAGCTTCACGTCGCCATAGATCTCCACCTCCATTGGCCACTGACTCCACCAGGTTCGCCCTTCTGCATCCACATCGACCATCGGCTCACCGCCCTCGCATATGTCTTCTACGGAGCAACCTCGAAGCATCTTCCTCGGCTGAGTCACAATCCACCTTCCTCGTCATCGACCATCTTCCATCCACCTCCGCCAGCCCGTGAGCACCACTGCCCCTCTTCCTTCCACTTGATGCACCGCCTTGGCCGATAGCCCCAACAGGTAGGACCCTCAGCTAGAAGGCACATACATCGCACGTGCTAAGCTTGGAATTTGCAAGCAACCCCCACCCCCCCACCCCCACCCCCCGTAAATCCGGTAATTTCAAAGGAGACCTGCCAATTTAATGACATCAGCAGCACATTCATGCGTGTGCTCCCTTGTGAAAATTGCATAAAGACCCCCTGTTTGTTTCAGTATTCGCATTTGCATCTTTTCTTTTATTTTAATTTATTCTATACTGCATTCAGAACCCTATGTTCTAGTTTTAATTTGAACCTTCATTTTATCATCATTTTATATTCTAAAAATTATTTATTGTAGAACTACTTATGCTTATCATTGTGGATGCTTGATTGGATTTTTATGTGATCTTATTGATTTAATTGCCCATTGTGTGATCTTTAATTGGTATTAAATTAGGTATAGTTCCAAAAATTCTCAAAAATGCATAGCAAGTAGATTTTGTGTTTTCTACATTATGCCTAAAAATCATTACATTTGCAAGTATATTGAGGTCGTAACAAATTAATTGCTAAATTGAGTAATTAATTTTTAATAGGTTGCAGATCAATTATTTTTAGGTTTCATTAATTTTCTTGGATTCCTCTCACGTAGTCTATGATAATTTTATTTCTGAAAAAAATTGGTCTTCTATTTATTAAAACTAATTTACGAAAAATCATCATGCATGCATCATTAATTCATAATTGATTCATTTTAAATCAGAAAATTCAGAAAAAAACTATAGATCTTTAATTTCATCATTCTTCATATTTTAGCCAAGTTTTAGGATTTTTGGTATAGTTTAGTAAAAATTGTATTTTAACCCTTAAACTTACCTGAATTTACATGTCATTTATTAACTGCATAAAAATTTAAAAATACCTCTTTGAAAACCTAGATTCTAGATCGACTATCAATCAACCTAAGGAGTCAGTTCCCTCCCTGAGTTTGACCTTGGGCTTGCCCAAGTAAAATATAAATTAGATTGCTCACTTTAATTGAAAAAAAAATTAGAGATTTTTTATTAATCCTAAGTGCTCGAATATTACAACAATTCGACATTATTAAACATGGTAATTTTAGGGGTTTTCAAATCTCCAGGTCCAAGTCTCATGGATTTTGAAAGTTGCAAGTTGATGAATCAAAAATCTGCCTCTTTAATAATAATGAATTGTAGTATAGGAGGCAGAGATAAGATCAACAAAAACCACAAATTTTGAATATTGTGGAATATTTTTACTTAGTAAGTGTACCAAGGTCGAACACAGGGAATAATGATTTTTAGTTACGTGGTTCTAATTTAATTTAGATAATTAACTTATTGCTATATTAACCTCTATGTCAAAAAATAAAGTAAAAAAATAAAAGAATTACAATGCAATGCAAGCAAAATAAACAGAGGAAATAATGAAGCATAAGATATACGATTATGTATATTTTCAATCCTCAAATAAATTGATCAATTAGTCCTCAAAATAAATCACAGATCTAAAGAAATAAACTCAATTCCAAGTTGCATGCTAGAAGATCAATTAGTGAAATAGTAATCCTGCAAATAAAGAGATCAATGATAATTTTCAAAGAAAGCTGACCTCCAAAGTATCTAATATCTATTCCTCAAAGAATGATAAAAAATAATAGGGAAATAAATCCGTTATTTATCCTTGAACATGCCCATGCAATAGATCAAATTCCTCAAAATATCAACATATAAATAAGTCAATTTGAGCCTGCAAATATCAAATTAAACTCAAATAATATTTCAATTTAACCAAGCTCGGATCTGTTCACAAAATATCTAGAATGAAAGAGCATAAAACAAGCTTCAAAATGACATATTATGCATTAGAAATAAAGTTTAAATGAGGAAGATATGATAACATGAAGTTTTAGGGACTAATATGCAATAGAATAAACTTTTTATCTCAAAGGGGCCCCAGGAAGGACTTATATGTAATTATTTAAAAATCACTTGGGCCTTTCTGCAATTTGCCTAAGCAGGCACGCGTGCTGCACGTGATGTTGGAGGCGGGTCCGTCTTCGCAAAATTATGTAGCTTTGAGGGCGTGGGTGCAAATTTTTCCCACCCTTGCGTGCGTTGCACGTGCGAAGGAGGTTCGAGAGGTGGCAGGTTCAGGTCACCGAAGCTCCACATGGCTCGCTAAAATAATGGAGCTGGTATGAAATGGAAAAATGGTTTGAACCTCTCTCTTGGATCGAGGTGAGACATCAGTGGCCTTCTTCACTGAGAATAAAAGAGAGGGAATGTGATATTGGGTATGGATTGGAAAAGGGCTCCCATAGAGCGAGGTTCTACTAGTGGTGGCATTCCCTTCTACATGGGAGGTTTTTATAGGGCGTAAAAAAGAAAGCCCTCGTAACGTCTACTCCCTTCCTTCTCGTCATTGCAGTTAGGGTCTTCATGAGACCTAGCCTCGCATTCCACGTAATGCAATCTAACGTCTCCCACTTGACCAAAGTGGTCAAAGATTTTACACTCCCACTATTCGTATAGTGTATAGAGATGTATGTAGTGAGGTTCATTATTCATGAAAACCTCTTCCTTGACTCATGTATTCGTGAGTCCCATTAAACCAATGTTTTTAATGTATGTACATGTTATTTCCTTAAACATATCACTTGTAGTTATATATGACCGTAATTTCTCATTTCGCCACTATATCTTGTATATAGTGATATTGGATTTCAATGTGCTTTCCTTTAGAACTACTAGCCCCACCATTGATCAAGATTATTGTAGCTTGATGAGCATAATACATTTCAATTGATTCTTTGACCAATTCCAAGCATAAAATTTCAAGAAAACACTTAATCCAAACCGCATGAGTGGTGTCCATGCTACATGTAATGTATTATGTCACATGTATATGTCTAGGTACACATCCTTATTTTCTTGCTACCTCAAGAAAAGACTGCTCCACCAAATATGTAAGGGTGCCCTGATGTAGATTTTCTATCATCTGCACCTCCTGTAAAATTAGCATGGGAGTATCCAACTACCTCAAATGTTCAACTTGAAATACCAGTTTCAGATGTACATTTCCATTCAGACATCGAAAAGTACTCTTAACAGCTTCCCAATGTGCTAGTCCGGGAGTACTTTGATATCTACTAACTAGGCTAATTGGATATGTCAAGTCAAGTTGAGTGTACACCATTTCATATATCAAATTTCCCAATACTTGTGCATATAGAACATCTAAAGATTTCTATACCTTTCTGGTATATTGACTCTTACTGGATAAACGTAAGAGCTAAGGGATATCTAGATCTAAGGGACGTAATATTGAAAGGTTTCTATCCATCAGATTCAGATATCTGTTTTTGCCTTACTTCTTAAGAGATAGATGTAAGATCATGAAGCATTCATCAATGAATGTTATGAAGTATTAATTATTTCTATGTAATTGACACTCAATGGTCCACATATGCCTGAGTGGATCAAGCATAATAATTCATTTAGCCAAATTTATCGTTCAAACAATGCTCACATAACAATGTCCTTGCATCCATAATCTTCGGTAGAAGATCAGATTTAATAAATTGATCCTTTTTTGAATTTCCTAGATGACTCAATCTCATGTGTCAAAAATCATAATCCGATAAATAACATGAGAGTATATAAAACTACATTCATTGATTCACTAGAACTTATTACAGGAGACGGAATAGGTCAAGCTTGGGTACAAACTTTCCCATGGCGTAGGACTTCTTAATCTTTCTTATGAATACATGCTTATAATAAAATCCAACTTCAAAATGTTTCTTGAACAGAACAGGAACATATACAAGGTTCTAGTGTATTCTTGGAATATAAAGTACATCTTGAAGTACCATTATACTACCACCTAGATCAAGCATGTATGCCCCAACACCTTCAACATCTAAGTAGGTGTTGTTCCCTATGAAGATCCTCTATTACCCTTTATCCAGCTCTTAAATTCCACTAACCCCTCCTTTGTTTTGGTAATGCGAAATGTTGCACCATAGTCAATCCACTATCTGTCACTGTTTGTAACAGCAACGTTGCACTCCACGACTAATATGAATTCAATTTTTTTCTTGCCTTTGTTCTCAAGCGCTTCAGAATTTCCTAGCTTCTTCTTGTTGTGGCAATTGGCCCTAAAATGATTACTACAATAGTAGCATGAACCATTTGCATATTTCCACATTTTCCTTTGAAATTCTCCTTGGAGGGTCTTAGTCTTAGCTTTGCGTGCACCACGTTTTCTTCTTCTCCTTCTCCTTCTCCTTCTCCTTCTTTTTCTTCTTCTTCCTCGACCTCAAAGATCTCGACTTTCGATCTTTATTTTGAGAGGTCCGCTCATTTTCCAATTGTGCAAGTAGGGTCGTCACTCTCTTAACATTGTCGTTCATCCTCAAGGATGTTGCAACCATGTTGGATGGAGGGAGACTTCCTAGAATGGTTGCTATATGCATCTATTTGGAATCACGCATTCTGCAGCCGCTAGGTCCTTGGCCATCATTATCATCTTATTTACATTCTCGAGGATACTTTTATATTTTTTCTTTAAACACTAGTTGTGCTTGTGTAGAATAAGATGGACACTCCCTTCGGACTTAAAGTGATATTCACCTTAACCGTAGTCTAGAACTCGTATGCTGATTTACAGGTCTTGAAGACGGAATCAGTATCAACTCCATTTGGGTTAGCATAAAACTCCTAGTCCCAAGGTTTTAAAAACTGAATCGGACATCAAATCGGGCATGTATCAATTTTTGCTTTTAATGGTCGGACCAATGGTGCAGACTGGACGAACATGTGATGATGTCAGCGGTTCAAAAAAATCGAAAAAGATTGAACCATTGTATTGTTGGTTTGTTTCGTACGATTCAACTGGTTCGAACCGAGTTAGTCCAGTATATCATACTAAAATAGGAAAAATGCTACATCATATTATTCGAGGATTTGTTTACTCTTATCTTTTCAAGTTTTTTCAATAACACTTATATCCCTATTTTTAATATAATTGCAAGTGCCCCCTCTATTTTTATAAAATCAATAGTAGTGGCCTTTTATTACTACACTTGTGCTCCCATTTTATACCAACATAAGGATGATATTGTGAATTTTTTAAGAAAATATAGGAACACAAATAAAATTTCTTAAAAGTTAAATATTCTTTAAAAAAACTCGAAAGGGCATAATAATCATATTTCATGAAATTTATATAAATACATATATGTGATGTAAAAAATTAATAATTTTAATGTATTTAAACTCTAATTAGCAATAATTATTAATTTATTGCTTCTCATAGTATGACTAGGACAATGTCTTCTTTGTTTGTTATTGTTATAAGTGAACAACCGCATACACAATGTGGAAAGAGAGAGGCAATGCTCATATGACAGGAAGGGACAAGCGATAATGAGTCATTGACACGTGAAGGAGAAGAAATAAAGGGGTGCTATACTATGGGTTAGAATGAGACTAGATTATGAATATTTATGAAAAGTTTGTATTTTATGTTAGTTTACTGAAAATTATTTTTTTGTCAAAAATGGATGGTTGAACCGATGGTTTGACTCAATTGTTTCAACCGGGTTTAAGCGGTCCAACCAGGTTTTGACTGATTTTTATTTTCTGAATAAAAATCAGGTGATTGGATCGTTTTCCTCCGGTTCTTGGTTTAACCAGTTCAAATGGTCAGCTCGGTTTGGTTTTTAAAACCTTGCCTATCCCTATTATTTGTTTTCTCCCACTATTCGTGGGACCAAATTTTCTCCATGGTGGGATTCTCAGGTAAGGTAGGGCTAGGTTTGTCTATAATGAAGTGGATGCTATCATGTAATAGGATAAAGTAGATTTTTCTACTCCACATTTCATAATTAATATCTTTAAGGTACTCAATTTTCTCCATCTCAGTGGCATTGATTTTGCTTGTCATTTTGGATCTAATGAAATAAATGTAAGTTTGTATGAGATTGTGCAATTTAACAAGAATAAACAAATATATGTTTTAAACAATTAAGGCAGATTCAACTTTAATAAAAAATCCAACAAAATTTAATTTTGCAAAAAGAAGATGGATAAAAACACATTTAATGAGTATTGAAAAAATTAATTAAGTAAAATTTAAAAAAAAGACAAGAAGATGATTTCTATTCAAAGATAATTTCTAATGTTAAAATAAAATTTTAAGCCATTCAACGAACAACTACAAACAAGTCACCCTTTTATATTAATAAGTAGCTAATGTCAATTATACTTCAATTAAACTATCACCTCTCTTCTTAATATAAACTTTGATTAGTAAATTTATCTTGTTGAATGTTGAATCACCAAGCAATTTAACAACAATGCTCTACTAAAAAATCATAATTAATACTTAACATAACCTCCTTTAAAAAAACTTAACAAGATTGCCTTAAAAAAGAATAAATTATACAAACTATTAGTAAGAAAACTTTTTATGTACTTGAGAGGTAAATTAAAGTTTAAAAACTAACGAAATTAATCAACCAAAAATAGTTATGAATTGATCTACATTTGTTTTTCATTATAAAACCTGATAATTTACGTTAATATTTTTTAATGAAAAAAATATACATTAACACACTATATGGGTTGAAAAAAATAAGTTCTAATGGTACCCGATGAAACAATGATAAGATTATGAAGAAAACTTAACCAATTTCAAGAAGAAAACAAGCTTTTATTTACTACCCCTCTTTTTAATTAAAAAAACAACTTGCTGGAAAAACCTATCCTTTATTGTTATTATTTTTTTAGTAATATTAGCAGCAACCTTTTATCAACAAGCCCCTTTCTCTAAAAATGATGGAATCAGAAAGATAAAGAAAAGAATTAAATAAAATTAATATAGCCAATTAAAAAAAATATACTCATGAACATCCTTTCAAAAGATACACATTTGGAAACAAATAATAAAGACTTACCTCCATTAAGGGTTTTAAAAAAGAAAACAATAGTGGCGGTGGATATTTCGGAATATGAGGGCAATTTGCAATGGACGTCGATGGCTTCACACACCAGCAGAGCAACGATGAGGCAAGATCGCAGAGGAGGCAAGATCACAAGCTCTGATACCAATCTTGGATCGAGGTAAGTTGTTGATGGCCTTCTTCACTAAGGACATGAGAGAGGGAATGAGATATCGGGTATGGATTAGAAGGGGGCTCTCGTAGAGAGAGGTTTCGTCGATGGTGGCATTCCCCTCCGCATGGGGGGTTTTTATAGGGAGTACACCCTCGCAACGTCCGCCCCCTTCCTTCACGTCCTTGCATTTAGGGTCCCTATGAAACTCGATCTCGTGCAACTGTCGGCAGTGGTTTGACTACTCGGTCATTCCACGAGACCTGATCTAACACTCTCCGCCCTCTCTACCCTCAACTATACCCATTAAGAACACCCTCAACATCCTCTTCACCCTCTCCATCATCAACATTGGATTTCATCGAGATTTGATCTGATACATCTTCTCAGCCACTCCATCCCTCCCTCCCTTCCCACCACCTTCTTTAATCTACCCTCTAACACTAGGACAAGAACATGTGTGTTGTACATTCTTAATAAGTACAACTCCAATAACGAGAACGACGAATTTTATTCCATCCAGTCTGTGCAATCAAAGTAAATCTCAAGTGTCAAATTGGGCCCTTAAAGGTGAGGAGGTATATCCCGTGTTAGCCTCATTGTGTGTTACTCAACACTCCATTGATGCACGACACACCAAGAATAATAGAGTATTGACAAAACCTATCGTGCACAAATCATCTCAGCAATTCATGTTGACGTAATCAGGACAGATTAACCCACACTAACACAACTTACAGAGCAAAAAAATCCAAAAACTAAACTGATAATGGCAAAAAATTTCACAATGATGTCCCAGTGGGATTACAAACGCCAGTAGAATGATCTTTGAAGCAACCACTTCATCCTCGCGTAAATCAGGCACTACGTCCAATACACATAAACACGAGATAAGTTCTGCATCTTTGGGCAACATACCCAATGCAAAATTATAACCCTTACCAGTTACCACACCATATCCAAAAGTACAAAAGTAAGGATTGTGGTGAGTGCTCAACTTTCGAACACATAATATATGTCAAATCAAATGGCCCCTCGACTTACCACTGGGTAGTTACGTGTTTTCATTACCAACACATGGGGTATTTTCAGATGAATTGCATACACGTCATCCAATGTTTATGTTGTTGTTTAGATGGTCATATAGGGAAGAGATGCGCAACTGAAAGGCATACACCAAAACCCTAATCTTGTCCATATGAGTAAAATGGAGGTCGTTCTCCAATTGTACCTTGGATTGACCCTCAAGGTCTATACACGGTGCCATGGAGGCTCGAACACTGTAAGGAAATCGAGGATCTAGAGGATAACCTTAAGACATTTGTGATCTGTTCATCTTATGGTGTCCTCGTATCACACAATGAGGCTCTCAACCACTTGAACTCAAACCTTCGCACCAGCTAAGTTTGAGTCTTTCGCAATCCTGGGCACCAACAAGGATCTCCTGGAGCCAGGTGAATTTGCAGACCTGAAATACATCTACCCTTATTTTCTTTTCCCTTGAGAATGGTATCCGATATTTCATAACTCCATGGACACATCAATTTGGCGTTTCTTCTAAGAGTGAGATTACAAAAAAATGGTTTCGTGCATATGGAATCTCACTTCACTTGTGGGTTGTGTCCCTCTTCTGACTCCTTGTAAGGTGCTTTGGTAAAATGCATGACTTCAATGTCCAGATGTGCATGATAATGATATATCGCATGTACGTCTGCATGTTGAATTTTCAGTTGTGCTTCCTAAGGCGGGTATGATTCCCTTTTAAAAAATCATTGGTTCGATGTCTCCTTTGTTCCAGATAGAAAACCACTATGCATTTCATCCTTCGGAAGGTGCCTAAGGTTATCCCCTCTTCCCTGGAATCATGAGATAAACACCATGTGGAAAACTTCTTTTGTCATCCCCTCTTCGCTATAACCATGAGATAAACTCTTGGTGGAAAACTTCTTTAACCGGAGAATAAAAACTTCTAATGCTCGGGGAGGGAGGAATCTAACTCAAGATGAGGTGTTGTTCCTCTCCTACAATTCACAATATGGGGTGCAAATGACGTCTGAGGTTCCACCATCATACCCCCATCACAAGGGTCCACATAGAGTGTATCCCCGAAGGAGCAACTCTAATCAATACAGAGGCAATGGGATTGAATTTGCCAGCTGCGGATCAAACATCCAAGGCACCCACTATGGGGACTCAAAGGAATCTCATTCGTCACAAACTACAAAGACGCCAGGTATGTTTCATGCTTCTTGTTGGTATTCTTTCGGTAATTCTTTCTTCCATGACCTGGTCTTTAGCATAGCACCGTGGAAATCAAATTATTATTGAGTTTGTCCTCAAATTGATCGATTGTTTTTTAGATTCGGTTTGTTCCTCTTGAAGAAGATTCTTTCTTTCTCGAAGAATTAATGGGACAAATATGCTCATCTAGAATACTAGGGAGTTGAATGGTGGACCCGCCATTAATAGACTTTAACATTTGCTAAGGAAATACCTTAGACATCTTTTTCGTACAAGAAACTAAGTTCACACACCCTCTGCAATGTCATACAAAAATTCTTCCGATTGGTTTGTCCTTTTGCTGCAAAGAGGTGGAAGGAAAAAAATCGCGGCCTCATCACCTTGTGGAACTTGGCCACAACTAATCTCTTGACTAGCTTCAGCTTTGAGTTTGGTATATTAGTGATCTTCGCTCTTGGTGTGCATTCCTTTGCAGGCATTAATATATATTGTCATCCAAACCCGCTTGAGATTCGTTCATAGATGAACTCCATACTATGTGTACCAATATTAATATTCTTCTCTTTTGTGATTTTAACATCACTTTCCAAAAACATTTGATAGATCATTAGGGGTGATTAATGAAATATTTGCACAACATCAAAATTCATTGACCAATACTTTTGACCTCCATGAAATAAAACCATCAACTATCAAATATGCATGGAGAGATTGTAGAGACCCACCCTCTTGGGCCAAGTACGGTTGTTGCTTCTATTCAAAATCCTTGTCAACTTTAATTGATGGCTTAGATCACAATCTTAGTGAGGTGCATATACTTGACTACTTACTTCCCAACTATCTCATGATGGGGAAAAATACCCCTATCAATTTAATAACACGGACTATTACTTTGTGAGAGAAACCTATGATGGAGAATTTATCATCCGTGAAATTAAGAAGGCAGACTATGACCGTAAGTGGGATTAAGCACCGAGACCAAATAGCTTCTCAATCAACTTCTTTCAAGACTTCTGGCATCTTTTAATACCTGGCCGTTGGGAATTATTAGGATCTTTTCACTACAAGGATAAGCAAGTTTGACCCAATCTCTATGGAAAATAATGGACTAATTACACTCCTACTGAAGAAAGACAATGCACTTCATGTCGATAACTTTTAGACCAATTATCATTATAAATAGAGAACTAAGAACATTTCAAGATCCATTGTAAATATATGCAAGCATATCCTGGACCCCTATATGCCAAAAAAACATGTGTACCTTCATGAAGTCAGGATCCACAATGGATTACGTAGCTGCTTATAATGAGATCATCTTAGGCTGGAATTCAAGTAACTTTGTAGATTGAAAACTCATACTTGTTCTCTTTTTCTCATTCCAAAATGTGTGATTAAAAAAGTTTGATAACACTTGTGCAAACTTCATTTGGAATGGAAAGTTAGACATGAAAAAGATTCACATTGCCAAATGGGATGCCATTTGCAGACCATTATCATGCGTTAGATGGGGCACCGTCAATATAGAGTTTTTAACCCACATTCATTTGTGAAAAATCTTTGGAAATTCTAAATGCGAGTATAAATTCCTACCCATTTTGGGACTTTTGATAAGGTCCAAATGAGGGAAACTTTTTCAAGCCTACAATTCAGCCATGAAGCAAGAGATATCATTCTCTTTAGCATCCACTGTGACATAGGCAATGGTGAACACTTACATATCTAGCACTTCAAGTTAGAGTACCAACATGTTCTGTCTGTGACACACCCCTTATCCTACATATTAGCCAAGAATAAAAGAGATGACCATAGCACAAGAACTCTCTACTAGGGAAGCATCTTACAATTGGGCTAAAGCATTAATAAATAAACTAGCCGGTGACTCAATATTCGAAGCCGATGGATTATGAATCTTTACCAAAAAAATTATTCATATTGAAAGAATGAAATCTTCCCAATTCCGAGATAAGGTCCTCAAACAAAAGATTTGCTATGAGAGCATACTTAATGGGGACATTATTGATCCTTGCTATAAAATCACATGGTAAATTAATGTCACCCAAGAGCTGCTTACTTTCGTTGGTTTTTTTTCATAACAAAAGATTAACTCATGATATTATGTAAACAAAGGGATTCAAATTTGCATATATCTGCTATCTATGTGGCAATGGTGAAGAAAGCATAGACCACTTCCTACTGGAATGTGATTATACATATAAACGTCTTACTCAAACCCACGCGAGGGCGGAAAATTGGCTTCATCCTATCTTGCAACTATATCGAGGCAACATTACTTCACTTAATGTGAATGTACTGATCAAGTCTTACCCTGACTTCTTTATGGGAAATGTGGAAAGAGAGATCTCACATATATTCAGAGGATAAATCCTTACCCTATGTAATTATTTATCAACTAACTTGTGTCCTGCTATAGGACTATTCCAAAATTTGACGGTTTTCTGTATCTAAATCTCTTTGTTGGACTCTCCTCCAGGCTTTGGTCGATGAATCTCAGACCCAGAGATGAAAAGTAATGGAAGTTTCAAGTGAAGAGATATGTTTTTGGAGATGTTTAAGCCACACATGTTCTCTTCCTTCTACTATTATTTTTTGTTTGGGCCCAAGACTGTTGTGCTCAAGGTACAACCCCTACTTTTATATATTCAGCAGAACTTTGCCATGTTTTGGATTTGCTTTTCGATGTATTGGCATAACTATGCAATAATGGAGATGCTTCCTTTAAGTTTATATATCTACTTACAAGCTTGCTCCAAAATTATGAAAAGTACTCCATAATCGGGACAAGACCGTAGGTAGTGGGAATTCAGCACAAATGACTTTGACAAAAGGGTGGGTGCTTAGGTGGCAATCATGTAAATACAAGGAAGAAGAAATCAACATTTGGTGCACTGTCACAGAGAAAAAAATTATGTAAGGAGTATGCATTTTTATTACTTGCTATAGTTCAATGGTTAATTAAAAAAGGTCACTATTTTTTTCAACGAATGATTGTGATGTTTAAACTTTGAGTTTTTAGGCCAGAAGAAACATTGTTTGGCCAGAAGACCTTAAAAGTGAATCCAAGGCCATACCTTCATAACAATTCTCAATATTGTTTGCTTCTCATTGTCTTGCCCTTGATCCTCAATGATTTGTAAAAGAAAGTGGAATATTAAACCTTTCATGATATTAGTCCTGCCCGATGGAAGGACTCCTTTTGAGCCAAATTGTCTCAACTTGCAAAGACTAAGTTAAGCACTTGCAATAAGTTTTCTCTTTTAAGACCGATTGGTGCCATATATGTTTGATCAACAACATAATTTTATATAACCTTAAATCCTGTAGGTGTAAATTTTTAAATGTGGAAGAGATATGTTTTAGTTTTAGGTGACTATAATCAATATTACGATATAAGAGAGATGGGTTTTAGAAATCAAAATTGACTGAACGGTTCACTCGATTAAACTATGAACCACTCCAAATTAGGTTAGACTAATTGTCCTGACTGAATCAATTCAACCATCCATTTTTTGACAAAAAAAAGTCCTAAATATTAAATAAAATACAAATTATTAAAAGATATTCATATCCTGGTCCATAATGACTCCTAATATGGTATTCCTTTGACTCCTAATATGGTATTCCTTTGACCTTTTCTTTTCCATATTTTTAGAAGCACAAGTTTCCTCCCATGTCCAAGTTTCTATACAAAATCTGCAATGGTTCTATATTTTTAATTTTGGAAGAATATGTGTCGATGATATAACATTGATTTGTCCTTCCTTCTTCACAAGCATTCCAACAACAAATGACAGATTCATGTCTAGAAGTGTACATTGTTATAGTACAATAAGCAGCAAATTAGCCAACCTTGTCAATTATTGTAATTTAACAATAATTTTAGAATTCTTAATAATAGACATCACCTGTACGTACCAATATGATGAATTTTACTAAATACAATTAAATATATAAAGTAACATAATATACATTCCTTTGAATGAAGTACCAGTCAAACGATTGGACCATACACCATTGTCTGAAATACTTGTTCGTTTTGATTGTTGCTGTTGCCGTTGGCCCTGTCTAAGCTCATCAATGACAGATATCACGTCCAACCAAAACAAGCATAAACATATCATGTCAAGGACAATATTTAGTTTCACCAACAAGCATATAATATCATGTTTAACCAAGATAAATACACACAATACACCAAGATAAGAAGCAAGTCATATAATCCAAAAACACTCCATTCATTTGACAATGAAAAAGTTTTACATGTTACAAAACACTAGACCCACAGTACAAATAAGAACTACATCAACGTCTTCCTCCTACAAAAAAGTTTCAGCTTCGTTCACCATTATTTGGGGTTCTTGTCAGGATGCATCAAGCTCTACACTTGACAACGAGCCACACTTGACTGTCATGGTCAATCTATGAGATCTGCAATCCGTCATCGTCGTCAATATCCTCCATGTGTAGTTTTCGGCAACAAGGAACACTTTGAGGAGCCAATATCATGAGGTGCCCTCTCCTTTCTCGGGGTTGCCGGTGTCAACGGGATGTCTAATCAGACATGCTCGTGAAAAGGAGTCTCAAAATCAACTCCCGAGGCCATCCCCCCTCCCTTGTCGCATGTTATGTGTAGTCACCCAAATTCTTTGGTTGGGCCTGCTCCAAGGCGACTCCCTCGCCCTCGACCTCTATGAGAAGAAGGCACTTCTGCAGCCCCGTCATCTCTGCTGTGATCTTCATCATCATCAAGATTGTCTCTATTAAGCCAATGTTTAGAAAATTTCAAATATAATCAGAAAATTCATAGAATGTTTGCCTATGGGTAAAGTACACCATAAATGCTATTAAAATATTTTGATTTAATGAATAAACCAGCGATTGCCTTGATATTCACATGACATTGTTGCTAAAGCTTGTTAGCTAATACCTGCCATAGTTGTAAAAAATAAAGTGCAAGGTAGCTTAAAATGTGGTCTGTACTTAATATATCTTCAAGCTACCAAATAAGTTGTATCTTCTTTTTTAAGCATTCAAACTGTGATATTTTGTATCTTGCTCTTACATATGTATGTGCTTGCGATATCCAAATTATGTGTGATTATGGAAAATGTCAATAAAGCAAGCGTTCCATATACTCAATGTGGAATGGCTATAAATCCCGGTTGGAATGATATCATAGCAAAGGCCATTTAATGAATATATGGATATTGATGCTTGAGCCAAGTTGCCTCACTTGATGGGTATCTTAAGCATTATGATTTATATATAATCTCTTTCGTTGGAAGACTAAATATAATTTTTGTATTACAAAGTACAGTGGCTTCTCTGGACATCCTGCAGACACAGATGCAAAACATGGAAGGCCGAGAGGCGCGCCAAGAGGATCAGACTTGTCTTCATAAGAGAGAGAGAGAGAGAGAGAGAGAGAGAGAGAGAGAGAGGAACGTGTTAGCTAAAAAAATATCGTATGGATGATGAGGAAATCATAAACGATGATGAGGCTGGGGAAAGAGTATTTAGGCTGCAGAATCCGTAATATACTTATTACTTTCGGTTATTCAATAAGGCGAGAGTAAACTCGTGAAATGGTGATACACTCAAGAGGCTTTTAAGGACTGCATCAGGCATGTCGAAAAGAACTTCTGGACACATTACATATCAAAGGGTTGATGGCGTAGATGTTATCATGATGATAGCTTCAGCCAACAACTGATGGGCTTTTACCAGAACGAATTGCAATACCTCAACAGTAGAAAGAGTTCATAGAGTAGTTTTCAGCTTGGGGAGAAGCGTAAGGAGTTTCAGAAACTGACAAGGGAACCACACGTTTGAGGAGTATGAATAACAATTCATGGGACTAAAGAGATTCAATGGACCCATCCCCATCTCCGAGTACATTGTAATATACAAACAATGATGACAAAAGTTCCTTAGGCGCTCCCATATGGCGCTCAGGCGAAGCGAGGCAAGGCACTAGCGCCTCTCCCCACCTCAAGAGATGTGATACGGTTCAAGCGTTGGCGATGTGAGCATCGGGCATGGAAGCGCGAGACGTCTAGGCAAGCGCCTAATAATAACTTGGATATAATCCAATCCCAAATGATCCGATTAAATTAGGAAAAAAAACCCCACAAACTATCATTCCGATACTCCTCTGCCTGAACTTTGTTTTCTCCTCAACAATCACCATCGTCGTCCCCGTGAGCTCCTCCGTGTCATCAGCTCCCCCTGGTCGCTTCTCTTCCACCAAGGTTTCACAGCACCCTCGCCACCCCCGCTTTTTGTTTCCTCTCCGCCACCAACAGGGTTCGAAAGCGACATTGCCCAGAGTCAGCCGCTGTAGATATTGTTTAATTGTTAAAGTTAAAATATACAACAGTGTCATATCTGCTTCTTCGCGTCTAATATATGATGTAATTATTTTAAAATTAAATTGTGGTGTCCTGATCTGGGACCCACCACAGGATATGTATATATGTATATATTTAATTATAAAAGTTACAAGATGTTATTTGGTCCAAGCTTTACATAACTCTCGACAATGCTCAACCACATTCTTCGAATAAAAAGTATTCCCCCAAAAATGATGTCAATTCTGGCACACCAGATTGTCCACAGCAACACAAAAGGAAAAAAATAGTCCTCGTGTCCAAAACCACACACCGATAGCATATCTTTCCAAAAACATGAGCAACTCTGCCCGATAATTCACGGTATGATTGCACTGCATCAAACCTGAGTCGAGTATGTGCAGGAGAAAAATAGATGATCCAAAACTTCCGCCGCCTCACCGCATCTATCACAAGTGACATCCTCCTCCCCTATTAGCCGCACCCTACGCTCTCTGGTGAGAATTCTGTCCATCCTCACTATCCAGAGAGATCTTGATTCGGTTGGGATCTTACTTATCCAAATCATACACATGTCCACAGCCATCTCCTCGACATCCTCCACCTCCTCCACCAAAAATCGATACGACTTCTTTACCGAAAATCTGCCATCCCCCCATGAAAATTTATATCTACCTTCCCGCGGCCCCTCCCGCCGTGCAAGTTCAGGATGCAACTCCATGAACTCATTGGCCCTTTGCTCCGAAAGATCCAAGACAAAAGTTGGGGACCAGGATCCCAAGTCCCATAGTCGTTGCATTGATATCTCTTTATCCGCCACCAACTGCAACAATCTCATGTATCTTTCCCCCGATATTCCATCCCATGTCCAGTCATCCTGCCAAAATCGAAATCCAGCTCCGTTACCCAGAATTGGCCTCAACTTAATCGCCATCTCCGACACCACCCGTGTAATGCCAGTCCACAGTGATGACGAAAGGCACACATTGGCAACCTCCAAAGATAAAGAGATCACATAGATCTTCCTCATCAATCTGCATACCAAATCCTCCGAGTTGCCCCAAAAAGACGGACCACCCATTTAGCCATGAATGCCTTATTCATTTCCTCCACCCACAAAACACCTAGGCCACCCTTGTCGACGAGGTTACCCTACTCCAGTCCACCAGATGCATACCCCTCTTAGCATGCATCCTGTCCAACCAGAAAACCCTCCTCATCAGCACCTCCATCTTCCGCTGCAATTCCGCTGGCAACGTCCTCGTAGGGCAAAAGAAAACAAGCATTTCCGACAGTACGTGCTTCAGAAGACTCAGCTTCCCTCCCCTTGACAACATCCTCACCTTCCATCCCGCCAGCTTCCGTTCCAACCTCTCCAACAATAAATATAAAAGAAATATGGAGTGTAAGTAACTTCTATAAATCCACTTTTTTCCTGTTTTGTACTGGATTAATTATAGTTATAGTCGTAAATTCATAATAAAATTCTTACGATAAGAACGAGAGAAAGAAAAGAAGAATGAAAATTTTATTAAAGTGGATTATCATACATATTCGTGCAGAAAAATAGATAAGTGTGTACACTTAATTCTACATTCCTTGCACTTATTAACTACATAATATTATTTATAATAGATATATTTATCATAAGATATCTTTCCTTATAAGAGCTACAAATATTAAATTGAGGCATCTATTATATGATAGATCTTAACTTACCCTCTATTTTGCGCCTTTAATAGGCCTAGTATTTTCGGCAATTGCAATGGCTTCTTTATTTCATGTTCAAAAAAATAGGATTGTCTGGATCTAGATATAATGGGGGACCAAATCTCATCAAGTCATTTCAACAGTGGATCATAATATAGGCATCCATTTAGTGGAATATGGTACGATATGTGATTTCCCCCGGACACAAATGAAAGAACTTTTATGCATATGGATACATGATATCCGAGTAAATATATGTACATATGGATATAGTTAATCAAAAATAAATCAATCAATTCAATATGAAAAATAGAATGTAAATGTATCTAACCAATTATTCCTAATGGTTACAACAAAGTAGTGCTAGTTGATGAGAGTTATTTCGGGAGCAAGAAAAGAAAAATAAAACTCATTGGGGCTATTCTCTGAATTCCAATCAAATATAACTGGATCTTATAGTATAATATGAACTGGAGATCAGAAAATATATGGATAGAACTCATAAGGGGATCCGAAAAAACAAGTAATTTTTGTTGGCCATGTATCATTTTTTGGGTTGGTTGGGATTTTTAGTGGTCGGAACTTCTAGTTATCTTGGTAGGAATTTGATATCTTTATTCCCCGATCAGCAAATCATTTTTTCCATAAGGAATTGTAGTGTCTTTTTACGGAATTGCGGGTCTATTCATTGGCTCTTGTTTGTGGTGCACAATTTCTTGGAATATAGGTAGTGGTTATGATCGATTCGATAGAAAAGAGTGAATAGTATGTATTTTTTGTTGGGGATTCCCTGGAATAAACCGTCGCATCTTCCTTCGCTTTTTTTATAAGAGATATATAGTCGATCAAAATGGATGTTAAAGAGGGTCTTTATTCTCATCGCGTTCTTTATATGGAAATCATAGGCCAGAGAGATATTCCCTTGACTCGTAGTGATGAGAATTTGACTCCATGGGAAATTGAATAAAAAGCTGCGAAATTGGCCTATTTCTTGCGTGTAACTTGGACACATTTGGCATAGTGCTAGAACCTTGTTCTTAGATGTTTTTGCTGGTATTGATCCATATTGGGAAGCTCAAGTGGAATTTGGAACATTCCAAAAACTTGGGGATCCCTCATCTTGTGTCTCATGCCACCAACAACAGACCCAAATATGTGATTGGTAGGGTAGCCGCAGGGCACCCAAATGCCACTGAAGTGCGTTGCACCTCCAAGCCCGAGAGCCCAAATGAAATCATAGCAGATTTGCTCCTATTCACCTTGAGTCCTGATAACTCCCCAAAAATATTCATAATACATGACGATCTTCTAATCTTGTCCTCTGCAGCCTCCATGAAAATCACATTGTCATCAGCATGCTGCAACAGCTGAATGGATATGTCCTCCCTCGTGTACCCCGAGCACCAACCCCCAAATCCCGCCAACCTCATAATAACCACCGAAGCGTCGGCAATAATAACGAACAGAAGCGGTGCCAAAGGACAACCTTGTTTGATCCCCCGTTGAGGTTGGAAAAAGCCCCTTTCTGATATGTCATTCATCATTATCGTATGCGGGCCCGTTGTCATGCACCGCTTGGTCCATGCAATCCACAGGTCAGGAAAACCCCTCTTCTCAAGAGAAGTCCAAATGAATCTCCAGTCCACGCGGTCTAATGCTTTCGAGAAGTTCTATGATAATTAAATCTATATTTAATTATCTTATATGCCTCTCTACATATGTCCAAATAATGCGAATCATGTCCATGTTATTAATAATAATTAAACCATATTTAATCAATGCTCAGATATCATCTAATGGAACTATTCTTGAACTTTTTCAAGGATAGTGTGCCTTCTCTCTGGATACTTGAAAATAAGGACAGGACGACTGTATGTTCCGAGAATAGTGACTTGGATAGTGAGATCTAATCTCATATCTAGATCTAAAAGACCTCTCATAGATGTCTGATCTAGTCAGACAGAATATCCAATCTTCTCGTTGCATATGGATCATATTCAGACCAATGTCCAACATGTGGACTAAGATTGGATAACTAGTCTAATGAGTGGATTCACTAAAATCTAAACATGTTTCATCACTCGAAATGGAAGCATCATGGTTATACACTCGATTAAGATCACATTACTCTCGAGTATTCCTAATACACGTATATCCTGCACACTGGAAGACAACGATTAAACTCAAAATTCAGATCTTATTTAAACTGTCTCCTTCAGGGTTGTATCGTTAAGTTTTTAGGAGTCGGTATCGATCATATGCTTTCCAAAAGCATATATCATATTTCATATCTTGTTTCCAAAACAAGACGACCAACGTTGGAATTTGGTTTACTCAATATCTCACGAGTGAGCTCATGTCTTCCGGTTCAGTAGTGAATATGTATGATCCCTTTGAGAGGTTGTATTACTCATATGCCCTCATATGCACATCTCGCCGACGTATAGACCTTGATTAGGTCATCAACCTAATAGTCTGCCTAATATACATACTCAGACATATAGTAATACATCTGTCTCCGATCATAGGATGTGTGCCTATATGTGACAGCATAAGACATAGGTCTTAGTTATCTCGATCTCGCAAAATCTAGTATTTGACTTAGCTCATCCAACACCTCTGAATCCCTATTCCTATGCAGAGGACCTGCATCAAAAGGTCGGTCGAATGTCAGCCTTTGGAGTAAGGATTGCCATCTTCTTCTCAAACTGGAGATCCCTTCTTAATACCACTTGACGATGTGGTTGAGTCTCCAATCAAACTCTTCAGACAATCAACCCTACACCAATCTCTACGATCCAACTTTGGATAAACAGTTGTATGGTATCAAGATGGATGTGGTACATAACCATATTTGTATGAAGGGACCTATCATGTAAACATGTTATTCATCATTTCAGATTATGGAATGATATACAATAACATTTATTTTTTAATGGCTCGCTGTGGGCTCACATGTCCAACAATCTCCCATTAACCCAAAGTGTTATTAATGGGCTAATCTCTAAACACACACTTATGTGCCAATCATAAGTTATTTAGAAAAATAGTTTGGCCAACTGATTATTCACTCTGTCCAAGAAACTATGCCAAGTCCTTTCACAGACGTGTATATCTCCTAGTAACACTGCTCGCATCCAATGCGAATGTTGCATCTTATGCAACCAATACTCAATCTTGTTAAAGTAGTCATAGTGCCTTGCATCTTGCTAGTTTTAGTCTTTGGCACCACAACTCAATAAATATTATAACCAGTAAGGGATTTCTATTATCCTTATCGGAATACCCTTAAGAATGGAGATCTGTATCTCCTTAGACTAAGACATAACCTTAAGTTGTAAGGTATTTGTAGGTAAGACTTTTAGATCACTATCTACAAAGTATCAAGTTCTTAAAGATAAGACTTTAATATCACTATCTCTAAAGTCTTGTGTTCTTGAATATGTTTATTATTACTGTAATTAAGGATTTTATCTCTATAGTAGAATTGGTAACAATTTACCACTCCCACCGCATGGCAGACATCTGGATTTTGTATATATCTAGCATACAATAGGCTTCTTATAGTTGATGCACAAAGGGCATGCAGCTTTAGCATTCACGTCCTCAACACTTTGAGGTGTTATCCCTTTATATAGGCCAATACTATATCTTATGGGAATGAAGCCTTCTTTGGAATTTTCTAAGTGGAATCTTTCCATAGTGTACCCTATATGACCATCCCAATGCCCTCTTCTCTTTATCTCTGAACAACTTCAGATTAAGATATAAGAAGCATATTTGAGATCTTTTATCTTAAGGGTATGCGACAATGTGATTATAAAATACGCATTATTATCGTTATATCATTGCAATGATTAGGATTTAATCCATATTTAGCACGATGAACACAATGTCACTCCCACTAAACTTTACATGGTTCATCAAGATTCTATATGAAATCATAACATTTATAATTTCATAATTTCTGATGTTCCAACCACTGTTGTAAAAGTCGATTGACTAGACCGACTAATCGAGTCGAGGGGGTAGTCGGCTCGACTAGGCCTAGTTGGCAATAATTGGTCAACCTGACTAATCGGGATGACTACTCAATCGACTTTTACATAGAGCTTTTTTTATTTTCTTCATTTGTGTTTCTTTAAAAACAAACTTATTCAAATATACTTAATGTTATATTTAAAGTCAATTACTTCTTTTGTTTCGTTATGATAATATAGAAAATGTACAAACCTATACAAATATATAGGAATATATGTATAAAAATGATATATATATATATATATATTTAAAATAATTAAAATTTTCCAAAATCGACTAATGACAGACTAAATCTGATTAGTCTCCCGACTATCGATTAATCCCTAATCAGTGATCTCGCTGACCGAGTATCAATCCCTAGTCAGTGATCTCACCGACCGAGTATTGACTACTGATTCCTGTAATATTAGTCCCAACTACAAGAAGCTTATTTAAGTCCATAGATGGAGTACTTTAGCTTGCACACCTTGCCTTCCTCAACTACGAAGCTGTGGGATACTTCATATGAATATCCTCATTGATGTATTCATTGAGGAATGCAATTTTGACTTCCAACTTCCAGATGTCATAGTCAAATTGCGTAGCTATAGTTAGCGATACTGTGATGGGTATAAGCATGGTCACTGGAGAGTAAGTTTCACTGCAATCGATGTCTTTTATCATTGTACGAACCGTGCTTTGAAGGTTTCTACCTTCTCATCAGGTTCCTTCTTTCTCTTAACGATCCATTGACACCCAACAGGTTTGACTGTTATAGGTGGATCATCAAGGGTTCATACACAACACTTGTGCATGAAGTCTACTTTAGATGTTATTGCTAGCATCCATCTATCTTTAGTATCACTATCCTCAGAATCTTCATCACAAGAAATCGGATCATTGTCAGAATTCTCTGACACACAGAATCCAAACACTATAGGTGGTCTTACCACCCTCAAACTAATTTTAAGAGGTATGTGTGTTTCATCTTTAATTATCCTTTTAGTTTCTGATTTTAGGAACGTCATAATCCTCATAAGATTCGATAAGTCCCTTTACTTCATTCTTATCTTGATTTATAAGTCATCCTCTAAGAATCATATCCTTAGAGATGAAATCTTCTAAGAATCTCAAGGTCATGAAGTAGGTATCATATACCATGCTTTATATACCTAATGAAGTAGCACTCTCTAATGCTAGATTCCAGCTTACTTGCATCCATGTTTCTATCATGGACCAAACAACCATAAATCTTCAAGTGTCTAATACTGGACTTGATTCCAAACCATGCCATATGAGGGGTTTTGGGTTTAGATTTCTTGGAATCTCATTAAGGATATATATTGCAATCTCGACTGCATATACCCCAAAACTAAGAGGTAGTTATGCTAAGATTCATCATTGATCACATCTGTAGAATGATCCAGTTGTATCTCCCTACAACTCCATTAAAGTGAGGTGTATTAGGAGTGAGATAGGAACAATATTCCTTTCTCTACAAGGTATTCTTCTGAATTTATCTGATAGGTGCTGGCTACATCAGTCAGAACAAATTCTTTCCATCTACCTTCTAACTTTGGTTCTCAATCAAATTATGAAATCTTTGAACATTTCAAAGGTTTCGTAGATAACAGAGAAATCTCGTACCACAAATAATCATCAATTGATGTCACATATCATTAACGTTCATTATGGTATAGATGCTCAACAACCATAATGAATACCTTTACATCTTACACCATTCCCAAAGAATGGTGTATTGGACATTTTACTTTGAATATAATATTTACAACCATGTAAGTTTTGAACTTCAGACAATCTAAAGTTCTATCTCTTACTAGTTTATTGATCTCATCAACGGACTTACATCCCAGTATTGTTGCCAGATCATCGTCAAATGATCTTCATCCTCCTTTTGATCTTTTAAGGTTTAACCAATGAACCATTCGATAACATTCTAATTTAATAGTCCTCTAGATGTTAGATTATTATATGAAATATGTTCATCATAACTCTTTATGATAGATCTATCTCAGAATGTATGTCTATTTCTAACAAGTTTAGAAATAAACAATGAATTTATTCTAATATCTAGGTCATAGAGACATTCTCTAAGACTAAGGGCTCTCCCACTGGAAATAAGTAATTTATTTATCCAATGAAGATTGTTGCAACAATTGCATCAAATCCCATATAGGATGACTATTAACCTAAAGATCAAGTTTTCTAATCTTCTAAAACATGTGCAACCAATTGCAAGTGTTAGCAGAAGAGAGATACAATTATTGGACTTTAGTATTATCTAATAAGTTGATTTCGATGATGGTATATAGATGTAGAATACGTCGATGCACTATCAGAGTCCTCTAAGGATTCTAGATTGTCAAGATATTCGCACTATCAGCATATCGGCTTATTGCAGTATCAGCATTCATCCAACTCGTTGGATGTCATAGGTGGAGAAGTATACCCAACTCTTTGACTCTCCTTACATGGATCAGACTCAAGCTTCCATTGTGCTTCCTTTAACGCTTAAACAAGCATTGCTTAAGATAAAGGACATCTAAATTAAACATATCCTCAAGGGACTTTAATATAAGAGTATGCCAACATTTATACTTGCTTCATCTTATTTCTACAATATGAATATCATGAAGCCTTGTGAAAGACTTAAGTTAAGATAGTATAATGATGGCACTCATCATATCAATATTTATCGTTAGCTATTAAAGACTTTAGTTCAGGCAAGTACTCAAACATTTTGAGTACATCATCTCTATGAAGTCACTATTCGGCATAATATGATGAACCATGGCATTCATGATTAAATATTGAGAGCGCATTTGTTTGCCAAAACATCTACTTCGATTTTGGAAGGATTTTGACAATTACGATCATCATCGATATGATACTTCCAAAGCATACTCGATGAGATATCAAGACTGTAGAGGCATGCAAACCATATGTTGTTGTCATATTGTCTATTTAATTATCAATCCTCATTATCATGAGGAAACTTGCATATTACAACCATATACATTATGTGTTCAACTGTAAGTACTACACCCTTGATTATGGATCCAATCCTGGAAGGACATATCGATATTGATATCGTTTCAATATTGTAACTATACGATATATCGACGATATATCGGTGATATATCATCGAAATATCGCCCATATCGACGCACTTTTGTGATGAAAATGCCTGAAAAGGAGGATATATCGCCATATCGATATTGATATCGGTCTCATCTCGATATCGATATATCGGCGATATATTACCGATATATCACGATATTTCCTTCCATGGATCCAATCCATGATACTGTTTATGATTGAATATAGATTTTAATGGGTTTAAGATAATTTGCATAAATATATTTACTTTTTTTAAGGTTATTATTGTTTTAAATCAAAATTGTCCCGTACCTTGAAAGTACATTCCCTTTCGAACTTTCAAAGCACGCGGTATACTACCTAAAGTATCTCAAGCAAGATCTAGGATCTTCCTTCAACCTTTGTCACACCCCAATAATATGAGAAAATGCAACTCGGGTGAAGGAAGAGGAAACTTTTTACACCTTGCAAGTTCAACTTACATTTCTCAATTCGATCTTTGACACCGGAGGCCACCACCCCTAAGGTGATGTTGACTCGTTGTCAATTGAAGTAACCGTCAACATGAATAGAACTCGCTGTGAGTAATCCAATTTCACCTCAATTATACAGGGAACAACACTGAGGTCACTACGCACAAGACCTTACTATTTTGAGAAACAAAGAGCCCGATCCATGTGCGCTTGTACGTCGAAACTATGACTTCGCGTAGGCATCTTCGACGTACAATCCATGGCAACAGAATCCTTCGCCTTGATGGGAGACCACGGATGTCATCTTATGATCATTCATATCTCATTCAAATTTTTTATTGACATTTGAATCGTATTCTCAGGCTTGTGGATTGGAGAGAAAGCAAGGGAGATCGAGAAGACATGCTTTAAACTTTGCTATTCAGGTAAAGATAAGGGTAGAAATGGTGTTGGATTGGTTGTTGATAAGGATTTGAAGGATTGTGTGGTTGAGGTGCAAAGATTCGGGGATCGGATTATTTTACTAAAATTGGTGCTTGAACTAAATATCATCTCAGTTTATGGACCGCAAATTGGTTTAGATGAAAGGACTAAACAAGCTTTTTAGGAGGATCTGGATAAGATTTTACAAGGAATCCCACAAAGAAAGATGATTTGCATAGGTGGAGATCTTAATGGACATGTGGGAAAAGATGCTTCAAGGTATGCTAGTGTTCATGGCGGACATGGTTTTGGGGATAAATGAAGAGGGAAAAGTCATTCTGGATTTTGTAACGGCATATGATATTTTCATAGCAAACACTCTCTTCAAGAAGAGGAAGGAGCATTTAATTACTTATAAGAGTGGGCTAACTAAAACACAGATAGATTACTTTGCGTTGAGGAGAAGAGATCGATTGTGTTGTAAAGACTGCAAAGTAATCCCAGGAGAGAGTTTGACAACCCAATATCGCTTGTTAGTCTTGGATGTACAAATAAAAGGGTTGGTAAAGAAAAGGAGGGTTCCTAAGATCACTAGAACTAGATGGTGGAATCTTCCAATGAAGCAATCAAGATTCAGGGCGAAGGTTTTAGAAGACTTATCTTGGGATTGTAACGGAAGTGCAAACGAGATGTGGGGGCAGTAGCATCTTGTATCCGAAAGGTAGCCAAAGAGATACTAGGCGAGTCAAAGGGAGGAGCTCCAGGTCAAAAGGAGGCTTGGTGGTGGAGCGAAGGGATGCGAGAGAAGCTAAAAATTAAGAGAGTTTGCTTTAAAGCTATGTCCAAGGATAGAAAAATGGAAACTGTCACAAACTACAAAATAGCGAAGAAGGAATCAAAGAAGGCTGTAAGCGAAGCTAGGTCAAAAGCTTATGAAATTTTTTATAAAAAGCTCGACTCTAAGGATGGCCAGAAGGATATATTCAGATTGGGCAAAACAAGAGAAAGAAAGACCAAAGACCTTTCTCAAGTGAGATGCATTAAGGACGGGGAATGTCACGTGCTTGTTACTCAGAAGGACATAGAGACTAGATGGGAGCAGTACCTCTATAAACTTTTCATTGGGGAAGGAAATAGAGAGATCACTTTGGGTGATCCAACTAGTAGTGAAAGTTACTTGAATCGTGCAAGATATAGACGAATTCAAAAGGAAGTAGAGGGCTTTGAAGGTTATGAGACCTGAGAAAGGTGTTGGACCAGATGACATCCATGTCGAAGTATGGAGAGTTTTAGTTGAGCGTGGTTTGACTTGGCTTACGAATATATTCAATGTTACTTGGCGAAGCAAGAAAATGCCTGAAGATTGGAGGAGTATCGTGGTGCCTCTTTATAAGAATAAAGGAGACATTCAAAATTATTCAAATTACAGAGGTATCAACCTTATGAGTCACACTATGAAAATTTAGGAACGTGTGATCGAAAGAAGGCTAAGGCAAGTTTCCAACGTAAAAGAAGCCAATTCGGATTCATGTCATGTCGCTCAACTATTGAAGTCATCCATTTGCTGAGGAGAACAATGGAGATATATAGAGATAAAAGGAAGAACCTCCATATGGTCTTTATTGATTTGGAGAAGGCTTGTGATTCTGTCCCACGAGAGATATTGTGGAGAGTTTTGGAGAAGAGACAAGTACCTATACTATACATTAACCTAGGACATGTATGATAGGACTTTATCTTGTGTAAGGACCCTGTCTGGGAAGACTGACTATTTTGACATCAACATTGGTTTGCATCAAGGTTCAGCTTTGAGTCCATTTCTTTTACTTTGATTATGGACGAGTTAACAAGTCACATTCAGGATGAGTTACCTTGGTGTATGTTATTTGTTGATGATATTGTGTTGATTGATGAGACTAGAGATGGAGTAAATGAGAAGCTTGAGGTCTGGAGGCATGCATTGGAGACCAAAGGATTTCGTTTAAGTAGGGTTAAGACGGAATATATGGAGTGCACCTTTGATGGAAGCAATGATGAAGGAATTGAGGTGAAGATTGGTAACAATAACATTCGGAAGAGAGATTCTTTTAGATATTTGGGATCTATTTTGCAACAGGATGGGGAAATTGATTAAGATGTTACTAATAGAATAAATGCAGACTGGCTAAAGTGGAGAGGAGCCTATGTTGTTCTCCGTGATAAGAAAATTCCTTTAAAAATTAAAGGAAAATTTTACAAAGCAGCCGTGAGACCTATTATGCTCTATGGATCTGAATGTTGGCCTGTGAACCATAGACATGTGCGGAGAATGGCTGTAGCAGAAATGAAAAATGCTAAGGTGGATGTACGGACACACACTTAAAGATCAGATTCGGAATGATGCAATCAGAAAGAAAGTTGATGAGCTCCGATCGAGGATAAGATGCGAGAAAACTGCTTAAGATAGTTTGGTCATTTGCAAAGAAGATCAGCGGATGCACCAGTTAGGAGATGCGAGTGTTGGGATGTTGAGCCGGCTAAGAGTGGGCGAGGACGACCCAAGAAGCGTTGGAAAGAGACTATACGAAGAGATCTTAGTTTTTTGGATATAAGCCCGAGATTGACCCAAGATAGAACTGAATGGAGGCGAAGAATCCATGTAGCTAACCCTACCTAATTGTGGGAAAAGGCTTTGTTGTTGTATTTGAATCGTATTCTCATAATCAACCCATACAAGGAAAATCCAATCTTATTAATTATAGATTGCGTATTTCAACTGGATTATATTAATTTAATCATATTAAATCAACATTAATCCAATGCAACCAACAAATAGTTTAAATTATTTGATATTACTATATAGTATACACCGTCACATAGTACAATTTTATTATTCCAATTAATTGTTTAAAGTACGCAGAGACTTTTCATGCTACCCTTGAAACGGGTCTAGCCAGGTCGTATAGATAATGAAAACAGGGAGCGCTTCCACTACAAGTGCGGCACAGGGTGCCAATTAAGTAGCACATCAGCATATCCACAACCTAGACACCATCACTGATTCAATTCAAGACAATACAATTGGTACAAATTGTACTAAGACATTTTATCGATCTTTTGATAGTGTATGATATTATATATTAATCACTCAGAAATTGAAGCATCTTGAAATATTTTTAATCATCCTAATTTCAAGTCATATCAAGCAAACAAGTTGTTTTTGCATGTAAAAGTTGAACTACAACTATTGTAGTTTGGATTCTAGGGTTTTATGTCATGAAGCAATCGCTCAAGGTTTTTTTTGTCATGTATTTCTCTAGATAAATGATACAACATATAATCAGGTAAAATTCTAAATTTTTGTGATTATATTTGAATAATTAAACACATTAAAAGACGTCAACAAGATGATCCAATCATCTTCCGACCCATCTCCACAAAATATCACATATCTAGGGAAAACGAAGTTGAAACCACGTGAAATAAATTCGAGCGGTTTGTTGGCTTGATTCTTAATGTAATTAATGTGTTTTTAACATGTTTCTTAACAGGAAAACAATAACTAAAATTCCTCAAGTTACAGATCCGAAATTCATACAAAAACAACACATTGTGGAAAATTTTCATTTTGAATCAATGCCCGAACATCGTCAACCTTTGGCGAATCTTTTGAGGTCATGTCTAGACATTCTAAACATGATTAAGTATCCCAAAATTCGTTCATAATAAGACAAGCCAGTAGACATATCATATATGCACAAAATCGATTCGTACGCAAAAAATAACAAGTTCTCGCGCATCTATATGCCAAACCTTGTTCCCTTACGGCCAGTTTGGTTGCTGGGTTGGGTTGGGGTACAGCGGTGTACCCCTCCTTCCAACCCTCAAAACCCTCCTCACAGTTTACTATTCACAAGGGTACCCTAACCCAATCCAACCCAACAACCAAACATGTCATTAGGGCTTGGATCATATATAAGACCTTTGACCAAGGCTCCGACACCACTTGAAGGTAGTGATCTAAATCTTACGAAATTTGGGAAAATATCGCGGAAATTTCGATTTCGATGGCCTCTGTATCTCGAAACCTATATGCATGTCGATTTCATGGATTTCGCCCGAAATCTCGCGAGATATCAGCAAGATTTGGGTCATCTCGTCATCTCGCCCAAAAAAGTGAATCTGTAATAAAAAATACCCACTTTTGGCGAGATAGACCAAAATGTCAATCAAAATTGGCCCATTTCGGCCGACTTTGTGTTACCAACTTCTCCAAACTTCCTCCAAGCTTATATTTCACCCATTGCTTCAAAGTAAGACAAAATTGGCCAAATCTTCATCAATCTATTCAATTTTTTAGGGGTTTTACTCTTAAGATGTTGATCTAGCTTGGTGTGGTGTTTTTTTTTGAGAGATTTCAAATATATAACTTGATTTTTGGAGATCAAAATTAGGGATTTTGTGTTTTGATGCACAATAATGATGTGTTATGAATGTATAAACTCGGATCTCGTGTATAACATGTAGTAAAGCGTACTTCGAGAACATTTTGTGAGATCTATGGAAGAGAAAATTGTGGCTTTTGTGTTTTAATGTGGAATCATGATGAGTTATTAAAGGATAAACTCGGATCTTAAGTTATGGAAGTAGAAAATATGTTTCGGTTTTTTTTGTAAATGAAATTTAAAAATTGAGTAAATCCGAAAATCAAATCTTAGATCTATGCTTTTTTTACATGTTTTGTATCACTTAGGTAGTTTTCCTCGAAAATGGTACCCTAATTGTTAGATGTAAGACCCTAATGTATAGATCTAAGGTGTTTTTCTAAAAATCAGAATATTAAGAGTATACTTTCAATTTCAAACACCAAGTATTTATGATTTTATGTATTAGGTGTTGGAAAAATTAAAAATATTAATTATAAAAATTAAAACATAAAATAATTAGCAAATTCTTAATTGGTCTCATTGTATGGTTCTTGAATGATTGTTCTTCAATTTCCTGGAAGGTTTCGGTGATCATCATCATGGCGCGTTGCGGTTTCGGATCAGGATCTGACAGTTCTGAGGATCAAAGGGGCGATTTCAGTGGGGACGTTGGTTGGAGGTATGCCTCCGCTCCTCATAGAAATAAAGCCAGACCATAATGCAATTTTTGTGGGAAGAAGTTGGGAGGAGGCGGGATCACGAGGATGAAGCAACATCTTGTTGGCAGTAACAAGAATGTTGCCAAGTGCACGCGTTGTTCCAAAGATGTGAGGGACAAGTTGAAGGCCAGCTTGAACGTGAAGAAGGACAGTGATACAGAGAGGGTAAGAAGGGATGAACAATCCAAAGAGTTCATGTTTGAGAAAGAATTCAATTGTCCTCTGATATTCAGACGACGATGACTTTGTCTACCCCACTGACATTCAGACTACAACGGAGAGGAGGGCATACAGGAGGGCAACAAAAGAATCAATAAGGAGCGAGTTCGAGAGGAGAGGACTCGGTGGTGCACGAGGCGGCTTCTATGGTGCAAGTGGCAGTGTGAGTGATTTTGGAGGTGCACCAGTACCACCACCCACCAAAAAACACAAGGGAAGAAAATTGAGCCCTTCTTGACGAGGAGCGGATCCATGCAATACAAGCCAAGCAAAGATCCAAAGCAGAAGACAGTGAAGGGTATGTTCACCAATGCACGAGAGAGGGTAGGAAAGGCCATCAGCAGCTCTTCTTTGTGGAGAGCATTCCTGCAAACATTGCTAGCGAGCCATTTCTGTGGCATGCCAGTGGAGATGATGACGATGATGATGATGATGATGATGATGTTGGTGATCGTGGTGGACCTGGTGTTGATGAGGAAACATTTTCAGGTGGGTCAGGAAGGGATGGTCGTGGACCACAAGATACAAGATTTGAGGAAGGACTACACGCAAAGCGTGAATATATGGAGCGACAAAGGGAACACACATGAACAATTTGTTCCAAGTCTGAGTCCAGGACCTATGGATTACGAGTACGGTCGTGGTCATCATCCAACCGACAGATACATAGATGATTTGATATCATTTGTAGGTTCTTTGAGCTGCATGGACATTGACAGTCCATATCGTGGAGGAACACCAAGTCCCTTAGGTGGATAGGATCATCGTACGATGAGAGATCATTTGGCGCCTTCCCGAAATACTTTCATGCTCCTCCTCCTCAAGCGTATGCACCTCCATCATATTCATATGGTTACAGTGGGTATGAGGGATATAGTAGCTACAACAGTGGAAACTACCAAGGTAGCCAACCTGAGCAGAGCCATGACAGCTTCTTCGGCGGTGACAGTTATGGTTTCTTTCCTGAGTACATGTCAGTTCCTATGGATTACGAGTACGGTCGTGGTCATCGTCCAACCGACAGCTACATCGATGATTTGATATCATTTATAGGTTCCTTGAGCTGCATGGACATTGACAGTCCATATCGTGGAGGAACACCAAGTCCCTTAGGCGGATATGGATCGTCGTACGATGAGAGATCATTTGGCATCTTCCCGAAATACTTTCATGCTCCTCCTCGTCAAGCGTATGCACCTCCATCATATTCATATGGTTACAGTGGGTATGAGGGATATAGTAGCTGCAACAGTGAGAACTACCAAGGTAGCCAACCTGAGCAGAGCCATGACAGCTTCTTTGACGGTGACAGTTATGGTTTCTTTCCTGGTACATGTCAGTTCCTCCTCCTCCGCAAGGATCTTCTCATACTTTGTCGTCGTCGTCCCAAGGATCTCAAGCTAGTACTTCGTAGCCTCGTCGTGCCACTCGTGATACCAGATCTAGTGTTGCTTATCCTCGTCTCGGGATACTCATAGGCATCGATGACCACCAATAACAGGCAATATATGATGGATTACAAAGCCATGTACTCATACATGACATGGGAGAACTACTGCAAGTTCATTTAATCTGTGATGGGTTATGAGAGACAACAAGGGAAGGGGGCAATTCAGATCCACCGCGGAACTCTTGATTCTGAACCAAACATATCACCAGGTAATAATCTTTTATTGCATTAATCATTAATGTGCATGTTCTTATTACTCTACATGAAATATATGTATTTTCACTTGTTGTAAGATTATTACTCTGATATTAAGTATTAAGTATTAATAATGATATGTTTGATATGTGTGTGACATACCGTCGTAGTCATAGATGATAAGATGATTGATATTTACGCTATAAGCCTATAAGTGTATATCTATTGTTTCATTGTTTGAAGTATTCAGATTAACTCCATTTGCAATATCTAACATATTGTACAATATGACTGATATGACCGATATGTACAATATAAGGTATATAGATGAGCAATATGTGTGTAATAATTGTGTATTTATAAGTTATTTATTGTTCTAATAACTTGGAAGATCATAATTTACAATAAAATTGAAAAATGGCTTTTAGCGCCATTTCCGACATTTCTACCGAAATCGTCAAAATTTCGGAACGAAATCGAAATCAAAGATTTCGAACCTTTCTTGAAGGGAGTCTATCAAAGACTCGCGCATTACGGAAGCGTGAAGATCGCATCGTATGCGATCTAGGTCAACTAGTCATATTAATTGATGGGACAACAAAAACTAAAAAAATCGATGAAACCACATGACATGGGAATAAACCCCATCTCATTCCATCATGATCACACAAGTATAAGGATTACCCCTAGAAGAGTGATCGCGGTCTCATAACCTCTAAAGGTAGAGGCCTTGTGTCTCAAGTCCGACTCGACGAGAGAACACTTGCGGGTGCGTGGATTAAACACAAGCTTCTCACAATCCAGGGCAATGATCCAAAAATTAGAATCTCATGATTTCATCATCGCATGAATCTGATTTCTTCTTCAAGAGCATGGGGTTTCGAAGAAGATGAAGAGCCATGAGCAGTCGATTTGGCAGCACGATGGCAGCGCAATAATTGTTATCTCCACAAACCATAGCCATGGGGGCGATCATAGGGTTGAAGGAGAGGGAGAGGGTGGATGTGCATTATGGTTGAGAGAGGGAAAATTGATAAAACAATTGTGTTCAACTTAATTCTGTATTTCTTTCTTAAAGAAAATGCCAGGGTTAGCCTTTCTCTTATAGCAAATGGATAGTGGAGATGCACTCCTAATTGAAATCAATGGCCAAGATTTTGTAACAACAATTTGCAACATAAACAATTATTTTTAAAAGAAAAATAAACGGAAGACATTCTTCAACAAATTTAATTCAATTAAAATCAATTCATTCTCATAAATAAAGAGAAAGAAGAGAGCCACCTTGGCATTAATGTGGAAAGGAGAAAGCATCCTTCCCACATTTGTGGAGAACGTCCACTATGGATTGGAGAGATAGAGATTCTCTCTCTCCAACCACCTTTAATATAATCTTATTACATTAAATCTTTATTAATGGAATTATTTGTCAACAAAATATCATCGAATAATTTACAAAGTATTTGTGACAATTGCAAATAAATCCATTGATTAATTATGAATCATATTCATCCATCAAATACTAAATGTAAATCACATTTACATTCAATTGTACAATATGAAATCAATTCGCATTTACTTATAAATTGTAAATCTTATTTACAATTAAATATTTATATGATATTATGAATCACATTCATAATATTTAATGATTATTGTGGATAGTGTTATCCGCATTAGTCTTATCTATGATAATTAAATCCATATTTAATTTTCTCAAATGCCTCTACATATGTTCAAAGAATGTGAACCATATCCATATTCTTAATGATAATTAAATCATATTTAATAATCAAATTTTCAATGCTCAGATATCATCTGATGGAACTATTCTTGAACTCTTTCAAGGATAGTGTGCCTTCTCTCCGGATACTTAGAGATAAGAACAAGGTGATTGTATGTTCCATGTATAGTGACTTGGATAGTGAGATCTAATCTAATATCTAGATCTAGAAAACATGTCACAGATGCATGATCTAGTCAGACAGAATATCCAATCTTCTCATTGCATTCGAATCATATTCAGATCAATGTCCAATATTTGGACCTAAGATTGGATAACTAGTCTATTGAGCGAAGGTCACTAAAATCCAAACATGCTTCGGCACTCCCTCGAAATAGAAGCGACGTGGTTATACAATCGATTAAGATCACATCACCCATCGCATATTCATGATACACGTACTCCCTACATATTGGAAGACTATGAATAAACCTGAAGTTCGGATCTTATATGAATTGTCTCCTTCAGGTTTTTATCGTTAAGTTTTTCATTCGATCATTGGGAATTGGTATCGATTATATGCTTTCCAAAATCATATATCATATCTTCATATGATGCATCGTTTCTAAAACAAGACAACCAACGTTGAATTTGATTTATTCCTGTTGAGAAGAAGAACTAATGAGATGTTTATTCCCTAGAGCCAGGGTCTCTTATATAGAGAAAAAAACCCTAGAGAGTACAAGGGTTACGAGACCCAAAGGGTCACTGGGGGGTTACGGAACTCGAAGGGTCACAGAGGATTATGGAACCCGAAGGGTCACAGGGAGTTACGGAACTCGAAGGATTACAAACATAAATTAAATATAATAACTCTAACACTCCCCCTCAAGTTGGAGTTAAGAAAACTACAGCTTGTAATAAAAAGAAAAAGTATATGCCACATCTTCACACGATGTATCATAAGACCTTAGTCCGTTGCTGGTAGAAGACCTCGCTCGCGGATGGGTCTGCGGCTTTCAGGTCACTGGAACATCTCTATCATGCTTGTAGAGTCGTTGTAATATCAGGTCACCGGAACATATCTCTATCGTGCATGCAGGTCACCGGAATATATCTTTATCGTGCCTGGAGAAGAATCGTTGTAGAAGAAGTCCATCGCAGAATGGAAGTCGGGTCGTAAAAGAAGTATAAACTCTAACGAAGAAGTTGATGCTCGATGAAGACAGATGATTTGAGTAGTAGTCTAGAGTGTTAGTCTGTCAGTCGTAGTAGAGAAGCAAACGTACTGAAGAATCATCTCTAGTTCCTCCTTTCTCCCACACTTGATAGAATAAAGAGTATGGAACATCAAGTAGGGAGTAACAAAAAGTTGAGAGAAACAAATCGTGGTGAAATAGGGGATGTTGGAGAGGGTGGGGCTCCAAGCGGTGCTGGCAATGCAGTAGGTGCGGCTGGAGCTGCTAGAGCCTTGGGCGATGCTATAGGTGTCGTTTGGAGGTGGCAACTGGTGTTGTTGGGGACTCAGACTGCCTTGCACGAGACCATCGAATCCTTGTCGGCGGAGAGAGGGCTGGTGGTAGCGACGAAATTAGGGTATTAGGCTTCGATCTAGGACTGTCGCTCTGATACCATGTTGAAAAGAGGAACTAATGAGATGTTTATTCCATAGAGCTAGGGTCTCTTATATAGAGAGAAAGCCCTAGAGAGTACAAGGATTACGAAACCCAAAGGGTCACGGGGGTTACGAAACTCAAAGGGTTACAGAGGATTACGGAATCCGAAGGGTCACAAGGGATTACAGAACTCGAAGGCTTACAAACATAAATGTAAATATAATAAATCTAACAATCCCAATATCTCATGAGTGAGCTCATGTCTTCCGGTTTAGTAGTGAACCTATATGATCACTTTGAGAGATTGTATTACTCATATGCCCTCATATGCACAACATCTCATCGGCGTATATACCTTGATTAGGTCATCAACCTAATAGCATGAATAATTTACATACTTAGTCATATAGTAATACATTCATCTTCGGTCAGAGGATGCGTGACTATACGTGACAACATATGACATAAGTCTTAGTTATCTCAATCTCACAAAGTCAACTATTTGACTTAGCTCATCCAACACCTCCAAATCTCTATTCCTATGCAGAGGACATGCATCAAGAGGTCGGTCGAATATTAGCCTTTGGAGTAAGGATTGGCATCTCCTCAGGCTAAAGGTTACTTCTTGATAATCACTTGACGGTGTGGTTGGGTCCTTAATCTAATTCTTTAGATATTCAACCCTACACCAGCCTATATGATCCAACCTTTAGATCAACATATGTATGGTATCAAGACGGCCATGGTACATAACCCTATTTGTACGAAGGAACCTATTATGCAAACATGCTAATTCTTCATTTTAGATTACGGAATGATCTACAATAACCTTTATTGCATGATGGCTCATCGTGGGCTCATATATCAAACAAGGACATTAGTCACGCGAGCCACTTGCAAGCTAGATATTAAGGCTTCTCCATTCGTGAATCAAGGAAGACACCAACAGACCCCATGATTCAAGGTCAGAACACAACAACAAAACAGTCTCTTCTTCCAATAGGCCTCTTACACACCAGAGGTTGTTGAGAGCACCACATCTCCAATAAAGTACCCGTCCAGAACATTGTTCACAAAACCAAGAAGAGCATTGAGCTCCAACGCTCTGTTTCCATAAGACCCAATGAGAACCCTTGCTTCTTGATAGTTTCATGCCTCCCTTCAGTGACCACAACTGCAAACGATCTTGAAATCTTCGATATTCGCTTTTCATGAACGGTGACAGGGGCTCACTGCAGGCTCTCATTCACAAATGAGCATGAGTGTATCTGACGGCATCCGTGCTCACTGTTAAGACACCGTGGTGGTAGCGCACAAGAAGACGTATGGGATATCGAGTCCCTTCTGGGATAGCTTGGCACGGGGAAAGGACGTCAGTCTAGTCCCGATCGTACCAACAATAATAAGTAATAGGCACCATACTGGTAGCATCGTTGCCCTCGCTTGCGATGGGAAATGAATGATCATCCTCCATCGCCCCTCTCTTCTTCCGATCGGTGGCCCGTATGCTCCTTTTCTCTCATTTTTGGTGTCCCCCTCCATTCCATGATCCTGCATCGCACCTCTCAACGGAGACGCTCTCTTCGTTGCCAGGTGCTTTCCATCCTTCTGGAAGTGTCAACCATTTACATCGTCTTTTCCATATCTTCAAATCAGCAATGATTTCCCATTAAAAACTTAGTGTTAGCGTCCCTACACAGACATAACATATGCTCTCCTAAAATGGTGCAGCCTAGTGGTTGTGCCATATAAATCTCCTCCCTAAGATCACTATAAAGGCATTCTTGACGCATTGACCAATTCTCATTGGCAACGATAGAGAGAATCATGCCGATAGATCTCATCCTGGCCACTGGAGAGAGTCTTAAAGTAGTTCATGTCATAAGTCTGGATGAAGCCATTTGCCATTAATCGAGCCTTCAGTCTATCTGTTGACCCATTTAAAGCATGTTTTAGTCGTAAGGATCCCATCTACAAGCTACATGAGCAACACTTGTGGGACATGGTACAAGATCCTAAGAGCTCCTTGAGACAAGAGCATCCATCTCCTCATCCATAGCTCGCTTCCATCCTCAATAATGTGGGTTATATGATTATCACATGGAAGAGGCATAGTCATAAGATTATCTGTAAAATCCTATTACAATTAAGTAATCTAAAAATAGAAGTAAAATGTAACATAATGTATGGAGTACGTAGCCTTTTGACCTTACTCGGAGCAATGGAAAGTTCGGTAGAGAAAGAGGGACTTCGAGTCTGCAATGGTGAGGAGGGGCATTTGAAGGAGGCTCATCATCCTGCAATGTATGAGCATGTAATGGGACAGACTGTATGCAATGCCTCGTGTGGTAGACCAAGAGTGGATAAGGGAGGTTTAAGGGAATATCATTAACAAACTCAAAAAAGATGCTAGTTCCTTCAAAAAAGGTAACATCAACAATAATGTAATATCAATGTCCAATTATAACACATGTACCCTTCTAGACTATTCAATATCCTAAGGGCATGTTTCGTAACTAGGTTGGGTTAGGGTATCCTCATGTGAATAGTAGTTGTTTGGATGGTTGGAAGGGTTTGAGAGGGTTGGAATGATAAATGTGATGTGATGTGACATTAATTATGTGTTATATTAACTTTTTTAGCATTTTGTTGACATGGCAATATCGAAGTACCCTTTGTATCTTTTTCCAAGATTTCTCCCCTATATCATCGATATGTTGCTGACATATCACCTATGTCACTACATATTCTTATTAAATTTTTTGTATTTAGCCAGCATATTTCTTCACAATGTAGGAAAAGCTAGAGGGACAGACTTTATGCGATACATCATGTGATAGACCTAGAGCGAAGGAGCTTGTGTTATAACATATGTACCCCTTCTGGATTATTAAATACTCTAAACACAGACTTGATTGCATCACAAACATGGCCTAAAATTATGTGTCGATATTAGATTTCACCGGCATGGCGATATCAAAACTAACCCCGATATCTTTTTCCAAGATTTCGTACCCATATCGGCAACATGTTGCTCACATATTGCCTATGTCACCGCATATCACCTAAATATGAAAATTTCTTTTTAAATTTTTATTTGGTTGGTATTTTGCAATTGTTTCTTCCTATTAGGATGATATATATTTCCATTTCATCATTTCTGCATTGTTTCGCAAAGAAATTTTCTATGAAATAGTATAGCCAGAGAGTCCAGATACTCTTAACAATTGTGATGACATTGTCATTGATACGTTGGTTAAATATTAATTTTTGAGTTGGCGATTGGGAATAAATCGATATGTTGGTTAACTAGTCTATTAGGAATAAATCTATGAGAGCTACTCATGCATCGCCTTAACTGTCTCCCTTATATAGGAGATTGGCAACAATTAACTAATCAATGTTGTTGTTGGTCAGCCACTCCACGACTTAATACTTATCCCATAACATGGATTCATAATCATTGCCCTCTGTCTTGAGAGGATATTTTGTGAGAACGTACAACTTCCTTTAGATCATATGCCGTTACAAAATCCAGGACGACTTTTCCCTCTTCATTTCTATCCCAAAACCATGTCCTCCATGAACACTAGCACACCATGAAGCATCTTTTCCCACATGTCCATTGATCTCCACCTATGCAAATCATCTCCCTTTGTAGGATTCCTTGTAAAATCTTATCTAGATCTTCCCAAAAAGCTTGTTTAGTCCTTTCATCTAAACTAATTTGTGGTGCATAAACTGAGATTATATTCAGAATTTCTTCTTCAAGCACCAATTTTAGCAAAATAATCCGATCCCCGAATCTTTGCACCTCGACCACACAATCCTTCAAATCCTTATGAACAACCACTCCAACACCGTTTCTACCCTTATCTTTACCTGAATACTAAAGTTTAAAGCATGTCTTCTAGATCTCCCTTGCTTTCTCTCCAATCCATTTAGTCTCTTGAAGACATAGTATATGAATCTTCCTTCTTTCCATCGTATCCACTATCTCCATCAACTTTCCAGTCAAAGTGCCAATATTCCAACTACCAATCCGCAACTTCCGTTGCAATCTCTTTTGGACTAACTTCTTTACTCGCATGCATCCATTATGCGAGAACCCTTGTAAATTTTGGACTGCATCCGAGATGTGATGCAGCGGAACTAGCTTAATTACCTGCATATATTCCTCATGCGAGAACCCTTGCAAATTTTGAACTACATCCAGGCTGCAATGTAGTGGTCCTTGCCGATTTTTCATTGCATTTGGGCGATGCAACGCGTCGCAAGTAGGGAATGCCCCAACGAAATCTGTATGTTTGCTTAAATCCATGTTGAAAAGATCCGACTGTCATGAGGCAACATCCTAAATAATATTTTTTAAAAAAAATTATCTAAGAAGTTGTCTCCGACTATTTTACGCTGGTTGTCGGCTACGTAACGCAACCCTCCTCATTTACCCAGGCTTGGGACCGGCCATGGCTGAGTTTGGGAACGTGTGATCGAGAGAAGGTTGAGGCAAGTTTACAACGTCAAAGAAAACCAATTCGGATTCATACCAGGTCGCTCAACTATTGAAGCCATCCATTTGCTGAGGAGAACAATGGAGATTTATAGAGCTGAAAGGAAGAACCTCCATATGATCTTTATTGATTTGGAGAAGGCTTATGATTCTGTCCCACGAGAAATATTGTGGAGAGTTTGGAGAAGAGACAAGTGCATGTCCTATACATTAACCTCATAAAGGACATGTATGATGGGGCTTTATCTTGTGTAAGGACCCCGTCTGGGAAGACTGGCTATTTTGACATCAACATTGGTTTACATCAAGGTTCAGCTTTGAGTCCATTTCTTTTTTACTTTGATTATGGACGAGTTGACAAGTCACATTCAGGATGAGTTACTGATGAATACTCATTCATCACTCTTTATTCTTATATTTTAGCTACAAAAACCTTTGCAAATGCATGTATATAGTTGTAAATAGAAATAATTACAAAAGCATGCATTGTGTAAAAACCTATAATTAGCATGTTTTTGTGCAAAAATAAAAGAATAAAGATTAAAAAGAAAAAGAGGGAAATATTTAGAATAAATATTGAGCAACCTAACCCAAGGGAGGGCTCAGCATGGGCCTGACCGCATAAAAACCAAAGTAGAGGGAGATAGGGGCTCATGTGTGTACATATTTATGTAAATCTTTTCCTCACAAAAATAGACTTAAATAGGCTTGTAAATATTTGTAAATAGTTCTAAATATAAAACCAAGATAAAAATATAAAAATTAAAAAGAAACCAAAAATCTCATTCATGTACATGATCACCTTGTACATAGTTCCATCATCCCTATTTATCCTTATAAATAAATAAAAATTAATTTCCAAAATTTTTGTAAATATCCTATATTATATAGTGTAAATAAATAAAATAAAAACAATTAAAATAAAAACAAAATAAAAATAACAAAATTAAAAATACAAAAATATATTGTAAATATACCATGTATATAAATGTATATATATATACATATTTCACCTATGTACATAAATAATTAAAATAAAATAAAAATATCTTTTTATTCCTTATTTTATAATGAAAATAAATAAAAGATAAAATAGGAATAAAATTGTACAAAAATAAGAAATTAAAAATCAAAAATCAAAATCCTATATAGTGTATATATACTTATATAACCCTACTATGTACATACCTTATTTTTATTTCGAAAAATTAATTAAAAATCACTAAAAAATAGAAAAAAATAAAATAAAAATATTTCATGTTTTAACTTTTTGCTAAATCGGCCCTTGGCTACCTTGAATTTCACTTCCAAACTTTCGCCACGTGGCCGCTTCCTACTGGTCCTGGGAATGTTGACCGCCCGGTCAACTCTCCCCCCAGGACCACTTCACACGGGTCTTTAGCGGGTAACTCATCTTCTCGGATTTTTAGCGCTTAAACCCGATTCATCCCCACTCAAACCCCGGGTCCGATTTGATCTTGATATATCCGACACCCTCGCCGGAGCTACCATATTGGGATCCGCACGCTTCCACGCCCTACCCGACCTCTTCTAGCCGGACCCGCACCCATATTTAGCTCGAGCTCCGCCTCCTCATTTGGCATCTTTGGCCATTCGATTCCACCCCCAGTGAGCTCCAGCGTACTCGTGAGAGTGACAGCTCGCGTCCTGTGCTGTTGAAGCGAGGAGAGGGAGCGTGACCACTGATCCGGCGAAGCTTCGCCGCCTTGCTCCGCCACCAGCAGGAGCTCGAGCCTCGGAGGGAGACGCTCCTCGAGGCGAAGACCCAGAGCATCCTTAGCTCATCCCTAGTCTCATCAGCCACCCAGGTATCCCTTTCGTTCGTTCTTTTTCTTTAATTTGTAGTTTCCCCAAATCGCTGTTCCGCCATCCCCAGCCAATTCCGACCACCATCCGACTATCGGGCTTCACCATAGCCATCGCCTCCTTCCCGCGCATCTTCTACATATCTCCATCCAACCCAGCTCGCACAGGAGCTGGGATTCGAGCTCCACCGTCCCCACTTCGCCGGAGCTCGCCCACTTCGACCCCCCGTTCACCGTCACCCCGCCTAACCGGGTCGAGGCAGTTTGCCCTCGACCCGCGAGCCTTCTGGACTGTTTTGCAGGTTCAATGAGGGCCATCTGAGGTCCTTCGACATCGAGCCAGGAGGCGTAGCTCTGCCGACCTTGCCGGAGCTCTCCAGAGCTCAGCTTGGTCATCGGAGCCCACCAGCAGACGCGGAAGCACCCCACGCTCCTTCTCCGACCTTCAGCGGGCTTCCAGGAGGATCCTAGCACACGCCCGAGGCCGGCGAATCTCGCCGGCGAACAGTTCATCCAGCATCCTCTGTCGCCGTCCGATCACCTCAGCCCTCCAGTTCTGATCTAGACCGTCCATCTCAGGAGGCCCCTGCACCGCCAGATCTTTGGAGAGGCGATCCCAGCCGTTGGTCCAGTGAGGGGTCTGGCCACTGACGTCCTCGACCGCTAGATCAGACACGTGGCCACGTCCCCGCCGTTGGATTTCCCCCAGGAGCGCAGCGTTGGACCCTCAGTCGCCCACCACCGTCCGATCACACACGTGGCGTCCATCCTGCGGTCCGCGTTAATAAAGGGTAATTTACCCTTAGGCCCCCTTTGTTATTTTATTTCGCTTTTAGTCTTGTAAATACCTAGCGCAGTTGTTTAGTTTTTGGGATATTTGCATAGAGGACCTCGTGCTTGTTTTTAATTGCTGTTATGCCCCTGTGTGTTATGTAACACGTGCTTCGTCACGTGTCTTTCTGGTATATTTGCATCTGGTGCCCCTGTAGTTCTGGTTGTTCCTTAATGAATGAATACTTTTTAGAAATTGCATTTATACCCCTGTGCGTATTTTAATTGAGCATGTGCGGATATTTGTAGGTTATTTGCAGATAAGCCCCTGGGCTTTTGGTACCTGTTACCAAATAGCCCTCGGGACTTATTTTCATTACATTTGGGTCCCTGAGTGTCCCAGGCACGTGCATCGCACGTGTTTTGCTGGGTTAATTGCACCAGACCCCCCAGACTTCCGGGTATTTGCACATAGGTCCTTGTGCACAGTGCCCCCTCTTTATTTTTGAATAAAATAGCAAAACTACTCCAAATCCAACGAAAATTGGATACATAGCTCCTGCCATAGTGTAAAATTTTCGAGGATTTTTGGAGACATTTTTGAGTTGATTTGATATTTTTAAAAAATCAAAAACATCTAATTTTGCTACTGTCTAACTTTAAAAATCACAAAAAAATATTACATAGTATCTAAAAACCACAAAAATTTTGTCTACTGTCTATTTTGTTGTGCTTGATTTTCTAGCCAATTTTGGCTATTTTTCATTACTAAAAACCACTAAAAATTGAAAAACACTCAAAACCTTATAAAAATTCTAGTAAATAAATTAAAACTCCAAAAATAATAATATAGGTGCCTAAATTTTCCTTGTTTTATTCCCTTTACAGGAAAATTACCTCCCATCTAGTTTGGGGCCTTTAGATATTTTATCTAGGCCCTTTTAGCTCGGCTGGACAGTACCTCTCATTTCAGTCCTTGTTTGATTTTTAGAAAATTAAATAAACATCAGAAAAATCCCAAAAATTCACCAAAAACACTAAAAATTATAAAATACATAAAAATATTTTTGTTTGAATTTTTGGTTGATTTTTAGTGCTTTTAATAATTTGTTGAAGTGTGTGTTTATTTGCTTTTCTTATTTTCTTAATAGCTTAAAAATCCAAAAAAATTAGAAAATAATTAAAAACCACCAAAAAATATTTTCTTTTTTTATTTTATTTCCTTTTTGACTACTTCGTAGGCCGCAAGGCCAACCCGTGCTCCTTGTGTTCGACCCTGGTCGCTATACCAGGTTAAATTAATAGCAAGACCGCTATTTTGTGTTTGATTGATTTTTATCTCTCTTGGTGGTCTATTTTTCTTGATTGACACGATCGAGTGACCGACGTCGCGACGACCATCGTAGAGATACCTAATTACCTTAGTCGCTCGGTTTTTCGTGCCATCAGTTACCTTGGAGTATGTTATTTGCTGATGATATTGTGTTGATTGACGAGACTAGAGATGCAGTAAATGAGAAGCTTGAGGTCTGGGGACATGAGTTGGAGAGTAAAGGATTCCGTATAAGTAGGGCTAAGACAGAATATATGGAGTGCACCTTTGATGGAAGCAATGGTGAAGGAATTGAGGTGAAGATAGGTGATGATAACATTCAGAAGAGAGATTCTTTTAGATATCTGGGATCTATTTTGCAACATGATGGGGAAATTGATGGAGATGTTACCAATAGAATAAATGCAGGCTGGCTAAAGTGGAGAGGAGCCTCTGTTGTTCTCTGTGATAAGAAAATTCCTTTAAAAATTAAAGGAAAGTTTTACAAAGCAGCCGTGAGACCTGCTATGTTCTATGGATCTGAATGTTGGCCTGTAAACCATAGACATGTGCATAGAATGGCTGTAGCAGAAATGAAAATGCTAAGGTGGATGTGTGGACACACACGTAAAGAGCGGATTCGGAATGATGCAATCAGAAAAAAAGTTGGTGTTGCTCCGATCGAGGATAAGATGCGAGAAAATCGCTTAAGATGGTTTGGTCATTTGCAAAGAAGATTAGCTGATGCAACAGTTAGGAGATGCGAGTATTGGGATGTCGAGCCGGCTAAGAGAGGGCGGAGACAGCCCAAGAAGTGTTGGAAAGAGACCATACGAAGGGATCTTTATCTTTTTGGATATAAGCCCGGGATTGACCCAAGATAGATCTAAATGGAGGCGAAGAATCCATGTAGCTGACCCTACTTAATTGTGTGAAAAGGCTTTGCTGTTGTTGTACAACTTCCTTTAACTAACAACAAATACCTTAAAAGTTTGAAACCACATTACATAATTTTCTTAACCCTTACGATTGATTGATGTCCCATGTACCATAATAGATTAGTAGAGGCCATTGCGGTCAGATGGAAGAAGAGTAAATAAAAAATTAAAGGATATATTACTCAAAATATCAAAAAAAAGACAAACGGTTGGGTTTTGTGCAGTAGAAATAAGATTCCATAATACAACTGCAAATTAGGATTCCATAGCAAGATATAGGACTCCATGTTTCAGCAATAGCACAGGAGTTACAGCACGATAGTATACGAGGCATAGAGAAAGGCACAATGTCAAGCTCCAGAAATAGACACAATAACATGATTGATAGGCTCCAAAAATAAACTCCAACTCTAGCAAATAGGCTATAAAAATACCATGATTGACAAGCGGAGGTGATGGGCAATAACAAAAGACTGGCACATGACGCAAGTGCACTCGGATCGGACTTCAGAAAGGAAGTTTCTTGCTTTAGAGATTAGAGGATCACAATCACGCTTCAAGAGATAATTCTATGCTCGTGTGATATTGATGGAACGGATTGGGAATGTTCCCAAATCCATGTGGTTCCATTGATTTTTTTTAAATTCCATTGTTATTGTGACTTGTATAACGAGTTCGTTTTTCGATCGGATATGATCTGATCCACACGCTTTCCGTAATGTGCGAAGCCTTATCTGCCTCACTTCAATAGCACGTTCCAGAGGTGATAACTCCGGAATTAGACTCCCGCAGAAATAGGTGATAAGTGATAGCATGTTCCAAAGGTAATAACACGCTTAGAGCAAGCGATGGCTCAGACTGACGCAACAGTAGGCTCCAGCATTGCTTTACTCCAGTAGCATACTAGCAGTAGGAACTTGACCATAAGATCATCCCTCCTTGGAGCAGGTGATAAATTAGATGGATATACAACTCTTGGATGTTAGTGATTAGATGTTTTAAATGGAACGAGGTAGTCCTGCAACATGTCTACGAATAGGTGAAAGTGCAGAGAAGGGATTCTCAATGTGGATTTCTAAATTTCCAGATGCAAGCTGCAAATTAGAAACTTGACGAGAGAAAGTATTTGGTGGAGGGCTAGTGCAAGAGAGGCCCAGAGCGTCAATTTGGGACCGTCACACAAATAGCACATGAGAAAAATCAATAGGATGGAATGAGATATTGTATATAAGCGAGGGTTTCTTATATAGAGTTCAATTCTTAAAACAATAATCATACAATAGAGGAAAATTGTAATTTAATCCTTAACCGGACTAGTAGAAATAAAATGAAAAAATAGACAAATGCTAACGTCTAAATATGGTGTCAATAGATGATAATCTGATTAATCATATAGTATTTTCAAATTAAATCATATTTGTGAAGATCGTCAAAAATCAGTATTCTCTTTCATTGTCATCAGCACGTAAATTATTTGTGAATATATCTTTTTTCTTGAGTAGGAAAAGAATTTTTATGGAAGTCGTTAATTCAAACAAATTGGTTGGTGAAGCTGAGAGGGGATACCATATGTCAATAACTAGTTGAATGGAGTGATTGCTTCGAAGGATTGCAAATAGTGTCCCACTAAAGTTGGTCATCCATATTATTCAAGCGATGGAAGAACCTAAGAGCATGCAGCTTTTGAGGTCAACTAGGAGCTTGGATTGTGGAGTTGGTGCTCCAACATGAATCAAAGCTAGATGGTTAGAATGGTAGGATATGGGGTCTGTTAGTGGCACTAAGCTAACAAATTTCATGGTGGAGGATTAGATTTGGACTTCCCAGGTGGAAGATATGGTCCTCGCTTACTCTTTTCTTTTCCGTGTTTCAGGTCCTACTACATTGGTTAAGCCTAAGAGCGAGCAGTGGGAGGATACGTGGTATGATCGATGGAGGTTCCTGGACTCTGGTCGAAGAATACCAATTAAAAATTACAAATAGATATGTATTTCACGTTGACTAGATCTAAAAAATCGTCAAATTTTTCCAAACGCAGAAGCTCTATTTCAAATGTAAAGCAAGAAACTTTGCTTCAAATATCTTCACATTCTTCAGACCATACAAACATGCATGTATACTAATACATCTCTTTGATTTATGCGGGATGTCAAAACAGAAATCAGATATGATTTTTTTTAGCCTGTTATACCTGATAACCAAGCTTCACTACACCTTACAATGTTCAATCTGATTATAAATGGCAATCCCTTGTTTCAAGAAATCAAACACCACCATTGCTGCAGAGGAAGAAAAAAGTAAACATAACGTCAAAATAAGAAAAATTAGGATAAAATGCTACCGACATGCTTGCAATTATTAGACAATCCAAGGTCAAATGGGTAAAGGAATGAAACGAACATAAAAATATACACTTTCCAGTTTACTGATGAGTGTTTGGTATATCAAATATTCTCTACTTGAATACAACCATTCAACAACCCTGTTGCCATTTGAGATTTGAAGAAACTATTACAAACAGTCGAATCATAACAAAGTGCACGAGTTATCACCACTGCTGAGACTCTGCTAAGTGCTATTCTGGATTTGACCACGAGAGCTCCGAATTCAAGGAAGAAAATGATTTTACAAAAAGAAACAATGCAGTTGCAATGAACTATCAGAATTCCAATGATCAGACACCATTAAAGAAGCTTTATCCACCCAACACACCAGCATAACATGGTGAACATGTGCAACCATGGTAATAAGTTTATGTTCATGTATCCAACACCAACTATCTCGAAAGATCACGCTGTTAAATACCCGCCAAAACACCTAAACAACCAACAGTGGCATCAGCTGCATGTTGATGGGTCGAAATCTTGCAAATCAACGATTCCCAGAAGTTTCCGATGTTGGGCAGTTCCACCCACGTGACGCCCGCTTCAGTCCAAACCAAACATCTTTGGTCCTTCCACACAAGAAGAACATGAGATATGCTGATTCAACCTCAACCCTGTAGAAGGAGTAGTTGCTATTACAACAACAAAGCATTTACCGCATTAAGTAGGGTCGACTGCATGGATTCTTTGCCTCCATTCAGATCTATCTTGGGTCAATCTCGGACTTAGATCCAAAAAACTAAGATCCCTTCATACAACCTCATTCCAACACTTCTTGAGCCTTTATCACCCTCTCTTAGCCCCAAAAAAAACTACAAACATGAATCACCATGAGCTCCATATCGATGCTCTGAAAAACTTCGTAAGTCTCTTGAGCAGTTGCTATCATTATCAAAAAAAATCTCGACCTCCACTCCTTGGTCAATATATTTTGTTTTGCACCAAGAAAAGGAAAACCTTCATCCACATTGGAACAAGCATGTCCCAGATGAATCTACAATCATGAACCTTCTCCCGAGAATAGATACCGGTGGTACAATCAGAGCATGATAGGCATATTTCACAGAAAAATCACCTCTTCGCCGCACCTAGTGATTCCTTTCCACCATGGGACCCTTGAGGGATCAATAACATCCATGAGCTCCATATCGATGCTCTGAAAAAACAGAAGAAAAAGTTGGTATCCAAGAACTATTCGCACATGCTTCTGAAACAAGCGTGCCTAAATCAGAAGCCAGTGCAAATAGGTGCGGGAAACGTTCCGATAGGGCCCTCCATCAATCCAATCCATCCAGCAAGCAAAGGAACATCTGTCTCTCATGACCGAAGAGAAAAGAGTAGGAGGCTCAGATAAAACATAATAGATCCCTTTCCAAAAGTCAGAAGCACGGTGGTGCTACCGAGATACCAAGGACCTCTAAGCATGAGCTCCGTAACTGCCATGGACCATCCTACAAACCAAATCTTCTCTGCTTTCCCAAATCCTTGGCACCCACTTCAATAGGAGAGCAAGGTTCATCTTCTCAAGTTGCTGAACACCCAAACCCCCTTCCCGTGTCCTGAGTTCTGTTTGAGTTTGTATTTAGATGAGTAATGGGATCTCTCCAAGATCCAATTATACTACTCTTCTCTTAGTATGATATTGCTCATTAGTGGAACTTTATAGTGTTTGTTGGGCTATATAAAATGCCCAACAAATATCCATTGAAAAAAGTGAATAGAAAAACACAACCCTTGGTGACTTTCTCCCATGATTTTATCCCACTCAGAAAGTAAGGTTCTGCCTACAAAATCAAGTTTATTCTTTTTATTCTTGATTTGCTTCAGTGTTTTTCGGCATTGTATAAGAGCAAGTAATTTATGAGTTTGTTTATTGTTTCTGAGATCGGCTTGTCTTGTCAATTTCTTTTTGTGCTTCTAGTTTGTGTTCATTTTGGGTGGTTGTTGAATGAGGATAAAGGTGTCACTAGAGCCGCCGGTGTGCAGCAAAAGAAGAAAGTGCAGCACTATCAATGATTTAAGCGACTATTAATGGATGAGGAAAAATGTATCAAGTAAAGATGAGATAGATATTTTCATTTGTAATAAGTTGCAGGTTCTTCGGCTCCAAGTTGAGGGAAAGTGTTAGAGCTTGTATTTAAATGGATTATTAGATCTCTCCAAGATCCAATTACATTACTCTTCTCTTAGTACCATATTGCTCATCGGTGGGACTTTATAGTAATTATGGAGTTATATAAAGAGCCACATAGCCCATGCATCCATTGAGAAAAGTAAATAGAAAAACACAACCCTTAGTTCTTTCTTCCATGGTCTCATCCTGCTCCTTAGGGATACGGTTCCAAATGAAAACTAAGTTTCATTCCTTTCTTCTTGATTTTCTTCTGCATTCTATATTTGACAAGTATGAGAATGTCCCAATCCATCAAATGTATACTTGTATATTTCATGTTGGAAGTACTCCGAAAGAATCTCCGCATGATTGCCTCCAGATGACTTTGAAACCCAATAAGCAATAATCTAGTCTACATGGAGGAGACGAGTAGCACCAAATACTACTCTAACAAGCACAACAGGGCCTCCCATGAAAAAGGTAAGATGTCTTCCACCCTTTAAACTTCCATTACAACTTATTAATGACAAGAAACCAATCCGCTTAATAAACCATATCACTAGTAGATAGTGGCAGTAATAGATATCAATCGACAGCAATCTATATAAAGTATTCAGTAAGGTGTCACTACTAGCAATCTCCTCCCCAGATGGATCAAATGGAACAAAAGCAAATTTGTCCCAGTTGATAAGCAGCTCAGAAATCTAACAAAAAATATCCAAAACCACAACCACCTCTCTTGCCTCCTCCTAACTCCCTTCAACGAAAAGATGGTATTATTGAAATACTGAAGGATGGGGATGGAAATGTCTCCAAGCTTTTTTTCTTGTTAAGAAATGTCTCCAGGCATGTACCCCATAGTAATCCTATGGTGTACCACATGTTCAACAAGCATCATGAGCTTACGAAACGGTCGACTGGCACTTCCTCCGTATGGCGATGTCAAGGTGGGGATTCCTCGATACATGGATCTCCTGGATGAAGTGTTGCATCACAACGACGTTATATTCGATGCTAGTGAGTGGTAGACCTGAGGGAGGGTTTTTCAAGCCACAGGGGGGTGAGACAAGGATGTCCCCTTGCTCCCATGCTGTTTGTCAATGCTACATGTGCTTATCATGCATGGATGATAGGGAACAGGTTAACGTAGTCACTTCCTCAAAAACCTGCTTCAGATCAAATTTGTGGTCCTCAGAAATGATAGGTGCTCCAGTAACCAACCACCTCCACTTCTTACGTCCTGCATAGTGGGACACCCTATGAACGTGATCCGCGAGCACCCTACCCAACTGGCAGCCCCCTCAACACGAACCTCATCCACCATGATTGATCTGACAAGATCCCACGCTGCATGTCGTTGATTGCCGCATGAAAAAACATGGCGTCCGTGTCTCCCTCGATCTAATTGTTACATGGATCTCCACCTCCACTCTGTCGTTGTCTTCATATCCTCATCATCAATGCATCGTTGAAAACATGCCCTCTTCGCAGTCTCCTTCACGGATAGCTCCTATGAGTCATCTATAACAATTATGCACCCACATGGGCGGCGAGTGTGTCGGTGATCCCACATCTCCCTCTTGTATTCACACAAGCCTATGAAACACATAAGTCATTGCCTATCCTGAACATTCAACGGATCTCTATTGATCTACTACCAACTCCTGAAGTCGCTCTTCAGAAGCAACGATCTCTCAAATCTAAAGAAAGATGAAGGAAAAACCTCTCACTAACATTCCAAACAAGGGAGTTTGGTCTAATATGGACCGCAGGCGGCAGGAGGGACGAAATTGAGGCCAAGGGAGCCTTTGTGACCTCATTTGATCCAAGGAGATGGCCCAAACAAGAACAAAAGTGTTATCCATGTAAGATATGTATCACTCGCAGCAAGCACCTCCAACTATAAATCACCAACAAACTCAATAAAATTAATAGATCTAGTGTCTTGTCTGCCTCACAGTCTCGACAATTAGATGATAAGAGGGAAAGATCGAAATCACCCCCAACGAATCAATCTGCCACGGAAATAACATTCTGAATGCATGAAACTCTTCCCATAGAATCAATCGCATCTTAGGGTCTGTTAGGATATATATATACATGAAATGACCAATAGAATATACGATGTGTCCATCCGGAGAACAACCAATAATACGTGTCTACCAAGTACCTCGAACAGTAAAGAAAAGGTGGTACTCTTCCATGCAAAAATAGCACCCCCTAATACTTCAAGCGGCATCCACGACTCTAAAGTCAAACAAGGACATCATACCAATTAATCTCTATAACTTGATCATACCAACCGCAAATCTTAGTCTCATGCAGCAGTTTAAAACCTTCATGACAATCACTTAGCAAAGACCCAATTTTCCTTCTCTTCTCTGGGTTCTATGAGAACTCTCACAAACCATGTGATAAATTTCGTATCAAAACTAATTTTGGCCATGCGGACTCTGCAACTCTCACAACCCACACATCGGAATCACAAAATAATTTTCCTATTTTGGAAACTCGATCTGAAATAAATGTTTGCATGCACAAAATGAATCCGCCACGCGCACTAGAGTCGTAGCTCTCAAAAAGGTGTTCCTCCCCAAACTACCTTTTGCAGGTGTATACCTTTGAGCTCGTGCTCCCATCGAGGAGCAAAAGGGGTCTATCCTAACACCTCCTTTTCTCATTTAATAATGATTAATTTTTATGGAAAAAAATAGAAATCAGTGGAATGGATTTATTCATGGGGTAGGAATTCATAGATAATGCCAAACCCTAGGGTCACATAGATTGAAATTGCATAATAGTCATCAAAAGGACCCCTAAATATTAAAGGGTTAAAAAATGGTGAAGCCTTCTCCCACTATAAGTAGGGTCGACTACATGGATTCTTGCTTAAATCCATGTTGAAGGATTCGACTATTTTTTACGAAGGTTGTCGACTACCTAATGCAACCCCCACAGGGGGGGATTTGAACCCTGAGTCTTTTGGGTGGCAGGCACACTGCAGTACCACCAGACCATTGATGGGTTACAAATAGAAATAGCTAACGTATACATAGAAAATACACCGTGGATATATTAGCTCAATTGACACCAATACTCCTCAAATTAAAGCATATCTATCAATCATGCCCAACTTGAAGGTCAAAAATGAGATGTGTCTAAAAGTGATGTAAGGAGTAGTGAGCTTCCGTTGTTGCACTGCATCTCGGATAAAAAGGCAGTTCACCTCAATATGTTGCTCGCTCATGAAAGATAGGATTGGTGGCATGTACGTAATGAATTTGTTGTCACAATGGAGAATTGGAGAGGGATTGGGGTAATAGCATGGAGCCCAATTTCATGTAGAAAAGTGACAAGCCAGGCATTTCACTTGTAGCTTGAGCCATAGCTATGTACTATGGTTTTGCATTTGATCTAAATAGTACGGTCTGCTTCTTGCTTCGCCATGTGACAAGATTTCCACCAACAAACATGGCAAAACCAGTGGTGGATCGCATAGCCTCAAGAGAAATAATATAGTCAAAGTCCGTGTAAGAAACAATGCCAATGTGGTCGTTAAGCTAATAGAAGAGGCAATTTTCTAGAAAATCCTTTAGATACAAAAGGATTAAAAGAAAGTCCTACCAATGGTTGCAGTGAGGCTTCTCCATATATTGACTACCTCTACTCATGACATATGAGATATCACTCCTAATGACAGTAAGATATAGCGGTTTACCCATTAGGCTTATGCTACGTGTCATATCTACAAACACAGAATGTGTGGATGTGACATTTCTCTGTGATTCACCCGAAATAGAGGATGGTTTGTAGCTAGGTAAACCAGCTTCCAAAAGAATATCCAAACAGTGCGTCCTTTGTGACAATTGTAGTCCTTCTATCGTTTATAGCACCTCAATATCTAAGAACTTGGTCGAGGTTCTTAGTGCCAAATACCTCCCAGAGGAAGGCATTGGTCTCAAGAATTTCTTTGAGAGGAAAGAGGGTGCAGTTCCAAGTTGGGATCCACCACAATATTATATTAGGATAGCAGCAAAACTACAACAAAAAGTTAGAGAAGAATACAACAACTGGGACTTGGATATTACGCACAGTCCCAAAGATTTCTAAGTGCCCTGAAGTGACCTAGAACATTCTCCGGATAGAATGATTGTCCTCGAAATATTGTCTCATTCCTAGTACACCAAATTGACCAGAGGAGAGCAAAGGCCACGAAAGCATCCTCTTGGGAACTACTACAAACCGATCTGATGGAGGTCCAAAACGATGAGCCATCCGCATACTAAAGCCACAGGATGTTCGCCCCCTCCCATATTGTCAACGATGTCCTGCAGCTGAAGAAGAAGTGGTTTAGATCTTCATGTTCCAGTCTGCACCTATTACACAACGTCTCCCTAGTGTGCAACAGTCTGTCTCTGCGAACTTTGGATAACAGCCAACCACGCCTCGCTAACCACAGGAAAACTTCGATCCGCATCAGATTTTGCTAGCCCAAATAAGTCTACAATCCCAATTAAGATCCACTGCATGTCAACCCGTGCACCTCATCAACCTGTGGTCTCAAGAATGTTTGTGTTGCCATCACCAATGATAACCATATAATCAACATATATTACTATTATCACAAAACCCGACGGACTTTGTCTGATTAACAATGAATAGTCAGATGTAGTGCTATAGAAACCAAGAGAGTTAATCTCAGAACGCAGTCTGTTGAACAATACTCGTTGACCTTGCTTAAGGTCATGGATGGCCTTTGTGACAAGGGATGTAGTGTAGAGTGCCTTTTGGACTTCCATAATACAATAGGAAGTTCTGGCGGAGCATCTGGATTTGCAGTGGTGGGGCCACTTGAAGACGACTTGTGACAAGAGGGGAACAAAGAAGGGACAGACTCCGGTTGTATTAAGCGCTTCCTTTATAGACAAGGAGAGGTGGAGGAAACTCCAAAGGAATCTCACTGATAGACTTAATAAAGTAATTAGTATGTTCAAAAAAGGAGACATCAACTGAAATATGGTAGGGATGAATGATGGTTCTGGCTCATAACATCTGTACCCCCTCTTGCGTTCGAGAATACCTAAGGAAGATACACTTGATTGTAGGAGCAGATAATTTATCTGAAGTGTGAAAGTTATGAATAAAAGTCATGCAACCAAAGATCCTTAACAACAAAAAGAAAGTTCATCTTTATACAGTGAGTTATCCTAGTGAGAAAGAAAGAAAGTGTCCGATTGATGAGGTGCATAGCAGTAATAAAAGGCATCACTCCAAAAGGTTTTAGGGATCTTCACGTAAGTAAGGAGGGTACAAGCAATGTCAAGAATATGACGAAGTTTCCTCTCTGCCACCTCGTTCTGATGCAAGGTGTACGGACGAGAATTCTTCTCATGGCTCCTACAAAAGATATTCATCATCTAATAACCTGAAAATTACAAGAGCACTCATCAAAAATCACTCTGGAGTTGAGCTTTAAAATAATCTATGTACATATAGTAAGCTTAAAAGAAAGTCAAGAGCACAAAAAACTCTGAATAGCTTGAGTCTGGATGAAAATTCTATAATCCCAATGGGAGTGATTGGGGAATATGCAATGTTTTGGCAACGCGAACAGAGTTCACAATGGATGAAGGTTTTGGAGAAATCAAGAAGCCACCTTCTACAATCAAGTGAATAGATGAGCAGGTAGAAGCAAAGTATGTACCCGAGATTCACCAGGTTAGTGATAGGAGTACTATCAAGATCGTGGGGGCTCCATAGAAGTTGCATGAGCCTAGAGTAGTCTGTAACAAAAAGTTGGACAGTACGTAAGGTCAGCCCCTGATCAGAGGCCATCTCTGTCGTAGATGCATCATAATCAAAAGAAGATGCTGAATTGGCCGATGGAGGCTGCCAAACTTTGTCCAACAACAATCTCAAAGGTGGTTGGACATGTGGCGGTGAGTACAAGAAGGGTAGGCCTCATGATTTGGTTGTATGTTGAGAACGTGTCCGAGCCAATTCATCAGATATGTCCTTGGTAGACTCCTTGTATATAAGAGTAGTTGCAATACTAAGTTCAACATTGTTTGTTATCCATGTCATGACCCAATAGTTGTTGCTCGGCCAAAAAATCATATTCCCAATGTGTCCTTTTAGCGGTTCTTTCATCAAAATATAGATCTTCCTTTGACAACCAAGAAGCACCTTGAAGGCTAGAAACTAGCTCATATAGTTGTTTGCATCCTTCATATTGATAAAGATACCCCGAAACACCATTGAAGATTTAGAATCAGGGGTTTAGTCTCGGTCGAAGTTGTGGCCATTGGGGTAAAGGAGGAGAGTCAAAAGGATCTTGAAGAGATTTACTCCAGCATTAGGGATAAACGTCGACGACGGCGGCCACTAGACCACATAAACACCAAGGAGGCACGGTCAACAAGGGTGGTAATGGCAGAGTGGGGTAAGGCTCCGGTAAGGCAACAACAGGGCAACAACAGCAGTGAAGCGCGACAACACGCATCGGTAGGACTTGACGACCGCTAGGGACGACGTTGGTAGGGCGCGGGTGTATAGGGGTGGTGTTGGTGGGGCACAGCGTCGCTAAGGTGGCAACAGTGAGGTGCAGTGATCGTTAAGGCGAAGGTGGTGATGGTACCATCGAGTGGAGAGGCTAGTGATAGCGGCGGGAGTTTGGATATGACTCTAGTCTAGGATCGTCGCTCTGATACCACGTGGAGAAATTTAAATAATCAATGCAATGAATTTTATTCATGGGTAGGGTTTTGTATATAGCGTGAACCCTAGGGCATTATAGACAAACATTACATAATAGTAATCAACAGAACTCATAAACATGGAAGAGCTTCAAATAAAGATTGCTAACATGGAAACAAGGTAATAATATGAAATATGCCATTGGATATATTAGCCCAATGATGTCAACAAGTTTATTACGCAACCACTATATAAGATCATGGTCTACGAGGCTTACAACCTCCAACATTACTACAATCTCGTTCACAGGCTCTGAATAGCTAATGAGAAAGCCTCCACCACTTCCACTTAAAAAAGGGGCCTCATTAGAGCGTAGAGAGGATAGGTGGGCCCAAAGAAACACCAATCAGTCTCGTGACTTTCGGCATAGTAGTTCCCATACCATGATCCAATATGAAATCCAAAAGCTTTGCTTTACAAATCACCAGATTGAAAACAAAAACATCATAAATTATCGTCATTGAAAAACTTGAGAGCTCTTCCACAAGGTTCACACAATCCTCATTAACATCACTCGCCTCTAACAAGGCCCCACACCCTACCGTTTAATAAGCAACCTCCTCCATCGGCCGTACTCGAGGATATAGGACAATCACTAATACCACCTCTTCATTATCAAACATCAGAGATGGCTCATTCAACACCATTTGAAGCTTCGTCCCCTCCACTACTGAGGATGTTTCCCCTCCACCGCATCAATGGGCAACACTTCTCCACCCTAAAGACTGAAACGATATTTCACCATGTGCAACTAGACACCCCTCCCCTAAGACAGTCCAGCCCGATAATCACCACAACCACTTGATTTGCCTTTGTGCATGACCGCACACCATAAGAAACCACCTCCACAACCTCAATTGAAATCTTGAAGGTTGATTCAATCACAAGCGAGTATTGGAGAGGAAATGAACACCTACAATTTTGAAAAGATGCCAGCAACACATGTTACATTCCCCATAGGAAAAGCGAGGACGCTGCCAACGATAGACACTAACTTTCACTATAAAAACCATCATAACCTCTGCATCAGCCGACCCCTGGCATATATAGTGTCGACAAGTCACATCACATCATTGAGGAAATCTTCTAACAAGAGCTCCAATGTTGCATGCGCCTACATTACAATAAGGAAACCCTCATTGACCAACAAATTTCTTGCAAAGCAGCCAAATTTCGACTGAGTTTCACCCAATAACACCTCCTTGAACAATCGATGGCATGTTGTTCAACAACTGTTAGCCACACCACCTACTGAGATATCCTCTGTAGATATTCAGTTATTTTCATAATCTCACAACGATGCCAAATCCTATGCAGCTTACTATCATATGTTTAATGGCCTTCACCACATTTAAATCATTGTAACGAGCCCGTACTATAAGGGAAAATGTCCTAGCTTCCCTCACTTGAAACAGCACATCGAGTGTGCCGGTTTATGTGTACCACTGTTGGTCCTTTGATGGCACCAAAACAACCTCATAGTCAACCCCCTACACCCCCTTTTTGCAATGGTGGTCCTTGACTCCCATCCACACCCAGAAATTAAACCAACTCCGACACCACCATGTAGGTCGAAGCATTGGGCTCGACCCAAACCAACACGAGGAAACCTGGCATGGGCCCACCATTTTTCCTCGGGCTTTGGGTCGAGTCGAGGTCTAGATTTTTTTGCCAAATGAGAGCCCGAACCCGACCCAAGGCCCGCGAGGTCAGGCTCAGGTTCGGGCTGGACTCAGCCCGCCATCAATTCCAAGATTTGAAGGCCACGCGATATGGAGACTTGGAACTCATGCAGACTTGAAAGTTTCATCCCTTTTTATTGTAATTGTCCTGGAATAATATCTGACATAAACATGGAATATTTGAATACCATTATAATATGTATAACAGCCCACGTTAAGGCAAATGTATGCTTTTTCAACAAGAATTAGTGTTGAAGTGGTAAAGAATTATGTTATCGTTGGAATATTGGGATACTGAAAGAAATACTTGCGTACTCAGTTCTCCACCTGAAATTGGAAGGTGATACATCAACTAATCCAATACTTCATGCAATTAAAGAATCTTAAACTAAAGCCAGCCTATGAGACTACCCGTGATGTAGTTAGGATATTCTATACGAGTAGTAAATTTGTGGCCTCCAAATATTGAAGGAAGGATCGCAGTAGGAGGTGGATGTCGTCAACACTCAACACATGTTTTGAGGTTTAACCAAAGCACAAGTTATCGTTCCCACTTGTAAAAGCCATACTCATGTGGATGTAGACATAGCTTGGAATTTTTCATCAATGTGCACTGGCTCATTTACACTAGTCTTATACCACGAGCATTGTAATTAGTTTAATCTAAAATGTTAGTTCCGGGGTTTTCACTCTATCATGCTTTGGAGAGGGTCGCGAGGAGGGGTCATTGTCATCAGGGAGGGTCGTGGGACTGGTGGTGGTGATGTAGACGGGGCATAGGGGACAGGATCATGAGATGGGGGCATTAGCGAGATTGAAAGAGCGGGAGGGGCCTCGTTCATAGTTCAAAATTGGGGCACAACAGAATACCGCAGGTCGGGTCGAGCTTTCCAGATCCAAATCAGGTTCAGGTTGGGCATGTCCTGAGCTTGAACATTCAACAAAATCAGGGCTCACGTCCAGCCCACATGTACATCGGGTCCAGGCCAGGTCCGAGTTTTTGTGGGTTGGGTCAGGGTTGGGTCCGGGCTGGCCCGGTCCAATGCTCCACCTTACCACCATGTAACCTCTCCCTCGCCCTCTTCCTCATTACTTTTGGCTTGGGGCTCACCCTAATTCCAAAACAAATGCCAAAAAAATATAGTCGGCGATCAAATACCTCTTAAAAAAGACAACCAATGACAAATTACCCTAATATGGCAAATATGTATCGATTACCACTCAAAGAAAGTCAGAAGTATTTATATGCATATCATTAACATTGACATTGGAATAGAAAGCACCTTATTGAAGTGAAAAATAGAAAGCATCTTGATTCAAACCTAAATGCAGCAATCAACCGATCTAAGGTTAGAAACATCTCAATCAAAACCCGAATGTATAAATCAATCAATTGATTGATATTGGAAGCGAAATTATATTGATTCAAACCTAAATGTAGTGATTGGACAACATTAGAATGGCAGTCATCTCAAAATGATGATGAAGTGATTGATCGACTAATATTCGTAACAATGGCAATTTTCAAACATAAATCTAGTTATGACTTTATCAATATCGAAATCTATGTCAGATGTCAAGGATAGGAAGGGGTGGATATTTAACGAAGTGATGACTATAGTGTAAAAGATAGCTCATCTTCGATATTCAACCATCATCTATATCATTTTGGTATTGCTACACTAATTTAGAAATGAAACCCAAAATATAACAATTCGCTACTGGGTAGACGTAGAGAAATGGGGGAGAGAGAGGGAGAGCGAAGAAGCGGTGGAAGCAAGTGCAAGAAACCTAAGCAGAGCAAGGGCATGAAGGCAAGAGAAGGCAATGAAGAGGAGACAAGTAGCGAGCAAGCAAAAATGTGGAAACAAGGTGGTAGGCAGGCATTACATGCAAGCTATGGTCATTGGTTTGAAGCAAAAAAACCAAAGGAGGTGATCATCGAGGGCAGTCGAGCGGTCTTTACAGGTGAAGCAATTCTCCCAATGCGGCGAAGATGGCCGCATGGCCAAGTCTTGCAAGAGAGACATTGTGTATAATTGTGATGGCACGTCTAGCCATCATCAACACCCGTGTACAGCATAGGAGGTTTGGTGACATCATGTGTTGGTAAAGGTGAAGAGCGTGTGGCGTCCTCAGTCGTGTTGGCGGCAGAGCAAGCTAAAAGAGCAGTGAATCCAAATCGTTAAAAGGTCTACTAGTGGGATATGTTAATGAGGACCTGCAAGATAAGCTAATGCCTAATGAATGATGCTTATTTCTTTTTGGATAGATGATCATGAGCAGAGGGTGGAGTTGAGAGGTATGGCTCAAGACAAAATTGTTCAGTTTGGCGGGCTTAAGGATGAAAGGAACCTGAGTAGCATCAAGCTAGAATCCCAAAGGGATCAGTAGAAAATCATTTTGGAGCGGGACAACATGATGGATGGGAAATGAAGGCAGAAGTCATAATAGACATGGAAGAGGGAGTCAAAATAGACGTCAGGTTCTTTCAAGCTAAGGATAGTAGGTGGCTTTTTTGAAATCGCATCCATGCACACATACTCTCTCTCTCCCCTCCCTCTATATGTATACAGAGAGAGGGAGAGAGAAAGAGAGAGATGAACATTTTCATGGGGAGCAGGAAGTCAGTGCAGCAATGAGGACCACTTTCAGGGTTTGAGTTAGCGTATGCACACGAAAGGATGCATTGTCTTTATTGGTGTGTGTGACAGCTTGACCTACAAGTATGCGTTGGACCTATTTCTCGAGTTTGGATCGTTTAAGGCCACAAAAGATATATTTGATTTAAATATTGATTGTTCCCCAGATGTGGTTGAGAATGATGCTCGAGCATGTTTGAGATGTTCAGATAAGGATCAAGGGGTTAAATGCCTTGATTGTGATCCCATTTCCATCCTTTATAAAAGGATATTGGGCTCTCATTCAGTCAATCGCATTTCCAAATGCTATTTACCCCATTATAGAAAAGTTGCTAGCTAATCAGCTCAGGGGGGGTACTAGGCACCATTATATCTCCGACGTATTAAGCTTTATTCCGACAGGCATTTAATGGGCAGTACGATGATGACAACTGAGATGATTGTTGATTGGAAGATGTAAAAGGTCACAGATGCTTTGGAAGACAATTTTTCCAAGGTTTATGGTTGTATTGATTAAAGATTCATTCATGCCTCTCCACCTAGGCAAGATTTCTCGATACAAATAACATGGATAAAAAGATGCATCACCACCATGGTGTACCTGATTTTGGTTAATAAACAATCGAAGCACATTTTTTATAACTGTTGAGGAGGGTCATCCAGGGGTGCCCCTTACATCTCTTTTATTTATGATGATAGCTGGTAACCTCTCAATGATAGTAGAGTATGATGAGTAAAGCAAAATATGCATAAGTTTTGAACGAGTAGAGCACCCGATTCATGTACTTTAATATGTAGATGATGTGTTTTTCTTCGTGAAAAGGGGGTGCATAAGGCAAATTAAATCTAAATGGATCTAGAGAAATTTGGAGAAATTTGAGCATCAAGGTTAATCATGTCAAATCAGTGTTTGTTCCATTTGGGTTGTCGATGATGAGGTTGCTAGGCGCGGGGAAGTTCGTGGTACTCCTAGCACATCTTTGTCCCTTATTCATTTGTGCATGCCATTGATGTATGGTCAACTTCAACAGCCATATCGAATGCTTTAATGGAAAAACTTGAAAAGAAATCGGCTTGTAGGAAGGCCAGTTGTTAATTATTCGGTACCTCTCATTATGATTTTGTTTACCATATCATTTTTTCTTCTCGTCTCGCTAGTTGTTGAGAGTTCGATCTTGTCTATTATATTTAATGATATGATTTTCGGATCCAACACCGAAGAGACATCTAACATCGACCTCGTGAAGGACAATGAAGTGATACAACAGGTCGATCAGGGAGCATGGGTATGCTATGCTTAAAAGAGATGAGCAAGGCTTTTCTTGGCAAATTAGTGTTGAGAATCTAGTAAAAGTATGAATTTGCTTTCTCAGTTAGTGAGGAAAACATATGGTGTCACCTCGATTCCTCTACCTCCACGAGGGGCATCAGCTATCTCTCAGCTTTCTAGAAAAGAATTTGCATTGCTTTACTGGAGATCACATCTTTCCATAGAGTAGCCTTATGGAATGGCAATGTTGAATAAACGTGGAAGCAAATCGATAATCAGAGATAAAAATCAAACATAAACATTTACGTGGAACCTGACTCCTAAGGAGCGAGATGAAACCACAGGAGACATAATCAAAGGGTCGGATCTTCTATTAGAATGTCTCAATGAACACTTGTGGTTTGTGATGTAGAAGAAAGAATTTGAACGGTGCAAGATTTTTTACGGTGGAAATATTTGGTGGAGAAGAAATTGGAGGATGGAAAAGAGAATGCTCGCAGAGAACGCATGGAGAGAGAAGAGAGAAGGGGGAGATAATCGGAGAAACTCCAAATTAATTTCAACTTCAATTGCTTAAAAAATAAAGGCTACCATCCCTTCTTATATAGGAGGGTGGGATTACAAAAATAGAATTAGAATGAAATTCAAATCCTAACTTATACTAATTGACTTTAAATAGACTCTAACCAAGGAACTAATTGATCTAATTGACTAACCAATAAATTGAAGATCACATGCAATTTTGTTATTTATAAAAAAATAAAATTCCAACAGACCCAATTAATAGTAAATAAAATTACCATGACTCTAATTAGAAAATAAAATCCTATTTATCCTTATTTTAATAAGCGACAAAATTTGAACGAGCGAAAAATCCTAATTGATCCTTAATTTGTCATTCTATGCTACATCAACTCTCTGTCGCTTCGAAAAACTCATCTCCTGATGAGTAGCTTTGTTTTTCGGATGTGGCATTATAGAAATTTTGATTGAATTTGTTGACAATCCATCCCAATTTCGTATCTTTTTTTCGTAATTCAGCATTACGTTTGTAATTTCTTCCCATTGGAATGTGTAGTTGCAACTTTCATACCCCTTCATGTAAGATAACTCTCGCTCTTACTTTTCCAATGATTTTACCCTTTCCATAAAAAACTATTTGAAGATGAATATCTTCATAATTTTTCATATAGACATTCTTTATCTCTTTCTTGGAAGACAAGTATCTCTTTTGAAGGAAACTCCAAGTTGAAACAGTCACTAGGGCTTCCTCCTCCCCTTCCTTCCAGTAGGGGTGGTGGGGAAAATAAGGTCGAGACCGTGAGGACAATCTGAAGGTTGTGGTCTAATACCAATTGTTGCACACAGAGAGATTTTCAATGGTGAAAAATATTTTTTTACATTGGAAATTTTGGTGGAGAAGAAGTTAGAGGGAGGAAGAAGAGAAGATGCGCCGGTTGAACGGGTTCTGGAAAAGAACCACAGAGATTGTGTGGAAGGAGAAGAGAGATCGAAAGAGAGACAATTGGAGAAAACTTTGATTTTTTTCAACTTCAATTGTTTTTAAAACAAAGGCTACAATCCCCTTTATATAAAAAGGGGGTGGGACTACAAAAATAGAAATAGAATAAAGATTCAAATCCTAATTTATCCTAATTGACTCAAAATAGATTCTACCTAAATAACTAATTAATCTAATTGACAAACCAATAAATTGCAGATCACATGCAATCTCGTTATTTTAAAAGAAATAAAATTGCAACGGACTCAAGTAATCATAAATAAAATTGTCATGACTCTAATTGGACAATAAAATCCGAACTATCCTAATTTTAATAAGCGACAAAATTTGAACGGGCGAAAAATCCTAACTGATCCCAAATTTGTCGTTTCGCGTTGCATCAGTTTGGGGCTTCATATATAGCCCACAGACAAACAGAGTCCCACTACTCATCCATGTGGGACTAAACATGAGTGGGGTAATTGCATATTGGAGTGATTCAATTACCCATCTATTATATACTCCAACACTCCCCCTCAAGCTAGAGCTGAGAAAGTAGCAGCTTGCAACAAAAGAAAATACACAACACATCTTTACACGATAAATCTGACAGAGACAGGGCAATGAAACCCTGCTCGGGTGAGGATAGCGACACCTCATTTGAAGAACCGTTATTGGTAGAAGACTTCACTCGAAAATGGATCTACGACTTTCAGGTCACCGGAAAGAACTTATGTCGTGCATGTAGTAGTCACTGCGATACCACGTCGTGCCTGGAGAAGAGTCGCGGTAGAAGAAGAAAATCCGGCATGGAGTAGTAGTCGAGGATAGAGACGCCCCAACGTAGTAATCGATGTTCAGTGAAGACGGATGATAGTAGTAATAATCTAGAGTGCCAGCATGGCAGTCGTGTACGAACAATACAAGTCTTGTAGATGCAAAGAAATAAGTAATGTTCACACTCCCCCTTCTCTCATACTTGATGGAATAAAGAATGTGGATGATCAAGTTAGGAGAAACAGTGAATAACATGATTCTTTTTGTTGAAATCAGAGAAGCGGAAGCGGAAATGATAAAACAAGAAATGTAAACATGAACACCAGAGATTTAACGTGGAACCCTACTCCCTAAGGAGCGGGATGAAACCACGGGAGAAGCCCTCAACGGGGCGGATATTCTATAGAAATTTCTCAATAAGTACAGGGGGTGTGAGGCTCTTTATATAGGAGCTCAAGGGAGAATATTCTATAGGATATTCTCTATAGAATATTCTCTTAACAAATAGCCACACAGAATATTCTCTAACACTCCCCCTTAAGCTGGAGCTGAGAAAGTTGCAGCTTGCAACAAGAAGAAAGTATACACCACATCCTCACACAATACATCACAAGAACACATGTCCGCTGCTGGTAGAGGACCACGCACGAGGACGGGTTTGCGGCTTTCAGGTCATCGGAACGTGTCTCTGTCATGCCTGTAGAACTGATGCGATATCAGGTCACCGGAACGTATCTCTGTCGTGCTTACAGGTCACCAGAACATATCTATGTCGTGCCTGGAGCAGAATCATTGCAGAAGAAGAAGTCCAACGCAGAGTAGTTGTCGGGTCGCAAAAGAAGAACTATGCACCCTGTCAAAGAAATTGATGCTCGGTGAAAATGGATGCTCTATAGAAAGCTGGAGTGTCGATTTGGCAGTCGTAGAGATGCAGAAGTCCTGAAGAATGTCATTTCTTACTCCCCCTTTTTCCCATACTTGATAGAATAAAGAGTGTGAATCAAGTTGGGAGAAACCAAAAAACATGCATCATCATCATTTTTTATAGCCATTCTCTTCTCTTTTTTTCTCGTCTATTCTCTTCTTCTCTCCTTTTTTTAATAGCCGTTCAACATTTTTTTTCGGCTTTTCATATATTTTTTTAACTTTTTTTTCTCATACGGATTTTTTTTGTACGATTCCTTTTTTTCAGCTTTTGCGTACGTTTTTATTTGTTGTTGTACTCGTCTTTTTTTTGCTATATTTCTTGGCTATTCCCCCCCCCCTTTTTATAGCCAACTCTTCTTCATTTTTTTAATACAGCTGACCTTGCAGCCCAAACTGGGTTTTTACAGTTTTTTTTTTAATAAAAGCCAACGGGCTCGCTCGGGCCCCTTTGAATAAAGGTGTGCCATCCTTAGGGTTCCCCTCACAGGAAACCCACGTGACGTCGCCGCCGCCGCCGCCGCCCCCAAAGATTTGGGGCTTCTTGACTGCGCCGCCATTGGGATTCCAGACCTGGAGCGCACTGCTTGTGCGCACACGAAGAAACTCGCGAGAAGATGGAGCGCAATGGGCTCTGCTTGGGGGCCTTCTCCTGCCGCCACTGGATGGTGGCCACCTGCGCAAGGCCACATGAGCCACCGCTGAAGATCTCGAGCACAAGGAACGGGCCTGGCGGGGGGGGGGGGTCCTGTGCCTGTGCGGCTCCGCCTAGAGGCCGCTGGGCTTCGCGCGAGGGCACCGCTGCGGTGAATCGTCAGGAGGGGCTCGCGTCGGCGACAAGGGCGAGTTCTCCGCCTGGAGTTGATGTGCGCGCCTCTCGCGCATAGAGGCTTCACGCCACTGGAGAGAGCATCGCGGGAGGAGGCTTGGAGAGGCTTGATCGCCTGCACCTGGGCGATCTCTTGCGGCAAGCGACTTCGAGAGGAGGATGGCGGGTTGGGGCTGCGCCGCTTGCTGCCTGGGCACGGGGGCGTTGGAGTCGGGAGCGCAGGGGCCTGGCATGCGCGCCTAGAGTGACTGGATGATGTCCCCATCGCCGAGGAGTTCGAGCGAAGAAGAATGGCGCCACCGCCCGAAGCCATTGAAGAAGCTGCGTAGGCGCTCAGATCTGGAGAACGCTGAGGACTCCTGGATGCGCGTTGCGCCTTGGTGAGCGCCCGATCTGTAGGGGCTTGCGCGCTGATTGCTTTTGTGATTTAGGGTTTCAGAATGAACCCTATTATGATGAATCCGCCGATCTGGACTGATGAGCATCCTTGCAGAATTGGGGTTGCAGAAAACCCAAAAACAAAACTCTCAAATCTCGAAAAATAATAATGAACATAAAAGTCCTCGAAAATCGACCCGCTCTGATACCATGTTGAAATCAGAGAAGCGGAAACGGAAATGATAAAACAAGAAATGTAAACATGAACACCAGAGATTTAACGTGGAACACTACTCCCTAAGGAGCGGGATGAAACCACGGGAGAAGCCCTTAACGGGGCGGATATTCTATTGAAATTTCTCAATAAGTACAGGGGGTGTGAGGCTCTTTATATAGGAGCTCAAGGGAGAATATTCTATAGGATATTCTCTATAGAATATTCTCTTAACAAATAGCCACACAGAATATTCTCTAACACTTTTTATGTGCTCTTCTTTTTACACAAATCACCTTTTTTTCCTTTGTTTGTAAATATTGCTTTCGATTGGGCCCTCCTTCCTTTTTCCTTGGGCCCTTTCTTCCTTTTTTGATAACACGCAGCATCCCCCTTTTTAATGTGTCCCTCTTTCTTTTGTTTTTCTCTTGAATGGGCCAACTTGTTGTAACTACGACCCAAATGGGATTGAGATAGCACGCTCCTCTTTTTTACAAAAAAAATCAACGGCCCAATTAGGCCCAAGAACAAGAGCATCCTTTTTTCAGTCCAATTTGGGTTTAAAAACTCGAACCCCCACATATTTTTTTTAGAACTGGAACCCATGGAAGGGGCATCTGCCCCCTTTGGCGTCTATCCAAAAGTACGAATAGGGCTCCTTCGAGGAAACTTATCGCCACCTCCTATGGCGGGGGGGCTCCTCCTCAGATCTGCCATCGCCTGGAAGGGGATGGAGTCGCATGAGGACCCAGCAGAGGACAGGCCTTGGACGACCATTGTGGCAGCAAGGCGCGTTGTTCGTGCAGCCTAAAGTGGAGGCGATCATGCTTTGTTGTTGAAGGCAATGCTTCTACTACTTCTTTGCAGAGGTTCTAAGAAGGAGGAGTTGGTGTTGTTATGTGCGTTGTAAGGAAGTGCGACTAAGAGAGGGTGTCGCTTGGGGAGACCACGACCACCTAGGATGCTCGAAGGAGATCGTACGCACAGCCGCCTAAAGCTTCAATTTGGATGAATCTTCGATCTGGGGTTGGTTAATGGTCGCACGCCGATGCCGCCATCAAACAAAAGTAAGGGCCGCACATCGAGCCCCTCTAGTTTTTTCTTCGGGTGATGCAGGATGGTGGGGAAAAGGGAGGCACCATCGTCACGTGCACTGGGATTTGCTTGTAAGACATCGCCTAGAGAGGGGTAGTATTGGAGCCCCTCCATTCTTCTACGAGGTATGGAGATGATCGTCTTTTGAGTGCACCATCTGGATGGATGCCATGCTGCTTCACATCGCAGAAGGAGATCGTGCCACATGCGAGTAGTCTTCTTCATCTCTTGTTGTGTGTACATAGATATTGTTCGAAGATGACCTATAGAAGCTTGCAGTCATGCAAAAGTAGGGTTTCATGAACCTGGCACTTTTAGAACATAACAAAGACGATGATATAATCTTCAGAACTACGAATAAACCTTAAATTTGAATAAAATAATCCTCAAGAACAAAATCAGAATAGAAACTCCATATATCAAATAGTAGAATCGAACCACTCTGATACCATGTTGAAATAAATAAACGCAGAAGTAAATCGATAATCAACGACAAAAATCAAACATAAATATCTTGTTTTACGTGGAAACCTACTCCCTAAGGAGCAGGATGAAACTACGGGAGAAGGCCTCAAAGAGTTGGATCTTCTATTAGAATTTCTTAACGAGTACAAGGGATTTGGGGCTTTTTATATAGCCCCACAGACAAACTGGAGTCCCACTACTCATTCATGTGAGACTAAACATAAGTGGGGTAACTGAATCTAGGAGAGATCCAATTACCCAATTAATTGCATACTACAACATGCAAGTTTTTCCGTTTTTGGAGGATAACTAGACTAAGAATGAGGAGCTCTCTGTGATTGCTTCCCTCACCTGTTACGATCAATTGTTGATCTAGATATGTATGTTGTAAAAACATGGACAAATGGTGTTTCGATCCCTTATTTTCAACGGTGCGCTTCCATATGAAAGGTTGGCAGAGTTCCTAAAGCTTCTAGACATTTTAGCCAAAGTTAAGGGGTCGTATGAAGGGTATGATCATTGAAAATGGCTTGACAGAGGGTTCTCGATCAAGAAGGCCTAGAGGGTCATTTCATCTTCGACTTCTTTTGATGTCAAAAACTATGTACATGTGCTAGAAGCATGTAGAGCCGAAAGGTCCCATTAAGAGAGAAGATTTTCCTTTAACTTCTTCGACGAAATCGTGCAGTGAAAAAAGATCATAGGGCCAGACTCATTAAGGGGACATATAGGTCTTGTCTATGTTGTTTCAAGGACATGAAAGATGAGGACTGCATCTTATTACCTATAAAGGATCCAAAGAAACATGGGATACGTTTCTTATCACCGAAGAAGGTTTCACAAGTGCTTCGGACCTTTAGGAATTTGTGGGTTCCAACTAGATGTTGAAGTAATTTGATATATGTGTCACATGTATGGGAGATGGGTAAATGGATCCTGGAGAGATCCATTTATCCCATCCAATAGTTTAGTCCCACATCTATCAGTGGTGGGACTTGGAGGCTCTGTGGAGGCTATATAAAGAGTCCCAGGCCTCCTATAACCAATGAGAAAAAGCAATAGACTATCAGCCCTCTGAGGCGTTCTCCCGTGGTTTCATCCCACTCCTCACGGAGTAGGGTTCCACGTAAAATCCCGTTGTTCTTATTATTTTCTTTATTCTTTTTCCATGTTTCCGCTTCCGCTTCCTATTTTCTAACAAGGTATCAGAGCGGGTTCGATTCTCGAGGATTTATTTATGTTCTTGATTTATTCGAGAATCGATTGATAGATATGATTCTTGTTTATCGTTGGAGATTGTTTGATTCATTCGTTTTGCGTCAACAAAGTGCGTCAAGTTCTAGGGTTTCCCACGAAACCCTAATCAAGATTTCTCTATGATGCAAATCGTCCAGGCTCTCGAGCTCTGAGCCTCCAAGTTTGTTCGTGGTCCTGGCAGGTTGCATTGCACCCTTTCTCCCTGGCAGCACCACATCAGGAGCCCAGTCAATTCCTCCTTTCCTGCAGAGCCATCGTAGGGCTCCCTCTCCTCCTCGCACATGCAGTTCCCAGGCAATATCTCCCGAAGCGACGGTGCTCCTGCAGAAACTCCACATCAAGGGAAATCGCCGCATCCAGCCCTACGCAAAATCTGGATCTGGGTCAAGACTTTGATATATAGAAGCAGCGGCCCTAACCATCTACAACGGTAAGCGGCGGCCTGTCCAGGCGGCGCACCCGCATAGGCGACGGAGTAAGCAGATCCAGATCCCGCTATTAGCCCACGATCTAAAGTCTCCAGGCGGCATCACAGATATAGGGTTTCTGAACTCGTGATCTCACCGCAAGAAGCCCCCAACGCCGCAAGAAGCCCTTTTTCGCAGGCGCATGGCGGCCCCCTCCTTGCGTATACTCCCATCTTCGAGCGGCTCCAAACAGAAGATCCTCCCCCGTGATTCCCCTCTCGCGCAGGCGGCGCATGGCCGCTCCAAGCCCACGCGCTACAGGCGCCACTCTGTGCCACACGTACCTCTGGCCCCCTCCCTCCAAGTGCGCTGGAGGTGCACCCCATCCAGTCTCTGCGCACTTCCCGTGCTAAGCCACAGGCGGCGGGCTTCATCGACAAGCTCCCTTGTCGGCGGCGGCAACAAGAAGGCCCCATTGAGGGCGGCTGAATACAAAATCCCTTCGGGGGCTGTTGTGATTTGAAACCCTAAACAAGGGTTAGAGCTCTGGGGGGGAGGCGTTAGTCTATTAAAAAAATTTGAGGCCCAACAGGCCTCCAGCGAAGGTGAGAAAAAAAATGAATGAGGATTGTAAACTCAAATGGGCCAAGGTTTTTGTTTAAAAAAAGGGGAAAGAAAAAAAGAGAGAGAGGCGCGTACATTTTAAAAGCCGTACGCATAAAAAAAAGGAGAGAGCTGGAAAAAAATGGTTGAAACGGCTTAAAAAATGTTAAAAAAATGGCCGCTTAAAAAATTAAATTAAAAGCCGCAAGAAATTTCTGTGGATATTCATGTTTACCCCTATTTATCTTGTCTTCTCCCAACTTTGTCGATGTCATTTTCCGACAAGTATGGGAGAAAGGGGGAGTATTATGTAGAGTCACAGGTCTGTTCCATGATCCATATTCAGATTCCAGGCCAACCAATTGTTCAGACTCTACAGTTTTCAGATGAAGATTCTCTATGCGCAAGTTTCAGACTCGACGTTCAGATTCTGAGTCCACAGGTGTGATGCGCAGTTGTTCAGACTCGACATTCAGATTGGTCAGAGTCCAAGTTCGAGGCACACCATGTTGAGAGGCCCATTTTCGAGTTCTCCAGAGAGAGACTCATTTTCAGACACGCATATGTTTGCGGTCATTTTCAGATGAGCACATGTATGCCGTCTTTTGTCGTAGTCCCCATCTTTCTTCTTGTTGTTTCGGCCAGAGTTTTCATTTGAGCCATAGGGACTCCAGAGTAGAGGACTATTCCCTATGCCATGTTGGCAAGGGTTTTCATGTGGTATCATAGGGACACCAGAGTAGTGTACCATTCTCTGAGCCAGATGGGAGAGACCCAGTTCTCCGACGAGGAGACTTATTTCAGACTCCATTCTCCAACGACCGTAGACTCCGACGAGGATTGCACTTCCACGGCTCTTTTCAATTCGGCCCTTTTCAGAGATGGAGCAGGTGTCCACATGTTGTGGCGGACCAGAGTACTCCGACGAGGAGACTCATTTCAGTCACAGTGACTCTGACAGGCACAGTACAGAGCACATGCTCTCCGACGAGGAGATTCAGCAGACTCACACTCCAGCACGTTCGTCCTCCTCACCTACACGGCATGAGAAGCAACGTCCTCGACAACAGCAGTTGTGCGCGTTGGGTTGATATTGTCCGTAGTGTCCTGTAGCGTTGAGTTGAGTTTCTTTCTGTTTGTCCAAGCTGAGCATTGCATGCTCCAGCTTGAGGGGAGTGTTGGAGTAATTTGATATATACGTCACATGTATGGGAGATGGGTAAATGGATACTGGAGAGATCCATTTACCCCATCCAACAATTTAGTCTCACATCTACCAGTGGTGGGACTTAAGGGCTCTGTGGAGGCTATATAAAGAGCCCCAAGCCTCCTGTAACCAATGAGAAAAAGCAATAGACTATCAGCCCTCTGAGGCGTTCTCCCGTGGTTTCATCTCGCTCTTCACAGAGTAGGGTTCCACGTAAAATCTCGATGTTCTTATTATTTTCTTTATTCCTTTTCCATGTTTCCGCTTCCGCTTCCTATTTTCTAACACTAGAGTGATTAGAACAATGAATGGGCAATGGCTTTGGCTATTGTGTGGGAGATGTTGCTGGCTAGGAACGGGGTAAAGAGCATCATCATGTGGAAAATATCTTGGATAATGCTAAGGTAATGAATCTTGATTTTTATCACCGATATTATGATTTTGTAAATATATAAGTCTAGATATCCATCATTTTGATATAAACTCCAATTATCTTAAATAAGCAGGTTGCTACCATCCATTGATTCTCGCAATCATATATTAACTCTTTGGAAAAGCTACATATTATTCTTATGAAAAGGGAAAATCTAACAAGAATAAAGGATTCATTAAGATAGGATGCTTCAAATGAAAAATAGTTAGAAACCAAGCCGATCACCATAACATGTATACTGATTTTCCTTGATTGCAATTGAGCCACTAAAAGTTATAACTAGTATACTACAACAACAACAAAGCATTTTCTCACAATGAAGTAGGCTCGGCTACATGGATTGTATGCTTCCATTCAGATCTATCTTGGATCAATCTCGGGCTTGTATCCAAAAAACTAATATCCCTTCGTATAGTTTCATTCCAACACTTCTTGGACCGTCCTCGCCCTCTCTTAGCCGGCTCAACATCCCGAAACTCGCATCTTCTAACGGGTCATCAGTTGGCCTTCTTTGCAAATGACCAAACCATCTTAAGCGGTTTCTTCGCATCATATCCTCGATCGGAGTTACACCAACTTTACTTCTGATTGTATCATTCCAAATACGAACGCCACGTGTGTGTCCACACATCCACCTTAGCATTTTCATTTCTGTTACTACCATTCTCTGCGCGTGTCTATGGTTCACATGCCAACATTCAGATCCATAGAGCATAGCAGGTCACACAATTGCTTTGTATAACTTTCCTTTGATTTTTAAAGGAATTTTCTTATCACGGAGAACAACAGAGGCTCCTCTCCACTTTAGCCAACCCGCATTTATTCTATTAGTAACATCTCCATAAATTTCCCCATCATGTTGCAAAATAGATCCCAGGTATCTAAAAGAATCTCTCTTCTGAATGTTATCGTCGTCAATCTTCACCTCGATTCCTTCATCATTGTTGCTATCAAAAGTGCACTCCATATATTCGGTCTTAACCCAACTTATATGAAATCCTTTAGTCTCCAATGCATGTCTCCAAACCTCAAGCTTCTCATTTACTCCATCTCTAGTCTCATCAATCAACATAATATCATCAGCAAATAACATACACCAAGGTATCTCATCTTGAATGTGACTTATCAATTCATCCATAATCAAAGTAAAATGAAACAGACTCAAAGCTTAACCTTGATGTAAACCAATGTTGATGTCGAAATAGTCGGTCTTCCCAGACTGGATCCTTACACAAGATAAAGCCCTATCATACATATCCTTTATGAAGTTAATGTATAGGACAGATGCTTGTCTTTTCTCCAAAACTCTCCACAATATCTCTCGCGGGACAGCATCATAAGCCTTCTCTAAATCAATAAAAATCATATGGAGGTTCTTCCTTCTAGCTTTATAAATCTACATTGTTCTCTTCAACAAATGGATGGCTTCAATAGTTGAGCGACCTGGCATGAATTCGAATTGATTTTCTTTTACTTTGGAAAGTTGCGTCAACCTTCTTTAATCACACGTTTCCAAATTTTCATAGTGTGGCTCATCCGCTTGATACCTCTGTAATTTGAACGATTTTGAATGACTCATTTGTTTTTATAAAGAGGCACAATGATAGCTCTCCAATCATCAGTCATTTTCTTACTTCGCCAAATAACATTGAATAAATTCGTAAGCCAAGTCAAATCACGCTCACCTAAAACTCTCCATACTTCTACGAGGATGTCATCCGGTCCTACACCTTTCCCATGTCTCAGAACCTTCAAAGCATCCTCTACTTCCTTTCTTTGTATTTGTTTGTAGCTTGCACGATTCAATTAACATTTACTACTAGCTAGACCACCCAAAGTGATCTCTCTATTTCCTTCCCTAATGAAAAGTTTATGAAAATATTGCTTCCATCTAGTCTTTATATCCTTCTGAGTAACAAGCGCGTGACCTTCCTCATCATTAATGTATCTTACTTGAGAAAGGTCTTTGGTCTTTCTTTCTCTTGCTTTGTCCAACCTAAATATATCCTTATGGCTCTCCTTACAGTCGAGATTTTTGTACAAAACTTCATAAGCTTTCGACTTAGCTTCGCTTACAGCTTTCTTTGCTTCCTTCGTCATTTTGTAGTTTGTGACAATTTCCTTTGTTCTATCCTGAGACATAGCTTTAAAACATGCTCTTTTCATTTTGAGCTTATCTTGCACCCCTCCACTCCACCACCAAGCCTCCTTTTGGCTCAGAGCTCCTCCCTTTGACTCGTCTAGCATCTCTTTGGCCAAATTTCGTATAAAAGATGCTATTGCCTCCCACATCTCATTTGCACTTCCGCAACAATTCCAAGATAAGTCTTCTAAGAGCTTTATCCCTTAAGCTTGATTACTTCAGTTGAAGATTCCACCATCTAGTTCTAGTGATCTTGGGAACCCTCCTTTTCTTTATCAGCCCTTTTGCTTGCAAATTCATAACTAACAAGCGATATTGGGTTGTCAAACTCTATCCTGAGATTACTTTGCAGTCTTTGCAACACAACCGATCTCTTCTCCTCAACACAAAGCAATCTATCTGTGTTCTAGTTGAGCTACTCTTATAAGTAATTAAAAGCCCCTTCCTCTTCTTGAAGAGAGTGTTTGATATGAAAAGATCATATGTTGTTACAAAAGCTAGAATGATTTTTCCCTCTTCATTTTTATCCCCGAAACCATGACGTCCATGAACACTAGCATACCCTGAAGCATCCCTTCCCATATGTCTATCAAGATCTCCACCAGGAAAATCATCTCTCTTTGTGGGATTCCTCGCAAAGTCTTATCTAGATCCTCTCAAGAAGCTTGTTTAGTCATTTCATCTAAACCAATTTGCGGTGCATAAACTGAGATGAAATTTGGAATTTCTTTTTCAAGCACCAATTTTAGCAAAATAATCCGATCCTCGAATCTTTGCACCTCAACCACACAATCCTTCAAATCCTTAAGGGGAAAACCACTCCAACATCATTTCTTCCCTTATCTTTACCTTCAATACCAAAGTTTAAAGCATGTCTTCTCGATCTCCCTTGTTTTCTCTCCAATCCATTCAGCCTCTTGAAAACATAGTATTTAAATCTTCCTTCTTTCCAACGTATCCACTATCTCCATCAATTTTTCAGTTAAAGTGTCAATATTCCAACTACTTATATGCAACATATTTCGCAACCTCTTTTGGACTAACTTCTTTACTCGCATCCGTCCATTATGCGAGAACCCTTGCACATTTTGGACTCCATCCGAGCGGTGATGCAGCGGAACTAGCTTATTTACTCGCATGCATTCGTCATGCGAGAACCCTTGCAAATTTTGAACTACATCCAAGCTGCATTGTAGTTGCCCCTGACAATTTTTCATTGCATCCGGGCGATGCAACGCATCGCAAGTAAGGAACTCTCCAATGAAATCTAAATGTTTGCTTAAATCTATGTTCAAAAAAATCTAATTGTCATTAGACGACTTCCTAAATAGTATTTAAAAATAATGCTATTTAGGATGTTGTCTCCGACTGTTTTACGATGGTTGTTGGCTACCTAACACAACCCTCCTCATTTACCCGGGCTTGGGACCGGCCATGGCTGAGTTAATTTTTACTAACTAATATACTAAAAAATAAATCTTGGCAATTTAACGGTAGTGAAAACAAAGTACAGTTGGATACTTACCCAACCAGATAAGTGTATCGTTCATGCTAAGTTGTTGGACTTTATCTCACATCTTGTATTCATGTTATTATACAGATTTTTTGCACGCATGAGTGTGTCCAACAAGTATGGATTTACATGTGCAAACATGTAAGATGCATATAATGGTTTGTCCTTTAAAACTCATCCGCATTTAATCAGAAATTTATTGGAAAGATGGAGGCATATTGAGATGTCAAAGTGATTTTTAAATGATGGAGGTGATGGTCAAGCTTCCTCTTTTACTGAGTTTTGTTTACTCATCTCATTTATAGCTTCTCAGTTATTTACACAACAGTGAAATTTTAATTTTTAATCAACTTACTAACAGTAAATAAATCGCTTTCCCTCAAAAGAACAAGATGAAGTTAACACTGCGTAGGCATCACATTAAAAGACGCACGGAATTCATTGCTCCTGCCAAAGACGAAAATTCTAAATGCAAGCATGATTTAATAATGTCAGCTCTAAAACTTTCGCTAAGCTTGTACAGCTTTAGGAGGTAAAAAGATAGGTTTCAATTGTACATGTATTCCTTTGTTTTGAAAGAAAAGGTGACATGATGCGCATGCCTATGGGCATGTCTTTCATAGTTACTCACTGTCTCTACTTTATGGTAGAGCACCAATAGATGACAAGTTGCATATCATTAAGAAACACTCATATCATTGTCAGCCAAACCTACAGCAATGATTGCTGAAAGACAGTAAGAGGAGAAAGATATATTTAACACCAGAAAAAAAAAGATTTCCATCAAATCTCTAAAACTAATCATGGCAAACCAAGAACAATAGAGGTACAACAAATTGACTTCATGAAAAGAGTATAGAAACAGCATAAACTTTAGATACATCACCATGAAGTGAGTGCAACTTGAGAAGAAATGCAATGGCAAAACACTGCAAAAAATATGTTTCAAGAATAAATGAAAAGGATTGAAAAAAACACCGATATTTCTTGTAACAATGCCTCTCTTGTTGATGAAAGTTCAACAACACAATGTAAAAGATTGTATTTAAGAAACTATAAATTCGTAGCACTGTGAAAATAAAGATAACAAAAATATATTTGATATATCTATAAATGCATGATAAAGTTTGCCTCTTTCATAAGGATGTCTATCACATCTACATACATCAATTCATAATTCCAAGAAAAAATTGGAAAGACAACCTACTAGTATTCAATAAGAGAAAAACAACCCTAGACAAAGTCTGTGGCCAAAGAATATCTAGCCTGCTGAGAATTTTAAGATAACCAATAAAGCACCATAAAAGAGAAGGGAGTAGTGAAGCACATTTAAAGCACATTCACATTCAAATATAAGCTAGAGTGAACTACGTTTACTTGTTGAGGGAAAATTCAATTGATGGATCAATCATGTCGAGTGAACTTAATATTGATTATGAAAAAGAAGTTGGGAGAACATTCAAGAAATATTTAATAAAAAGAGGCTAGTTGCAAGTCATTTATGAACTAAGAAGGCTATGTGCCCAATGGAAATGCAAAGAAAAGTGAGACCATAAAACAAGTATTATTAGAAACAAATACACTTTAAAAAGAACGGACGGTATTATATTGTGCCAAATTATTAGTTACTTTGATGGCATCAGAATTGTCTTAAACTGGTGATTATAAGAAATGGAAGTCAGCAGATTTTGTTCTTCATTTTCATGAGTTAACATGTGCATGATTTAAGCATCTACAAGTTTCAAAACTCGAAACTTTATCACTTTCAGAAAAGTTGGCACTTAGGAACACTTAAGATAAAATCTCGCCATTTGGATTATGTGAATTTGCAAGCTTCCATTCGAAATATTTGTAATGGTGTGAGTTTAGTTTACCTGATAGTGCTGCGGTAACTAGAAAATTCAGTAATTAGACTGGCCCTACGTTGGGATCCAAATGTATTCCACAGTATCAATTCTTTCTCATTCCCAATCAGAGTTGCCAATCGAAATCCATCACGACTTTGAGACATCAAAATGATGGAAGAACCACTGCCAACAACATTTTCGGTACTGCGCATTTCAGGGTAATCCCAAACTGACAGTTTATCTCCACAAGACAATAACTCCTCCCCATCAGGGCTCCAAGCCAACCCATGTACTCGAGAACCAACATCGGTAGAATTCAACATGGCACCTGTTTTGGCATTCCAGAACTTGACAGTACGATCCGTCGCTCCACCACCGGAAGCAAGAATGTCATCGTGCGTGGGGGACCAAGCTAGTACCTTGACGGTGGAGCGGTGGTCCTCAAATCTTTGATAATAGCTGGAAGCCCTCAGGTCCCAGATGTGCACAATTCCATCAGTGCCGCCACTTGCCAGTGTGCGGCTCCCACTAAGAAATCCAGATTGCGACCATCTCAGCCCGCAGACCTTGCCCGAGTGGCCCATGTACTTGATGTTCGGCTTACGGCCGCGTGCTCGGACATCCATGTTGGCGATGAGACCGTCCATACCGCCCGTCGTTAAGATGTTGCCGTTCCACGAGAGGGAGCAGACGGGACCGGTGTGGGTGCCTCGGAAGGTCCTGAGCAAGCGTGGTGATGAGGAGGAGGAAGTATCCCATAGCTGCACGCGGCCACTGTTCAACCCAACAGCGATCCGGTGTTTGTTGGCGGTGTTAGGGGGAGCCCAAGCAACGCTGGTGACGGGTCCATTTTCGTATTCCACGGAAACAAGCTCGGAGACATGGAACAGATCCCGGTTGTCTTTCTCGTTAATGACAAGTATGACATTATCTCCCAGGGCAACGGCGAGATCTCTGTTATTGCGCCAATCCATGAGATTGAGGCGCTCATCTTCGACCAAAGAAGGGGCTTCCAGTGCCCCGTAGGGCTCCAGCAGAGGCGGCCGTGCACGTCGAACGGGCTTATGATTCCGATGCGTGTATGTGCGTTCCCTTCCGATGGATGCGTCCACTTCCCCCTCGTCGTCTTCGAAGAGAACATCCCAGAGGCGCCTCACGTAAAGGGAATCTGAGGACGTCGGCTTCTCCGAGATGGGAGGCCGTGAAGCTATCCACCGGAAATGCCTCGTCGACGGCATCATTCTATCGCCAACACCGTGATCGCTTCTCACCATCTTCACAGAAACCCGCGCGCGGCAAAGAGCGAGAACAACGGAGAGCGAGAGAGGAGGGCGAGAGAGCGAGAGATGAAAGTGATTAGGGCGAGAGAGCGCGAGAGATGAAAGTGATTAGGGCGAGAGAGCGCGAGAGATGAAAGTGATTAGGGCGCGGTTAGTTACCTTAACCGTATATATTTTTTTACAAGGCATTCATCATTTACATATATATTTTCCTGCATTATTATAATTACCTTAACCGTATTGTTATTATATGCAACTAAGTTATGCATTTAGGATATGCGACTACTAGCTAACAAGCATCACATAGCAACTGTGTCCAAGCATCGTGCATTGATTTGCATATTATATATGAAGTGTAGGTCCTTATTGTACTTCGGAGCCATCATGCATGTATCAAGGTGGAGATGAGTAAGAGAATCCATAAAGTCAACGCTTGCCAACTAGAATCGAGATATTTGGTCGAGTGAAGGTTAGATATACCGGCTTCCCAACTAATCGTCTGCAATGGCTTGTGTATCTAATCTCTTAAGGCTTGTAAACGCGTTCATTATATACCGACACCCCAAGAAGGATGGCCACATCCTTCTTGGGCAACAAAAAAATCAGTGAACAGTTGAAATGTTCAAACCCGGAGTTCCCTTCGACAGATTCGGCAATCATCCCCACTACCTCATCAACAACCAAGTTCCAAAACTTCCAGAAAAAGAAGGAATGGAATCCATCCGGACCTGGACAACCATCCAGATTCAGCCCAAAAATCGTCTCGCGGGCCTCCAATACCTCGAAAGGCTTCATCAATAACTCTGCTTCTGCCTCCACAATGCACCTTACCCCAAGGACAACCACCTTGTTCCGCAAAAAGAAGCATGCCTACTCATGTCCTTAAATTATCATGTTATAGCCCTTGTAAAATTGTCCACTCTTCCCCCCCAACTTCGACAGAGTGAAACATATTTCCCCTCCTTCCATTTGCCACCGCATGGAAAAATTTAGTGTTTGCATCCCCTTCTTTCAACCATTTCGGTCGCGACCGATGTCTCCATTATAACTCCCATTTTCTGTCTTCCTCCTCCAGAATCCTTTGTACCACTCCGCAACTCTCAAGTTCCTCTGCATCCAACTCCCTGTAATCCTCCAATGAATCTAACCTCACTACTTCCTTCTGTGCATGGGCTTAGCGTTGTTCCCGCATTTAACGGGAATCTTTCTTGAAATTGATCAGCTTTTATTGCAACGCCTTCAGCTTCATAGCAAGTCTCAAATTTATCGAACCATCAACAACCAAATCCGTGCAGAACGACATGACCAAATCACAAAATCCCTCCTCCAACATTCAGCAACGCTCAAAACGGAAGCACGATGATGAGACCCTACCATTGCACGTGTCTAAACACAAGGGAGTATGATCCAACCTCAAACGGGGCAAGGAAGTAACACAAGCCAGGTTGAACAACTCCAACGCCTCCACCGATAAAAGGAAATGGTCGATTCGCGAACAAGTTCTCCAAGTATACTTGGAGTTACCTGCATCTAAAACCTCCAAGGCAAGTTCCTCCATTACCTCGGCGAACAAGCCCGAGCCATAGTCTCGAGACCCTTTTTCACCCGGTCTATCATCCGAATAAAAAGTGACGTTGAAATCGCCACCTATGATCCATGCCACCCCAGGGAATGAAGCCCCCACCACTCATCATTGTGGGACTAAACATGAGCGGGGTAATTGAATCTTGGAGAGATCCAATTACCCATCTATTGCATACTCTAACAAGATAACTTTTCTGTTTTTTGCCAGATAACTAGACTAAGAATGAGAAGCTCTCTATGATTGCTTCTCTCGACCGTTATAATCAATTGTTGATCTAGATATGTATGTTGTAGAGACACCGATAAATGGTGTTTCGATCCCCTATTTTTGAATTGTGTGCTTTCATATGAAAGATTGGCAGAGTTCCTAAATCTATTAGAGTTTTTAGCCAAAGTTAACGGGTCGTACAAAGGGTGTGATCATTGAAAAAGGCTTGATCGAGAGTTCTCGATCAAGAAGGCCTATAAGCTCATTTCATCTTTGACTCCTTTTGATGTCAAAAACTATGTGCATGTGCTAAAAGCATGTAAAGCCAAAAGGTCCCATTAAGAAAGAAGATTTTCCTTTCACTTCTTCGACGAAATCATGTAGTAAAAAGTGATCATAGGGCTGGACTCATTAAGGGGCCATATAGGTCTTCCTATGTTGTTCCAAGAAAATGAAGATGAGGACTACCTCCTATTACCTATAAGGGCTCCAAAGAAACATCGGATATGTTTCTTGTCACCGAAGAAGTTTTCACAAGTGCTGAACCTTTAGGAATTTGTGGGTTGCAACTAGATTGATTAGAACAACGAAAGGACGATGGCTTTGTGATGCAAACGGCTTCCGGCGTCGACGATAAAATTAAAATAAATTGGCGGTGGAATATCGGTGGAGAAAAAGAGAGGTTGAGAAGAAGAAAACTCGTCGGTAACGAGGGATTGAAGAAGAAGAACCGCGGAGATCGCGTAGAGGAAGAGAGAAAAGAGAGAGAGATAATGAGATAACTCAGTTTTTCATAATACTTGACTGACTAAAACAATGGGCTACCCTCTCTTTATATAGGAGAGAGGGGTTTACAAAATAGTAAACTAAATTAAATTGACAACCGACTTACCTAATTGGACTCTAACAAATTCTAATTGACATCTAATTACCCTAATTAGACTCTAATTTATTCAATTGACCAAAATTACAATTAAAATCTACGAAATAAACGTTGAGATCACAGGCGATCTCAATTATTTAATTAGACCAATACGACCGTTAAAAACGTAAATAAAATTGACTACTAGTTAATTAAATAAATGTGACCCTATAATTTGGGGTCACGCTGCATCACTTTGGCTATTGCGTGGGAGTTGTGGCTGGCTAGGAACGGGGTAAGGAGCATTATTATGTCAAAAATGTCTTAGAGCAAGTTAAGGTAATGAATCTAGATTTTTGTAACAGATATTATGATTTTGTAAATATACAAGTATGGATATCCATCATTTTGATCTAAACCTCTTTTATCATAAATAAGCAGGTTGCTTCTCTCCATTGATTCTTGCAATGATATACTTACTCTTTGGAAAAGTTACATCAAGACATTGTTCCTATGAAAAGCGAAAATCTAACAAGTATAAAGGATTCAATGATTCATTAAGATAAAATGCTCCAAAAAGAAAATTCGTTAGAAATGAAGCCTGCCTATCACCACATGTATACCGATTTTCCTTGATTGCAATTGAGCAACTTAAATTTATAAGTAGTAAATTTTACTAATATACTAAAAAATAAATCTTGGCAATTAAACGGCAGTGAAAACAAATAGACAGTTACATACTTACCCAACCAGATATATGTATCATTCATGCTAAGTTGTCGGACTTTATCTCACATCTCGTATTCGTGTTACTGTAGAGATTTTCAGCACGCATGAGTATGTCCAACAAGTATGGATTAACATGTGCAAACGTATAAGATGCATATAACGGTTTATCTTCGAAAACCCATCTGCATTTAATCAGACATTCATATGAAAGATGAAGGCAAATGGAGATGTCATAGTGATTTTTAACTGATGGAGGTGATAGTCAAGTTTCCTCTTTTACTGAGTTTTGTTTACTCATCTCATTTATAGCTTCTCAGTTATTTACACAACAGTGAAATTTTAATTAACTTTCTAAGAGGAAATAAATCATTTTCCCTCAATAAGAAAAGAGCAAGATGAAGTTAACACTGAGTAGGCATCACATTGAAAGACGCACAGAATTCATTGCTCCTGCCAAATGTAAAAATTATAAATGTGAACATGATTTAATAAATGCCAGCTGTACAACTTTCGCTAAATTGATACAGCTTTGGGAGGTAAAAAGGTAGCTTTCCACTGTGCATGTATTTCTTTATTTTAAAAGAAAAGGGTGAAGACCAATGAAGCATGTGCCCATGGGCATGCCCTTCTTAGTTACTCACTGTCTCTACGTTATGGCAAACCACCAATAGATGGCAAGTTGTATATCATTAAGAAATACTCATATATCATTTGTCAGCCAAACATACAGCAATGATTGCTGAAAACAGAAAGAGGAGAAATATATATTTAACACCAGAAAAAAAAAGGTTTCCATCAAAATCTCTAAAACTAAGCATGGCAAACCAAAGAACAATATAGATTCAACAAATTGACTTCATGAATAGAGTAAAAAAACAGCCTGAACTTTAGATACATCATCATGAAGTAAGTGCAACTTGAAAAGAAATTCAATGGCAAAACACTGCAAAAATATGTTTCAAGAATAAATGAAAAGATTTGAAAATAAACACCGATATTTCTTTTTTTTTTTAGAGAAACACCGATATTTCTTGTAACAATGCCTCCCTTGTTGATGAAAGCTCAACCACACAATGTAAAAGATTATACTTAAGAAACTATAAATTCATAGCACTATGAAATTAAAGATACAAAAATATATTCAATATATCTATAAATACATGATAAAGTGTGCCACTTTCATAAGGATGACTCACATCTACATACTTGAATTCATAATTCCAAGAAAAAAATAAAAGACAACCTACAAGTATTCAATAAGAGAAAACCAACCCTAGACAAAGTATGTGGCCAAAGAATATCTAGCCTGCTGAGATTTTTAAGATAACTAATAAAGCACCATAAAAGAGAAGGGAACAGTGGAGCACATTTAAAGCATGGTTACATTCAAATATAAGCTAAAGTGCAATACATTTATTTGATGAGGGAAAATTCAATTGATGGATCAATCATGTCAAGTAAACTTAATTATAATTAGGAAAAAGAAAAAGTTAGGAGAACTTTCGAGAAAAATATTAAATAGAAAAGAGGCTAGTTGCAAGTCATTTATAAACTAAGAGGGCAGATCATTTATGACCTAAGAGGGCTGTGCGCCCAATGGAAATGCAAAGAAAAGTGAGATCATAAAACAAGTATTATTAGAAAGAAATACAATTTAAACAGAACGGATGGTATCATATTGTGCCAAATTATTAGTTACTTGGATGGCATCAGAATTATCTTAAACTGATGATTATAAGAAATGGAAATCAGCAGATTGTGTTCTTCATTTTCACGAGTTATCATGTGCATGGTTTAACCATCTACAAGTTTCAAAACTTGAAACTTTATATCACTTTCAGAAAAATTGGCACTTAGGAACACTTAAGATATAATCCCGCCATTCGGATTATGTGAATTTGCGAACTTCCATTTGAAATATGTGTGCAACCAGTGCTTTCCATGTGTGTCATGTCTTATTTGTGTGTTAATAGATTCGGTCATTTACCATTGTCAAGTTTTCCATGTGCGACTTTAATTAGCTAAAGGTTAGAAAGCTATCCAACTTATTTGATCTGATCCGTCAAAGTTGTATAGGAAGGCACTAGCTAAGATATATGTGGCTTACGTGAGACATACCATACGAGGTGCAGTGGTGGTATTTGTAATTGTGTGAGTTTAGTTTACCTGATAGTGCTGCGGTAACTAGAAAATTCAGTAATTGGACTGGCCCTACGTTGGGATCCAAATGTATTCCACAGTATCAATTCTTTCTCATTCCCAATCAGGGTTGCCAATCGAAATCCATCACGACTTTGAGACATTGAAATGATGGGAGAACCACTGCCAACAACATTTTCGGTACTGCGCATTTCAGGGTAATCCCAAACTGACAGTTTATCTCCACAAGACAACAACTCCTCCCCATCAGGGCTCCAAGCCAACCCATGTACTCGAGAACCAACATCGGTAGAATTCAACATGGCACCTGTTTTGGCATTCCAGAACTTGACAGTGTGATCCGTCGCTCCACCACCGGAAGCAAGAATGTCATCGTGCGTGGGGGACCAAGCAAGTGCCTTGACGGTGGAGCGGTGGTCCTCAAATCTCTTATAATAGCTGGCAGTCCTCAGGTCCCAGATGTGCACAATCCCATCAGTGCCGCCACTTGCCAGCGTGCGGCTCCCACTAAAAAATCCAGATCGCGACCATCTCAGCCCGCAGACCTTGCCCGAGTGGCCCATGTACTTGATGTTCGGCTTACGCCCGCGTGCTCGGACATCCATGTTGGCGATGAGACCGTCCATACCGCCCGTCGTTAAGATGTTGCCGTTCCACGAGAGGGAGCAGACGGGACCGGTGTGGGTGCCTCGGAAGGTCCTGAGCAAGCGTGGTGATGAGGAGGAGGAAGTATCCCATAGCTGCACGCGGCCACTGTTCAACCCAACAGCGATCCGGTGTTTGTTGGCGGTGTTAGGGGGAGCCCAAGCAACGCTGGTGACGGGTCCATTTTCGTATTCCACGGAAACAAGCTCGGAGACATGGAACAGATCCCGGTTGTCTTTCTCGTTGCTGACAAGTATGACATTATCTCCCAGGGCAACGGCGAGATCTCTGTTATTGCGCCAATCCATGAGATTGAGGCGCTCATCTTCGACCAAAGAAGGGGCTTCCAGTGCCCCGTAGGGCTCCAGCTGAGGCGGCCGTGCACGTCGAACGGGCTTATGATTCCGATGCGTGTATGTGCGTTCCCTTCCGATGGATGCGTCCACTTCCCCCTCGTCGTCTTCGAAGAGAACATCCCAGAGGCGCCTCACGTAAAGGGAATCTGAGGACGTCGGCTTCTCCGAGATGGGAGGCCGTGAAGCTATCCACCGGAAATGCCTCGTCGACGGCATCATTCTATCGCCAACACCGTGATCGCTTCTCACCATCTTCACAGAAACCCGCGCGCGGCAAAGAGCGAGAACAACGGAGAGCGAGAGAGGAGGGCGAGAGAGCGAGAGATGAAAGTGATTAGGGCGAGAGAGCGCGAGAGATGAAAGTGATTAGGGCGAGAGAGCGCGAGAGATGAAAGTGATTAGGGCGCGGTTAGTTACCTTAACCGTATATATAGTTTTACAAGGCATTCATCATTTACATATATATTTTCCTGCATTATTATAATTACCTTAACCGTATTGTTATTATATGCAACTAAGTTATGCATTTAGGATATGCAACTACTAGCTAACAAGCATCACATAGTAACTATGTCTAAGCATCGTGCATTGATTTGCATATTATATATGAAGTGTTGGTCCTTATTGTACTTCGGAGCCATCATGCATGTATAAAGCTCGAGATGAGTAAGAGAATCCATAGGGCTCGTTTGGTAACGGGGTTACCCCAGTGTAACCCGGTTTACCCCTCTCTTTACTTGGGATGGAATTCTATCACAAATCATAGTGACATCACATCACATTCTTTATTCCAACCCTCATAACCATCCAAACAGCTACTATTCCCATCAGGTTATCCCAACCAACTCCACCGTAACTAACCAATCATAACCCTCATAACCATAACTAACCCTCATAACCCTCATAACCCCAATCAGCTACTATTCCCATCAGCTACTATTCCTCATAACCCTCATAACCCCAATCATAGTTCAGGATTGCAAATAAGTTCATTTTAAGTAAAATGAGTCGGGATTCGGATCTGATTAACCATAACTAACCCTAAAAATGATGGGTGGGATGACCAAGGTGGACACCTTCACCGGAGCTACGCCAAATCATCGAAATCTTCGCTTGAATCCTCTTCGGAGCATTGTTTTCATCACCCCCAAAAGTTATTTGGTCGTCGATTTGAGGGCATTGTTGCGAAGAGCATCTCGGGGTTGTCATCGTTTGCAAATCATCACTGCACACAATGCATTGATAACATCATTTTCGTAGGGGAGGATGCTCGAAAGGAATGTCCTTGGAGGTAACAACCTCACCCCCTTGAATTGTTGGTTCCGTAGAGTATCTCATGGATATGTGTTTACCAACCCACAGAGCCAATTTAGGTGTTTTTTGACTCATGCGAAGTCATTTTAAAAGTTACTACATTGATTTTCCCCCATTTTCAAGAGCGATGCATGCGTATTTTTATGTTGAATATACCATTGCAATTAGAGCAACGATAAAAATGAACGAGTGGGGCTAAAATTGAAATCAATGTTGGAAAAAATGGCGACTAATCAATCAACTCAAGTGGTTGATTGACCATTTCTGGATATCATCCAAGTATTGTTGATCAGCTGAAAAGTTGATTGGTTAACCTAGTTAGCACAACCCAAATTGATGTTTTTAAATGGAAATTTGAAAAATTAAAATTGATATACGTGTATAGAAAATCATGAGATGCTATATAAACCTTTTATTTATGTGTGCATTAGTTAAATATAAAGAAATAAGTTTGACTCTCTATAAAAACAAAATAATAAAATGTGATGAGCCTCATAAGTGAGTGCATTACCATACATGAGCGATCTCCAAATAAATTATCAATCTTGTATCTAGTTGTTATTTGGTTGTAAGTGTCTCATAGATGTCTCTTCCCTTGTAGACTTTGCTTTGCATATATACACATTTCTCATGGTATTCATGTAGATGGAGATAGGTGTGGCAAGGGACGTGCATGCATCCTTGGCCCCTAATAAAAACTCAGATGGTCATGACCCTAATAGATGATTTGGGTCGCACATTGTACTTGGTGCTTGAGGTAACATTCTATTGCACGCAAGACGGAATTCTAGGATGTGGTCAATGATGGTAGAGGATAGCAACTCCTTTCATGTATATGGAGAAAATAGATATAGTTCGATGACATATTCTAGATTTCCTGATGCAGAAATCAATGGATTATCTTATTATATTCGAGGTAAAATAGGGTAACACATCGTAAACCCGCTATTATAATTAGTGTTCGTTGTAATACGACTGGATATGATTCGGTCAAAGCTGAGCAGAGATCTCCACGAGGAGTGGCTCAGTTTATATTTTTACTTGGGTAAATCTAGGGTCAAACTCATGAACATGAGTTCTCGATGTAGCTGATTTAAGTTATTAATATCAAGGCTAAGTGGTCATTAAATTATCTAGTTCAAATTGAGACAAAACTATGCAAGACATGACAAGAAAAGAGTATTTTTTGTCTGATTTCATGCATATTAATTAAGTAAACATAATGCAACGAAATGAAAATGAATACAAACATGCGTATATACATAAATCATAATCTTGAAATAATATAATGACTTAAGCAATATGTGGAATTAAAATCAAAATCAAATTAATGCTCAAGACATGAATGCATTACATAAATGACATTTAAATAAATAAGTATGCACAATTTGTATCTCTAATTAATTGTTCAAATTTCGTGACTCAATCAGATATTTAACAATGCATAAGATATATAATCAAAAGAGAATCAAAATGAAATTCAAATCGCTGAAATTGAAGTCCATATGCAAAAGTTGTAAGGCAAAAACTCTAGGGGTCATAACTGAAAGAAAACATACAAAAATATATTATATAAAATGTCACGAACAGGACCTATCAAGGGTAGATTGTAAATAAATAAAGATGCATTTGAAGGCAATGCAATATTAAGAACCTCATAGGGTCCTTTACGCAACTTCTCCATCAGAACACGTACGACACAGGCCTTGGATCTGTAGGCAATTTGAAGAAGCATCGTAGGTGTAGATGCAAATATCCCAAGACATACATGTGTGGGGCACGTGGGTGGAGACTTGGGGGATGGCTCGGGGCCAATGTAGGTGCCTTAGGCCGCGTGGGCAGCCTAAGGAGTTTCAGGACAAGGCTCAGTCCCACTAAGCCTCTCGCTTCGGCGTGTGACTTGTCTATTCCTTGGCCGTTGGATCGACATCGGGAGGATGCCATCCGACGACACTTGTGCGTCCTTAGAGAGACTCCTCCTCCCCTCTATAGTGGCGTGATGGGAGCTCTGACGATGGTGCCAGACCTCCATCAAGCTCCTATGTGGCTGTCGGAATCCCATGAAGCTTCTTGGAAGGTCGGTGATGAAGCTCGTGCATCTGACAAAGGTCAGAGCCCTCTACGATGGGGTATCCACGCTCACTCGCTGGAGGCTAGGCTCTATAATGGAGCTCTGCCCGATGTATGACCATTAAAGGTAGTATACCTGCAAGGTGGTTAGTGAATAGCCGAAGCGGGTGTGTGCATATGAGGTGAGTGAACTGAGGACCTAATCTCGGTGAAGATTTGACACGATTCTAAGTGGGTGGAGGTGCTCTGTACATACGAGGAAAAACCCAATAAATAAACGAAAAACAAGACCTAGTTTACCTGGAACTTGAAGATGAACGCGAAGGTGGCAGCGGAGCTTGGGCTGCGCTTTCGAGGACCCCGAGTTTTTCGCTTAATGTGCTTAGTCGGGGGCACGAAGCTCAATGGTTGGGTTAAGGTTGTAACATGGAAAATCCAACCATGGGTCATCACCAAAGCTTACGGTCATCTTTGCATCATCGATCCTCCCATCCTCTATCACAAGAGGGTGGGGAGATGCTGGGCTGAAGCTCGTGTAAAGGTGGACCCCATATGTAGAAGGTGGTGGAGACCCCTTTGAAGAGAAGAGGGTGGCGTTTGTAGATGATTCTCATCAAGGTTCCAACCACCATGGATGATCGGGGGTTAGAGAAGAGTAGGGTTTAGGGTCATAGCGTGAGAAGGGGTGGTTAGAGTTGTGGTTGGGAGTTGGAATGTGGTGGAGAGGATGCATGAGGTGGTTGGGAAAATGTGGAGAAGATCGACGGTTAAGGGTCAAGTCATCATTGGGAGGAGCGGTTAGGGGGAAGAATAAGATGTCTCTGTTGTTGGAAGAGATGGATCGTACGGTGGAGAGAGAGGCGGGAGCAGTCAGCCCCGATTTGCTCTAATCATCTGATCAGAGGGTTGTGAAGCAAGTTGGATGATGAATCCTAGATTCATCTACATTATTATTTTATTTTATCTCTCTAGCTTCAGGAAATTAATAAAATTCAATAATAATTAACATTAATTAACTGACCATGGGTTGTAAATAAATGACTCTAGTTATTGTGTATTAATATACCTATTAAGGTGCATATATTTTATGTATTTACTATATATAAAAATTCAATAAATATATATTAATATCATATATAATTAATTTGAACTAACTTATAAAATAAAATTCCAATGAAAACAAGCAATTTATTATTTTAAATTACCGTAATTTTTTTTATTTATATAGATGACTTATTTTCTCTTTGAGATCTAAATGAAAGTTGTAGATCTCATCGAGATGTACAACTTTCATGTTCATCATGTTTCTTAATTTGTTATCTAATTATTTTATTTGCAATTACTTTTCTTTTTTACATCTGTCTAATTCCTGATTGTGTCACGCGATGCCTTCAGATCGCACCACGTGGACTGCTCTTGTTCAACCACCCGTCTCATTCCAGGTCGTTGGATCACATGATCTAAATGGTCGCGGAGCCGTTTCCTCCCTTGCGCCTCTTCACCCCATACCTCACCAGTTGTTCAACCACCCGCCATCTCCTAATTCTACCAGGTTACCTCACGTGTCTCAATCACCAAGTTTCGCTGCTAATTTCTCGCTCGTCCAACATTCTCCTTCGCCTAACTTCCATAGGTTGTCGTCTCCCTCACGTGCATCTTTGAGTGGAAGTTGAAACTTTCCCTCCAACCACCTAGAACTACCAAATCCCCACCATCTAAACTCCTTATGCGACAATCGTTCCAGCCATCCACCACTCTTTTGAGGAACCTCTGAGCATCATCTACTGATCATTGATAGTGATTGGATTAAGTTCGATTGATAGCGAAGAAAGAGAATTTTCCTCCGACGAGATCTAGTCTTCTTCAACGAGATACATCTGCTCAATTGTTTAAGCTATGGTCCTATAGCCTTAGGCTTCATAAGCGAAGATCGGAACCTCAGTTGCTCCAATCTCTAGGCGTATTACATCAATCCTTGTTCATCCCAATCGATCATTTTCATCTTCTAAGTAAGACTTCGATCTCGATATTATTTACCGGAGCTACTTCGTCTCCAAGATATTCTAGGGTCCTCCACAGAGGGATAATGGCTTCACCTTCATTGCATGGACTCCAGCTCTCTTCCTCGACTCTCAAGCATCTCCGACGTTAGTAAGGAGGAATCATACGCTCACCGGAGCTCTACTCTTCCTCCGCAACCTACGGTGGAAAGGGAAGAACACAAGATGCAGATACCATTCGATCCGAGTCTTCACATCAGATTCGATGACTAATATAATCCTCAATCCCCACTCAGAGGCATCATTTTACTCCTGAGGACCGGAGCAGCTGAGCCATCAACGAAGCACCAACATGTGACATGTAGTCGACGTCACGCTACCGGAACCTAGTCCCAGACACGTGTTTCTTGCACGTGCGTCTGGGTAAATTACAAACTATCCCTAGAACTATTCATAATTACAGATAAGTCCCACACTGAAAAATTGCATTTATACCAAAGAGGTTTTCTGTAATTGCACTTTAGTCTAATTTGGACTTATTTGTAATTAAATAATTCATGTTTTATTACATGTACGCCCCTGCTTTGTTCCTTCAATAATTTGTGAACCATGTATCAGATTTTAATGAAATTGGTGTCGTTGGGAAGTTTTGTGCTCTTTAATTTAGTGCAATTAAATTACCGATTTGATCTATATTGCATGCATTAATTTTGAGAGTGTCATTTTTGTATATTCAATCTTATTATTAATTAAAAATTAATCCTGATTGAGGTTGAATTGCTTTCTTTTTGAATTGATTGATCATAAATTGAATAATTATTACTGCAAGTAATTAATTTATTTAATCAGGAGCATATTTCTTAATTATGCATTTACTATGTGATTGTAGTGCATCAGTGTTTATCATGTTAACTAAATGCATAAAAATATTAAAAAAATTGCATACATTGTCTCCTTTACATCTTGCTTGACCTAGAGAGCCGATAAATTGGTCAAGTAGATGCTTGACTCCTAAATTTAATTGAATAATTGTTCGTGTCCCTGAGTTCAACCCTGGACTTCCCCGAGTATAAATTTAATCTGAGAACTCTTCATAGAGATTTTTTCTCGATTCTGATTAATTGTTGATTGGCCCATGCTACAACGAGTACATGTTATTTTAGCTGGTTGACGATTCATAATGTGACACATCATTTGATTTTATTTATAGTTAATTATTTATTTTTGTGATTTCTAGAGCTTTTTAGGTTAAGTTCTTGTTTGTGCTATTTGTATTGTTCTGTCAAGATTATTTTATGTGTTTTAGCTATTTAATTCACTTAATTTGTCCTTTGAATTTTCTGACATTTTCATTGTTTTGTGGTAGGGACCGCAAAGTCGACGAAGCTCGGAGGACCGCGGTGGCGAGGAGGGAGCATCAGCTGTAGAGATGGCAAGACAATTTTATTAGGAGAAACTTTAGCTTAATTAAATAATATTTTTATGTTGTAATTTTTGTATAGTATTTGTTGTAGTTTGTGTTGTAATTAATTTATAGTTAATTGCAAAAATTACAGTGGTTCTCGATTGAGTTCTCGTATATGTAAAGAAGGCATCTTTTTATTCTTCAATTGTGTGGTTGTGTCGAGAGTGATTCTCAACTTAAGTGGCTATTTAGGTCAAGGTACCGGGCTTCAAATAGATATATCTTAGATCATTCTTGTTTGATCTTTATCTTAGGGCACACATTTTTATCTCCTAAGATTCACTAAAATCTTAGGAGATTCATTGAGACGCATGTAAGCAACTCTCTATCTAGTAAAAATAACTGAACTTCTTCATCGCTAATAGAACTCCTGCTAGGTCTGGCTTTTCCAACTTGCATCATTTAGAGTAAATTGTATAAATTAAGTCTTGCATCCACATGGAGAGTGCTGGGAATCACTGTAAATATTCATAAATGACTGCATGCATCATTGGTTTTTCACCTGCATTCTGTTTTCCGTCTTCTCCCTCTGCTTTTGCCAACATAAGGATAAAGGAAAAGGGAATGTACGTTAGGCGATTATTTTGTGGTCACCTAGTTCAAGTGATAACCAACTCTTAAAACTGGGACTGGATTATGTAAGTTGACTTCAAATAATTTGGAATAAAATTCACCTTGTATTACGAGTAGTAAAACCCTCATTGTATGATGTTATTACCATTCATGTACTTAGAATTAATTTGTGCATTTTAACATTCATATTTTCATGAATAAGAAGCCAAATTCTCTTGTAAATATTACATGCATTATACCATATTTTCCCATTTATTTATTTTTGACTAACTCAGAATTGAATAAAATCATCTCTATAGTGTACATTACTAACAAATGTAAAATACCAAAAAACTACTAACGTGTAAAAGTGCCCAATAAAACCCAAACCTAGTTTGAGACTAAATGCCTTAAAATGTGAATATCTCTCTCATGCATTCTCCTATTGACTTTACTTACTTTTGAAGTATTGTACATTCAATTACCTTCACAACAAGATCAAATTCAAAAGAATCGGAGTTCGTATGTGAAACTTGGGTTTTGGGACCCTATTGTATATTGTACATGTTGATTAACAAAACATTTATTTATTTATTTAGCATTTATTTTCAGTGATTATCATTTTATTAAAATGCGCAAAAAATCAAATAAAAATTGAAGCAAAAATCAAAGAAAATAAATAAACCTGAGTATGTATAGATAGTATGTACATATGTCTCCTTTATTTTATTTCTTTATTTTTCATAATTATTAAAAATCCAAAAAATAGATTAAGTTGTAAATATTTATTTCACATTTTCTCTGATTTGATTTTGAATTTTCGCTTATTTAAAAATACCAATTTTTTTGCAAAATACAAAATGCAGAAGTTGTAGATCTCGTCGAGACGAACAACTTTCATGTTGACCACTTTTTGATTTGGCTTTTTTTAATTTTTTTTTCTATTTTTCTTTGGATTTAATTTTTGATTTTTTGGGAGCAACATGTGGCATCTTCTAGAGCCGCTACATGTCACCCCATTTTATTTATTTATTTCTTTATATTATTTTATTTACTCATTTTATTTTATTTATTTACTTACTTACTTATTTTATTTATTTATTATTTAATTAGTATTATTATTTATTTTACTTAATTATATACTTATTATTTACTATTTTTAATTTTTTTAATTTACTTGTCTTCTTCTTCACCATGTGGCAACCATAGGGCTAACCACGTGGCCGCCTCCCCATTCCCCTTCCTTCCGCATGCACCTACCACTATGCCCTTCGCGATAGGGATGCAACCACCAAACTTCCCAACCACGCTACCCAGCTCCTCTGCTGCATGCGGTGGTACCCATTCCACCTCCGCTCTAGCCCAATGTCACCCATAGAACCCTGTCCCTCTCTCCCCATCTCACCCGCAGTCCATTTCTCCTTGTAACCACCTCCGTGAGAACCCCTTCCCTTTTCTCTCTCCACAACATGCTCCAACCACGACCGTCATTTCCCTTCTCTTGCGACCTCCGCTCTAGCCCAACGTCCCTTAAAGGCATCACCACTCCCAATCGCAAAGATCCATCTGTCACTACAGAGAAACTCCTCCTCTAGCTTCGAGAACAAGATCAATGATAGAGGTTTTGAAGCTCGTCGAGCGACGAGGAGGTTGGATACCATTCAGAGGCGAGATCCAAGGATCTTCTTGGCTCCTTGTCGTGGCCAACTATTAGTTGTGGAGCTTCTCCAGCCTCCTCCGCCCGGATCGAAGCGATAACCAGAGGCCGAGCCGAGCTTCAGACACCATCTAGAAAAGAAACTCGCAAGTAACTCTCATTCCTCCTTTTTCTCTCCTTCTTCTTTTCTTGCCCTTGTTCTTCTTCTTCCCTATGATCAAGCTCCGCCTTCGATCTTTGCACTCTACCCCTTTATCTTCGCCATCATCCACCCGTATCATCACCATCTCCTTCATTGCCTTGAGCCCCACGTTGCCATCAATCTCCACCTCCACTGGCCACTGACTCCACCAGGTCCACCCTTTCACATCCACATCGACCACCGGCTCACCGCCCTCGCAGACGCCCTTCACTGGATGCCGACTCCACCAGGTCCACACTAATTAGTAAACATCTAAAAAATAGATTAAGTTGTAAATATTTATTTCATGTTTTCTATAATTTTATTTATTTTTATCTTATTTAGAAAATGATAAAAAATTATAAAAGACAAAAATACAGTATTTATATCTGTACGATACCACCTAAAATACTTTTTATAAATACGATTTATTTTAGTTACGGGTCCTTCACAAAAGTTGTAGATCTCGTCGATGCGAGAAACTTTCATGTTGACCACTTTTTAATTTTACCCCTTTTGTTATTTCTCTTTATTTTTCTTTACATTTAATTTGTGAGTTTTGTGGGACATGTGGCTGCTCATAGAGCCGCCACATGTCACCTCCTTTTTATTTTATTTTATTTATTTATCAAATTATATTATTTTATTTTTACTATCTATTTTATTTATATCATTATTATTTTTTTATTGGTGAATGGACAACTGTTGAAGCACTTTGTAGATTTTAAGGAGTAGTTAGTCCAAGTCGAGGTCATCAACTTCATGCAGAGTGAGCTCTGGGCAAATACATCATATTACTCCTCATGACGATGCAACATCTTTATTCAACAGCTTAGAAGATTTACTCACTCTTGTACATCTGATTTATTCATTCTTTTAGAGCTTAGGTTCTTTCTTCTATAGATACTATCTCCATACTTAGGCTATTCAAAGCCTACGTAAAGTGGGAACCCCTGCTCTTGCTTGTATATTTATTTTCTCTCTGTATATTCCCCAATCCCATCGATTCTCATACTTACTCATGTCCTATACTTCGGCTGACCAGAGCCTAAGTATAGGGGGGGCCGATGCCCGCCGTGTGTATATGTTCATCTATTTCTCCTCTTGACCTTGACCACCCCATTTTTGCTCTTTTTCTACACTTAGGCTGCCTAGAGCCTAAGTATAATGGCACAAGTCAACTTCTATACTTTTTATTCTTTTCACTTTCCTATGCTTAGCAAGAGCTATTCTTTTCCTCGCTTCTTATGCTTCGAGGACATAACATATGCTAAGTATAGGGGTGTGTGTATATAGTACATGTATACTTTACCCATAGCTCGTACTTTCATGCATTTTTTGTATATATAATGCCATAATTACGGGATAAGTAAAATCGAAAAAAATCTGTTTAAAGTACATGTATACTTGTATAATATGTATATTGTATACAAGTTGTAAAATCTATATAATGTCTATACTTTTATAAAATCCTTGTAAAATAATACTGTTGTAAAATTTGTTGTAAAATAGGAGGTATACCGGAACCAAAATTAAAAAAAACTGTTGAGAAAAGAGAGGCTTCTTATTTACTATGCATATCATCCTTGCATTTATAAAAAAATTGTCTTGCACTTCATTCATATACATTTCATTTCATCTGCATTTCATTTGCATATCTAGCACATGCAATCTGGAAAGTTAGTGGTTTTGAACTGAGTTATGAATAGAAGTCGAGGATGGATTTGATTTGATGTTAATCTACTTAATTTCATAGGAACTTTATAGGAACTGGAGTTAAGATTTCTCAGGTCGAGCGACTTAATTCTTTGAGTCCACAAGACTATGTTCACATGTCATCTTGATTGGTCTAAGTAGAATATTTCATACACACACATGATTCGTTTAGACAGTGACCTAACTTGGACAAGCACCATGCGCGTAGCTCTTCATTGATGTGGTGGTGAGGAAGCAGAATCCTTTGGCCTGGAGTAGCACACGGGTGAAAATATCTGTCCTCCTCTAAGGAGGGTAGTGCATCTCAACATAGTCTAGTGGCATCGACGTCTAACGACGATATGCTATGGGTTGCAATAAAGCTTCAAAAGAGGGATAGTCTACTGGCTCAAGAAGGAAAACTCCTTATGTGCATGCTGCACTTTTGTATATATCAAAAAAGAAAAGAAAAAGAAAATCTCCAAAAAAGTTAGACAGACAAAAAGTAAATAAATAAATAAATAAAAATTCCTGTCGGATAAAAATATGAACAAGCAAAGCATATGCTTCAAAGTCTCATACCAAGGAAGCCTGAAGCTAGAGACTTTGTTACACTGGTCAAGCTCCACGGATATGTGACTACACTGGTCACCATCCATTCTCTTCTCTACCCCCTCTTCTTGAGTTGATTGCACTTGTCAAGACTTGACCTAATCGACCAGGAATAAAGTAAGGGGAGATAAGGACTAAATATAAGAAAATCAAGAAAAAAATTCAATTTCCACTTGCGAACATTCATCACTTGTATATCACTGTATGTAATAAATATTACTTACAAAATTTTATTTATCACCAAACTCACTCCAAGTACAGATGTTTTCTTTTTGAAACTTTTACATAAAAATAATTTGTAAATAATAAAAATAATTGCAAGAACAATGAGTGTACATTGTGTAAAAAACAACACAGTGAAAAATCCACAAAGCTCAACTTGTTAGATCAACATCTTCTCCACCAAACTCAAAATTAACCAAACTCACTTTCATTGTACCCTAAATTAAATAATCTTTAAAAATTAAGTTATTTCATAAAAATCAAATTTAAGATGTTAAATATGGCTTTTTGGGGGATACTATTGTATGTTATACCTTTGTATATTATTTTTGTATCTGTATTTTCCTTGGAGTTTTGTATAATTTGTATTTTTAAATACTTGTATATATTATATTAGCCTTATATAAAATACAAATAAAAATCACAAAATCAAAAATATATAAAAATAAAATCATGCACATATTGTATTTATATCATTGTGTCTATTGTAAAATATTACTATCTATTTAACCTAATAAATCAATTCCTAGAAATCTAAAAAATACTATTAAAAACCTTGTAAAATATTTTGAAATAATAAATTCTAAAAATATATGTATATTTGTAAAATAATAAATTAAAAATCATGATTTTGTATATATAGGTATATATTCTTATGTATAACATATTTTTATTACTTTTACACGTGTGTATATTTTATTTAATTCTATAAAAATCACCATAAATATGAAGCTTTATTTGCTAACAATTTTTATTCTCAAATTTTTTATTTTGAATTCATTTTCTATTTTCTTTTGATTTAGTTTTTATTTTCCTCTTATTTTTGTCGTTTTCTATTTATTGTCCTATTCTGCACGAGCTCTGATTGGCTGATCCCGTGTCTATTGACCCGGGTCAACTCTCCAATCATCTTGAATTCCCTATGCATTTCACATGCAACCGTCCTTCTCCAATTTCTCCCACACACCTCAATCATTAACACGCTCCAATTTCTTCTTCATATTTTTAGCCCTAACGACTAACTCCATCACCAGATCATCCAATCAATCGATCATACCCAGGATAGCGTGCTTTTTGAATTCCAAAGCATGTCGGACTTCATGCCTATATATATAGATCCCATCCTCCTCCAGTCGAGGGTCGATACGTTTTTCCACCGTTATTGCGCCTGAAGCTGGATTCTGGAGACGAAGTGAGTTGACAGCAAACTTCTCCCACTACTAGGAGTGTGTGAGGGTGGTTGGTTTGCGAGATCCAGCACGTGGTTGGACCCCTGCTGCCGCGTTCCTACTCTCTGTTCCACAAAGAAGATCGACGTGAGCAACATCCTTCGTTCATCCTTAGGTTGATCTAGGTACTTTCTTTTTATTTTTACTTTTAATATTGCTTTGATTCTCCATTTTAGGAGCAAATACATCCATCTTCATCCAAGATCCGATCTTCAAGATCGGAGTTTTCCGGTCACTTTCATCCATCTCTGACACTCAGCTCACATTCGACTCGACGTTCTTCACCTTCTACCACACCTAACCCCTTTCAGATCATATCGGATCTGGAGACCAACCTCCTCTCAACCACCTTCATCGGAGGTCCGTATCCCCTCACATTTCCTTGTTTCTTTCCTACTAATAAACTTGGCTGGAGTAGACCACCGAGCATCAACAATATCTTACTGGTTCCTGGAGTGAGCCTGGGAACGAGGAGCGAGATTTGGAGGTTCACCTGGAGCTGCAGACCTCTTGACCTCCAGATCATCCTTGAAGCCATCACCTGGAGCTCCATCTGGACTACACAGAGACATTACATGAAGGACCATAAACCCTTAAGAGAAGATTCTAGTGGAGATAAAGTGAGAACTTCTCAATCAAATTTCACCGGAGCCACCCTTCATCGTTGTTCTTCCAGGTGCCCTGAGTGACATAGGATTAAGAACCATCACCTCCATATTGCATCTGAACCGTTTATAATGCCCCAAAAGCCAACCGTGGATTGCCACCCCTAGATCAGATCCGAGTCATCCACATAATGTTATCCTCCACCGTTTGATCATAAATCAGATTCATATCTACCGTCCGATGCATCACGTGGAATGGTAGAAAATTTGTGCTCCATCCCCTACTAGATTTTAATTCTACAAATAAGTCCCTTTGGGACACTTGTCATTCAGTGTTTCATTGAAATTTTATATAAATAACCTTGCTATTTGTTTTATTCGCATTTAAGTCCACCTTGAACTGAAGAGTGTGCATCGTACGTGATTTCTTGTGTTGTATTTTGCAATAAAAATCTGCAAGTTCTGTGTTATCATCTAGTCCTCAAAAATGAACAAATTTCATTTATATTAGTGTCAACGCAACTCACGTGCGCTAGCACACACATTTATAGGTAAATTTCATGTTTAGCCATGTATTTCATTATTTGATTATTAATATATATGTTATCATCTAGTCCTTAAAAATAACTTTCTTTCATTTATACCCCTGTGTAGCATTTTATTTTGCATGTTAATTTAGCTTTAATAAATAACAAAACAACATAAAAAATCCGTAAAATTATTTTAGGATCCTATTAATTAATACTATCATCAGTAATTATTTTACATTTCAATCATTTTTTATTAAATCAAAAAACCCCAAAAATATCTCCTATTTACATAAAAAATCAATAAACAATATAAAAACTTTTTGGAAAAAAAATCCGAAAATATTCTTATTTGTTTATTATGTTTTGTTTTATTTTTTGACCAAATTTCATTCGCTAAGTCTTCATAGAAAACAAAAAATAGAAAAATTTTAAAAAAACACTGAAAATTCATTTAAAATCATTGAAAATAAAAAAAATCATAAAATTGCTTTCTGGAAATTATAAATTTTATCTTTGTATTCGTGAATATTTCATCCACTTTTGATCTGATTTCTTATTTTAGAAATCCAAAATCATCTGCAGCATTTTCTATATCTTATTTTTCCTATTTTTCATTTATTTATAAACCCTAAAATATCTAAAAATTCTATAAAAATAAAAAAAATATTAAAAAATGCCAAAAACACAAAAAGTATTTTAATTTTCTGTATATTTTTGGTATAATTAAAAAATAAAAAGTTGATGTTACTTTCTTTTATTTCTTTTTCTTAGTTTTTATTTCCTTTTATTGTCAAAAATTGAAAAACATTTGCAAAATATAAAAATTCATAAAAAATAAAATCAGAAATCATAAAAAATATAGAAATTTAAAAGTCATAAAACATTTAAATGATAAAAAAATCACAAAAACCAAGAGTAGTGTGCATAAAATTCCTAATTTTATTTCATTGATTCAATAACCCTCAGGATTTATGTAGCCTCCTTTAGTTCGATCATGTACGCTATACAGGTAAATAAATAACAAAATCTCTTGCTTACATTTATTCATTTTATTTTCGCTTGAGATTCATCAATAATTTTTGTTTAGGGTTTTTTAGGGTTGCAACGACACTGCATTAGTTCTCTTAAATTAAAATCCGAAGATCACTGTCCAACACCTAGCCCATTACTAACAACCTTCACTGCATGGTTAAACTTGGAGGTAGAATAACTACCAGCAACAGTCCAGATATCGCAACCAGTAGTACCAGTAGCTGGCTGCTCAATATCATCATTAGCACTCCACCCCACAATACTAGCAATACTTTTCCTCCACCACCTCCTCCTCAATACTCACAAGGTTACCAACAACATCCTCCCTCCTACCATTAAAATCTGCGGTCTAACAAGGCCGAACCTTCTGAGGCCGCCCCAGTTAACCCAACCCTAGATTGTCTGAATCAGTTAATGAAGAACATGGATGAGATGTGACAGAAGATAGATGACCTAATGGATGCCGAGATTGTCATTCTAGATCATGTTGAATCTAACCTAAACAACATCCGTTGCAAGGAGCCTGCAGTGCCCCACTCGATTCAGGTGAAAATAATGTCTTTTTATCTCGCTGTATATCTTAGGAGCAGTAGGACACTCCAGCCATATGCGACAGCGAAGGGTAAGAGCAAAGCGTTCAAGGGTGAATCGTCAGCCAGGGCGACATCAGGTGATGAATTTGTATTTCATCATCTTTATTCATTTATTTTAGATTAAAATCGCTTATAAAACACATGTAAATATCACTAATTCCATTCTTTTACTATCTCTAATTATTGTGTAGATATTATATATTTACTACTATTTTAACCTAAAATAAATAAATAATGAAATAAAAGAAAAATAAAGAAAATAACAGACTGTATATATATGTAATAGATACAAGCTTAATCAGACCCTGAGAGAAGGTCAAGACTTGACCTGATCGATAAGGAATAAAGTAGGTGGAGAAAAGGCCCAAAATCCAAAAAATACTTGACACATGTATACATTCCTCACTTATATAATATTATCTATATTACATACTATAACATTGATTTGTTCATAACTAAATCCCTTGTAAATAAAATTGATTTCTTCTTGAAATTTGTGAATAAAATCCTCCTGTGAATAATAAAAATAAGTGCAATTAAAATATGTTTATATGTTGTATAAATAACATCACTCTCAAAATGCCACATGGCTCAACTTTCAAATGCAATATCGTCTCCATATGAACTCCAAACTCATCAAACTCACTTTGTTTTACTCCAAATTAAATTATATTTAAAATGTAGGCAATTTAGTAAAATTCAGAGCTAATGTGTGAAATATGGCCAATTGGGTTATTATTGTATATTATACCTACACACACTATGTATTAATTATTTCCTTATGCATATTTGTGAATATCATATTTTTAACTATTTATAAATATTGTATTTAACTTATATAAAATACAAAATAAAAATTACAAAATTCAAAATTAACAAAAATAAATCATGTATTTATTGTATATGTATTACCATGTATGTATTGTACCTATACCTATTTAGTTAACCTAATTAATTAACACTTAAAAATCAAATAAAGATATCATTAAAATCTTTGTAAAATATTGTAAATAAATAAAATATTAACTTATGTATATATGTATATAAACAATTAATTAAAAATCAGAATACTATATTATAGGTATACTTATATGTAAATAACACTATATATTTATTTTAGACCTTGTAATTATATTATTTAATTAAGTAAAAAACATCAAAATTATCTTTAAATTATTCCTAACATTTTTTTATTTACATTGTATATTTAAATTAATTCATTTTTGATTTTTTATTGATTTATTTAACATTTTCACATTAATTTTGTCATTATTCCTATTTTGTCCGCATCTGCGGCATGCCCTGATTGGCCAAACCCGGGTCTGTTGACGCGGGTCAACTCCTCACCCGCGCCCCTACTTCTGCTAACTTTGTCGTTGGTCATTCTTCACCACATTTCCCCATGAGCCTTGATCCATAATGCCTCCCGCATCCTTCATCAACATTCAAGCTCATTCATTCTCCTCCCACGCCCAAATGTTAGCTCTGCTAAAATCACCTCGATCAATGCCCACTTTCGAATTCAAAACTCACCGGAGCTCATAATATAAATAAAAAACCCATACACTTTGTCGAGCTTTCATCCTCTTTAGGCTTCCGTTCTTCCTCGAGATCGAGTTCTGGTGAGAAGCATAGGTGACAGCTTCCTTCTCCTGTGATCAGGAGCGTGAAGAACCCAACTGGAGGTGAGATCCGTGCCAGTGAAGACCTTCTAGCAAAACACCGCCGTGCCTTATCTTCTAGGTACATCTGTGAGTTGTCGGCGCTTAAATTTATGTTTTTTATGTCACTTTTCATTTCTAAGTTCAATTCTATGTTTAGTTCCATTTAATTTCATCACATTTTTGTTTAATTCCCATCAAAATGAAGATCGAAGTACTAGTCCTCGATCTCATTTCCAATTAAATCATTTATCGGACCGCCATGAAATCCACCTCATTCGACGCACTTCTGTCACCTCATTAATTCTTACGCTACCAATCACCGATTCGATCTTCGGTTTTGGTCATATTTCAGATCCATCTCTTCCGCCTTCCACAGGATATGATACACCCCCTATTCATCCCTTTGATTTCATGTTTTAATCCAATAATCAATTGCCGGAGCTCCGCCTCCAAGCGTAGAAGCTTTTGTAGGTCATAGAAGCCCTAGATCGAGTGTGTACATGTGAGAATTTGAGTCCGCCAAATATACATGGAGGCTCCAGGTTCCAGCCCGTGCATATCAAGATCCAGCTGTTGAGTTTCCAATCCAAGGAGCTACACCAGAGCTGAATCATTCGAGCAACATTCTGAGCGTGATTCGAGGTTGAACAGAGACGAATCGAGCGAGATTGAGGCATTTGAAGGTCAGAAAGGCGGAGACGCTTACCAGTTCTTCCAACGTATATTTCCACCATTACATCAAGAACACTTGCCCAGATCAGATCAGGACCGTTGCTTGGCGTATTCTCATCCGTTGATCAGATCCAGGTCCAGCATCAGCCATCCAGTTCCGGACATGAAACATGCACGCATCTTGGGTGATTTCTCTCTATACATTTGCGTTTATTTTATTTGCATTTAGTCCAATAATTGTAAAATAAAGAACAAAGTAATTTGCGTCGAGGACCTTGAATTTTATGATATAGCATTTTCGTCCCTAGTTTCGGATTTCATGTGCGTCGTTGATGAATACCCATTCATCACTCTTTATTCTTATATTTTAGCTACAAAAACCTATGCAAATGCATGTAGATATGTGTAAATAGGAAAAGTTAGCAAAAGCATGCATGTTTGTAAATATAGATAATTAGCATGTTTTTGTGCAAAAATAAAAGAATAAAGATGAAAAAGAAAAAGAGGGAAATATTTAGAATAAATATTGAGCAACCTAACCCAAGGGAGGGCTCAGCATGGGCCTGACCGCATAAAAGCCAAGTAGAGGGAGATAGGGGCTCATATGTACATACTTATGTAAATAAATAAAATTATATTTTCCTCACCCAAAAATATGCTTGTATATATTTGGTATATATTTAGAACTATTAAAAACAAAATAAAAATTCAAAAATTAAAAAAGACCAAAAATACCCTTACACCATGTACATAAACCACCTCCCCTATCTATTTCACCTTGTAAATAAATTTATTTATTTTCAAAACTTTTTGTAAATAATCTATGGTATATATTGTAAATAAAATAAATAAAAAGAAACAAAACAAAAATCAAATAAAAATTACAAAAAATTAAAAATACAAAAATATGTGTACATATACCATGTATACAGTTGTATATAACTAATTATTTCACCTATGTATATAAATAATAAAAATAAAATAAAAATAGCCTTTTATTCCTCATTTTATCCTATAAATAAATAAAATATAAAATAGGAATAAAAATGTATAAAAATAACTAATTAAAAATCAAAATTAAAAATCATATATTGTATATATACCTATGTATAGCTATCTTTTGTATATACCTTATTTTTATTTTCAAAAATTAATTAAAAATCACAAAAAAATAGAAAAAATTAAAATAAAAATATTTTGTGTTTTAAGTTTTTGAAAATTCGGCCATTTAAAGGCCCAAAAAAATCAAATAAAAACTCAATAATTGGCGACTCCTGATTGGTCCACGGGGGATGTTGACCCCCGGTCAACTCCCCCCGCGGACCTTCCCCTTTCGCGGATCGGGCTGTCGACCCGATTTCCTTGATTTTTCCCAGCTCGATCCGCCTGCCAATCGCGTAAACCCCGGGTCCTAATCCTTCTGCGTACATCCGAGATCCTCGCCCGGAGGTTTGCATGGGGATCCGCGCTCCGAGCTTCACGCCCGACTCTGATCTAGCCGGACCCCTAGCACTATATAGCCTGAGCTCAGCCGCCTCCTCTTTCCATCTTTGGCTCCCTACCTTCACTCCCGTGACCTCCATCGTAACCACCGAGGTGACAGCTCGCGTTGGCCCTTGTTGCAGCGAGGAGGAGGTGGCCGGTCACTGATCCGGCAGCTTCACGCCGCCGTGCTCCGCCACTCGACCGGAGCTCGAGCCTCAGGCCTTGACGACCTTCGAGGCGACGACCAGGAGCTAGCCAAGCTCCAGCATAGTCTCCCGCATCACCCAGGTATCCATTTAGCTCGCCCATCTAGCGTAATTTCTCATTTTCCCCAAATCGCATCTCCGGCGTGTTCAGCTGATTCCGGCCATATCGAGTACCATTTCGATCATCGGGACACACCATCATCTTCGCCATCCACCCACGCACGTTCTTCGCCCAGTCATTCAACCCAGCTCGCCCCGGAGCTGGGAGTCGAGCTCCCCCATCCTCCGCTCGCCGGAGCTCATTCGCCCCGACGCCCCGTTCACCCTCACGCCGCTTCCTTGGGTCGAGGCACTTTGCCCTCGACCCGCGAAGCTTCTGGTTTGCTTTGCAGGTATCAAGGAGGGCATCTGAGCCCCCCTCACATCAGGTCCAGGAGCCTACCGCCACCGAGCTCGCCGGAGCCCCTCCAGGGCTCGGGTGGGCCATCGGAGGCTATCACCATCCGTGGGGCATCACCGCGGATCTTCACCGATCATCAGGAGCAGCTGAGGAGGTCTACAGCTCACGCACGAGGCCGGCGAAGCTCGCCAGCTGAGTGTTCTTCCACCATCCTTCAGCACCGTCCGATCAGCCTCCGCTCCCAGTTTTAATCTGGATCGTCCGTTCTTCGAGGAGCAGCAGCCGTTGATTGATTCGAGGTGTGATCAGGACCGTTAGCAGCAGAGAGAGGAACCATCAGCACCTGAGGCCGTTCGATCTCCCACGTGTCCTCTCCTGCACCGTCGATCCGGCTCAAGGGCAGACGAAGAGGAGCGCCAACCATCCAGGACCGCCCGATCTTCCACGTGGCGCGCATCCAGCCGTCGACGAATAAAGGGGTAAATTACTTAGGGCCCCCTCTTAGTTTGTCTTTTTCGTCTTAGTCCTGTAAATATTTTAGTAGTTTTATTTACGTAGGGTAAATTGCAACTGGGACCTTGTGCTTGTTTTTATTTGCATCTATACCCCTGTGTATGTGATCTCACGTGCGTCGCCACGTGCTTATTTGGGATATTTGCGTCTTTTATCCTGTAGTTCTGTTGGGTTAGTGAATGAATGATAACTTTTTGGTAATTGCATTTATGCCCCTGTGAGCATTTTATTCACGCATGTGCGGATTTTAGTGGGATTTTTGCATCCAAGCCCCTGGACTTTTGGTATGAGTTACCAAAAGGTCCAGAAACTTGGTTTTTATTACCAAAAGGTCCCTGAGTGCCCCAGGCACGCGCCACGCGCGTGTTTAGCTGGGATTTTTGCACCTTGGCCCCCAGACTTGCGGGTATTTGCACTTACGTCCCTGTGCACAGTGCCCCCTCTTTGATTTTTGAATAAATATCAAACCACCTCCAAATTCGATGAAAATTTGACACATGGCTCCTGCCATGTTGTTGGATTTTTGAGAATTTTTGAGGACATTTTTGATTTCATTTAGTATTTTTAAAAATTCAAAAACATCCTTTTTAGCTACTGACTAGGTTTAAAAATACCAAAAAAAATATAAAAACACCTTCAAAAATTCCAAAAAAATTAGTTACTGTTTCTTGTGTGTTGTTTGATTTTCTAGCCAATTTTGGCTATTTTTCATTGCTTAAAAACCCTAAAAATCTAAAAACCCCTAAAAACTCATAAAAATTATAATAAATAATATAAAAATCCAAAAACAATAATTTAGGTGCCCAAATTTTCCTTATTCTTTCTAGATTACAGGAAAATTACCTCCAGGGCTTGTTGAGATCCATAAATATTTTATTTTTGGGTTTTAAGCCTTGCTGGACAGTACCTAGGCCTTTGAGCACTGTTTGATTTTTATAAAATAAAATATACATTAGAAAAATACCAAAAATTCACCAAAAACACTTAAAAACCTAAAAAACATAAAAACAATTTTTCTTTAATTTTTGCTTGCTTTTTGGTGTGTTAAATAAATTGTGCAAGTGTGCTTGATTTTGCCTTCTTTCATTTTCGTCATATATTAAAAATCCAAAAAAATATAAAAATTATTAAAAACCATTAAAAATCCTTGTTTTTCCTTTTATTTTCTTTTTACTACTTCGTAGGCCCTAGGCCAACCCGTGCTCCTTGTGTTCGACCCTGGGAGCTATACCAGGTTAATCCCATAGCTAGGACCGCGCTTCGTGTTTTGATCTTTGATTTCTTTCGCGGTTCGATATTTTTCTTGATTGAGTGACTCTGAGTGCTAGAGGTCGCAACGACCTATTCAGTACCTTTACCTCATTCGCTCGGGACGCTCATCAGAATGGCGCCGTTGCCGGGGAGCACGGCTTAGTAGTATTGTTGTTTTTATTTTCGTTTTTATTTTCGCGGCTTTTCGCGGCTCTTCGGAGCTCGCGGCTTTTTCGCGGCTTTTGTATTTAGTTTCTTTTTGTTTTATTTTTGTTTTATTTTGATTTTCTTTTATTTTTATTTTTGTTTTCTATTGAGTGTTTATTTTATTTCCATTTTTGCACATACACCCTTGCTTTTATTTTCATTCATTATTTGATTATTTTATTGGTCTGACCACTCTCTTCTCTGTTTCTTGCGAGGGCCCGAGGACCGCGGAGGCTACTTTCGAGGAGCTGGTGCAGCCGCGGAGTTCGGAGGCGGCTTCTTTCTCTACGAAGCCGCAGGAGAGAGCGAGAGAGAGAGAGTGAGTGGGTGAGGTATTAGGGTAGTTTTCTTTCATTTATTCATTATTGTAATAATACAGGGACAGGACTTCTGAGACTGTTTGGACACTTAGACCGTAGCGGGTCTGTTTCGCCGAGCACCGGTGTGCTCGGGGGACCCATTAGGACCTGCGGCTTTTTCGCGGCTTTTCACGCGGCTTTATTTTTCTTTTCTTACTGTCATTTGCCGGATTTTTCGCGGTTTTTGCTCGAGCCCCTAGACTTAGGACTTTCTGGTGACTGTGACGTAACTGAGTAGGATCCACACACCTAAGGCTTATCTGTTCCTATAGAACCGTAATTGGACCTACTTAAAATAAATAATAAAAATAACCGACTCGCTAGCTTCCGTAGCCTACGTACCGTAGCTCGTCCTGTAAAGCGCTTACTCCTACCCCCGATTTGTCGGGCAGGGGAGGGACGAGCCAAGACCGGACCCTTTGGCTTGGAGGTCGGTGACCGGTTAGACGGTTCTTCGCTAGAAGTTGCTCGTCTAGGACTCGGCTTTCACCGTTGCATCATATAGCTTAGTTTACATTTCTGTCTTTATTTTATGCGCGGATCATTTTGCATGTAGAGAGCTGGAGACAGGTACGCATTTCTGACTTTGCACGCATCATTGATTTTTCGTGCATCGGCTTTTTCGACTTCTCCCCCCGATTTTGGACTTAATAACCAGGAGAACCGAAAAATTCGTTAGGCATTTTTGTTTGATTTGAAAAATACCTAAAAAAGTGAAATCATAAAATTGGGACTGCTAAGACTATTAACCCTAAAACTCGCTCACCCTAAAAATTCTGTCTTGGGGAGAGCAACCCCCTCATTGCTTGGTTTGTATGCGCGAGAGAGTGACCCCGCACACTAGGTAGAGCCCCCCGTTGCTAAACTCGACTGACTACCGACTCTTCCGTGCGGGCCAGTCGGTTGGGGTTAGCAGCGGATATCCCAACAGGTCACGTAAGCGCTCTGATATTTGTGTGTTCACCAAAATAAAATCGACAAGATAATTTGACCTAACTTTCACGGTCTTCAGCTCGCGTTGCGTTGCTGAACCGGGGGTTTGTTTTTCGATCATAGTTTTTCCAGATCTCATCCGCCCTACTCGCCAGATCGAGATGATGGGTAGACGATCTCTTAGGCAGCCTCTGGCTGCACCGCTTTCGGGCGCGTCTACCTCATCATCTAGGTTGGCTCGCGAGAGCTCAGACCCGCTCTCCGAGCCCGAGTACGACTCCACCCTGTTCCCCCTCGATCCCCTTTCTGACCTTCCCGAGAGACATGAGCCCGAGGAGAGATTGATACACTTGACAGCACCTGAGTTGGGCTCATTTGATTTTGCAGACGTCGAGATGGCAGGCGCAGGCAGTTCTGATGATCACTCCCGCAGACCAGAGCACATTGTACTAGACCAGGGAGTGATCAACTCCACCCTGATCGCATCACTTGATACAGTTCAGCAGCAGCTCCGCGATCAGGGAGCATTCATGATGGAGATGAGGCGTGAGTTGGAGAGGCTCAGAGCAGAGAGAGATGCACAGAGCGAGCCCGAGGAGATCCCAGATGCAGATGCACAGGCACGAGCCGCAGCAGCAGCAGCAGCAGCCGTGGCCGCCGCCGCAGCGGCAGCAGCCGCAGGAGGAGCAGGACCACCGAGACCGATGCGGGAGTTGCACAACCCCGGATCTACTTTGATGCACCATTGGGTTGTGGTTCCAGCCATCGTGGGGGACTTCAAGTTCCCCCCGAACACCTTGCAGATGCTCCTGCGGTTCCATGGACTTGCTACAGAGGAGCCCCACCTCCACCTCCAAGAGTTTCTGATGATATGCAGCACTGTCCACGATAGACATGTGGACTAGGACACGATCAGGATGATCGCTTTCCCCTTCTCACTAGCAGACAGAGCAGCCACCTGGCTGAAGCATTTGGGGAGATTTGTCTATACCTGGGAGCAGCTCCGCACCGAGTACTTGAACAAGTACTATCCACTCGGGCGGACGAATGCAGCGAGGGCCCTGATTAGTAACTTCTCCATGTTCCCCAACGAGCAGTTCCACGAGGCTTGGGAGAGGTTCAGGGAGCTTCTGGACAGATGCCCGCACCATGACATCACGAAGCCGAACCTAGTTCAGAGCTTCTTCAGCGGACTGTCACCAGAGCTACAGGGCCTGGTGAATGCTTCTTGTGGCGGGTCCTACTTCGCCAAGGACCACGACCAGGTCTGGGCTATTTTTGAGGAGATGGCAGAGAACTACATGGTCATGTCCCAGACCCGGCTCTATACCCAGAAGACCCAGCCACATCAGCCAGGACCCGTGCAGTACCGGAGGATAGCACGGGTAGATGCAGGTCCTTCCAGTTCGTCCGCAACAGCCACAGCAGCAGCACAGTTAGAGTCGTCAGCTGCGGACATGGGTATTATCAGCGAGAAGTTGGACCGCATGGAGCTGATAGAGAAGAAGCAGTGCCAGAGCATAGCACAGATGGATCAGATGGCACAGGTCTTGAGCGACCTGAAGACACAGCTCATGTGTCTCCAGGAGACACAGACGACTTCTCAGCCCCGTCTTCAGTCGCGAGGCGACGCCGGCAGCAGCAGCAGCTCGTCCCAGCGCTCCAGCACCCCAGTGCAGCCTAGACAGGTTCACCTTGTACAGGCGGAGCCGTACCAGCAGCCGCAGCCCACCTACCAGTCTCCACCATCTCCAGAGATGCAGATGGTGGTTTACCAGCCGGACCAGCCTCTGGCAGTACTCCCGCCAGCCCCCTTGGATGCCGAGCCGTTGATGGATGTCAACGGGATCTGGTACGACCGTCCCCAGCCTGGGATCCGACGAGACCATCCCGGATTCAGGTGGGGGAGTGGTGGTGCCCAGCCCCAGCCGCAGCCGTCAGGTCAGGGAGGGTAGTACTCCTAGCAGAGAGACCATCACCAGCCGCAGCAGCAGCCCCCAGCGTATCAGCAGCAGTCAGCCTACGGTCCTCGTCCCTATCAGCAGCAGGGACAGCCTTGGAGACGTGAGCAGCAGGCTCACCAGGGATACCAGCACCAGCAGCACCCTCCTTCCTACCCCTCTTACCCTTACCAGCAGCCACGGCCTCATCCACAGAGAGGCCACCCGTCGGGCTCCCACGAGAGCCCCGCTTTGGATGACATCGCCCGCCTCCTCACGGACCAGCAGGCTACATTCCGACGGGAGATGGACGAGTTCCGCCAGGAGATGCGGGACCTGGTGAGAGGGAAGGCCGCCATACCAGCCCAGATAGAGCCCAATCCGAACAGCCTCAAGAGGAAGTCTGAGCAGGTAGTACCTACTGAGTCAGCCACTCCTAGTGACCCATTTGATGATACATCTTCGGATTTATTTGATGCTGATTTTGTCACACTTAGGAGCGGTAGGACCCCAGCAGGCGGCGGCGCCTCATCTGAGCACCATCCCGAGGCGCCACAGGAGGAGGAGGAGAGCGGTACTGAGGCCGCTCCAGATGATGACGGTGGTACTGAGGCCACCAAGGATGCTGATCCCACCGGCGGTACTGAGGCCGCCACTTCACCAGAGCTAGGAGGTGGTACTGATGCCACCCATGCAGCCGAGCCAGCCCGCGGTACTGATGCCGCGCGACGTCTTCCTTCAGCAGCAGCAGAGCAGCCAGCCCGTGGTGGTACTGAGGCCACCGGTGTTTGTAGAGAGAGATCTGATGTTTTTCCTCGAGTCCATGTATCTCAGAACTCTGCTATGAATAAAGGAAAAGGTTTACTTTCTTTTGGTCCCACTGTGGTGCATAATGTATGTGTGGATCCGGTCCTTGAACCGTCTAGACCTTTTCCTAGTCCTTCATCTGAGAAGGACCCAGTGATCCCCTTCCCTAGAGCCCTTCAGATGGGGAAGGGAAAGAAAAATGATCCAAAAAAGAGAGAGCTTGAGGAGTTCAGCCAGAGCATGATAGATCGGTTTCACATTCAGCTGACCCTCCAGGAGGCTTTGCAGCACATCCCCCTTCTCCAGAGATCTTTGAGAGAGAGGACTACAGTCAGGAGGAGGAGGAGGAACCACACTTCAGAGATACATGTGCTGACCAAAGCCACGTGCTTTGCGATCCAGAACCGACTGCCAGCCAAGAGGCCAGATGCAGGGGCCCCGTATGTCAGATGCCAGATTAGTGAGCAGTGGTTCGACCGTACTCTTCTAGATAGCGGATCGTCGATCAACCTTCTTCCGGCAGCCCTTCTCGACCGCTTCGAGTTGGGCACTCTTCGACAGAGCAGAACAGTCCTTCAGTTCGCTGATCGATCTGTCAAGAGGCCGAAGGGATTATTACGAGACGTTATCGTCACGATTCAGGGTCTGCAATTCCCCGTGGACTTCGTAGTGTTGGACATGGAGATCCCTGAGTCAGTGACCGATACCCCCATCATCCTTGGTCGTCCGTTCTTGGCCACAGCCAAGGCGGTGACTGATCATGATAGTGGGAAGGTGTACTTTCGCGTCCAGGGCGAGAGTATACAAATAGAGACGGTCGAGGACTATAGAGCCAGATTCAGATCCCGCTCAGATGCGAGTACCGATTCAGAGCAGCTGACAGACACAGAGCCAGACATCCACCAGGACTATGATTTTGTGATCACAGATAATGAGGCAGCTTGGGCAGACCTTGAGACACAGACCACCCTCTCACTTTCAGACACAGCTGATGCAGAGATGACAACAGAGGAGAGTCTGGAGAGCACAGACCTGGTTCAGGATACCATTGCGGCAGCAGAGCCGGTCCTTGATCGTAGCACGATGATTTGTGATGGTGGTGCTGATGCCACCTTGTTTTCTGGTGGTGCTGATGCCACCTTGTTTTCCGGTGGTGCTGATGCCACCGTTTCTGATGCAGATCCCTCGGATTCAGAGTCTGATTGGGCCGATTGCTATGATCAGATGCCAGACTTGAGTCCAGTTGAGCCTATTGATGAGGATGAGGCAGATGCAGAGCAGAGCAGAGACAGTACAGTTGAGCAGCCTTCTCCCGATCCAGTTTGCGAGAGTACACTTTCACTTTCCCAGGCAGATTTGGCCGACCTTGCAGCGTTCACTCAGTTTCTTCCACAGCCAGATTTGCCGGCACCCAGCATTCCAGAGCTGAAGCCACTCCCTACTTCGCTGAAGTATCGATTCCTTGCGGGCGATCCAGAGATGTACCCAGTCATCATCTCCGCCGAGTTGACTGGAGAGCAAGAATCCCGTTTGATGGGGGTTCTTGAAAAGAACCGCAAGGCTATCGGATGGAGCGTAGCAGATCTCCATGGGATTAGTCCATCAGTGTGCTCCCACCACATCTATCTCGAGGATGGGGCGAAGCCGTCGCGTGAGTTCCAGCGGCGTCTGAACCCCAACCTGAGAGAGGTTGTCATGAAGGAAATATCGAAGTGGTGGGGTGCAGGTTTTATTTATCCCATTTCTGACTCCAAGTGGGTTAGCCCCTTGCATGTGGTGCCCAAGAAGACGGGCATCACGACTGTGATCAGTGAGTCAGGAGAGGAGATTGCTACACGAGTACCCACCTCTTGGAGGGTTTGTGTTGACTACAGGAGACTCAACCAAGCCACCAAGAAGGACCATTTCCCCCTGCCTTTTATCGACCAGATCATTGAGAGACTGGCAGGGAAGAGCCATTATTGCTTCCTGGATGGGTACTCGGGCTACAACCAAGTGGCCATTGCTCCTGAGGATCAGGAGAAGACCACCTTTACCTGTCCCTTCGGCACATACGCTTTTCGACGCATGCCATTTGGGCTATGCAACGCCCCTGCGACTTTTCAGAGGTGCATGCTGTCGATCTTTTCGGACATGGTAGGGGAGTGCCTAGAGGTCTTCATGGATGATTTCTCGATCTACGGCGACGGATTTGATTCTTGTCTTGACTGCCTAGATCGAGTACTTCAGCGATGTATTGAGTATCACTTGGTGCTATCTTGGGAGAAGAGTCACTTCATGGTGACTCAAGGGACGGTGCTTGGCCACATCATCTCCAACAGGGGCATGGAGGTTGATCCGGCCAAGGTTGATGTCATTAGGAAGCTCACACCGCCGTCCAATTTGAGGCAGTTACGGTCATTTCTGGGGCACGTTGGATTTTATAGGAGATTCATTCATGATTTTAGCAGGATTGCCCGACCGTTGACCGACCTCTTGACGAAAGACACCGAGTTCCTTGTCGATGACAAGTGTCTTTCGTCATTTGCTACTCTCCAGCAGTGCGTGATTGAGGCTCCTGTCCTCCAGCCACCTGATTGGTCTCTCCCATTCGAGATCATGACGGACGCCTCCGATTTTGCCGTAGGGGCAGTGCTGGGACAGAGGAGGGATGGAGTACCATTTGTTATACACTACGCTAGCCGCACATTGGATTCCGCCCAGCGGAATTATACAGTCACAGAGAAGGAGATGCTAGCCGTAGTGTTTGCCCTGGATAAGTTTAGATCATATATCATTGGATCTAGGGTGACTTTGTTTACAGATCACACCGCCATCAGGTACCTCATGGCAAAGAAGGATGCCAAGGCCAGACTGACTAGATGGATCCTTCTACTCCAGGAGTTCGACATTGAGATTAAGGATAAGCCTGGAGTCAAGAATGTGGTGGCGGATCATCTCTCCCGATTAGAGCAGCCTGAGGATTCTGAGCAGATTGATCCTATTAGAGATACCTTCCCAGATGAGGCGATTCTTGCTATCGCCTCACTCCCATGGTATGCCGATATTGTGAACTTTCTCGTTGCTGGGAAAGTCCCACAAGATTGGCCCAGGCAGAGGCTTGAGACCTTCCTAGCGAAGGCCAAGTCTTACCATTGGGAGGATCCCATCCTTTACCACGAAGGAGGGGATAGCGTCTGGCGTCGGTGTATTCCTCAGGAGGAACACCATAGCGTCCTCACTTACTGCCACAAGCTTGAGGCAGGAGGACATCATTCTGGGAGGAGAACGGCACAGAAAGTGCTCCAATCCGGTTTGTGGTGGCCTACCCTCTTCAAGGACTCAGATGAGTTCGTGAAGAGGTGTACTGACTGTCAGAGGATGGGCACTTGTGGACAGCGTGATATGATGCCGATGCAGCCCATTCACTTCTGTGAGGTTTTTGACGCATGGGGCATCGATTTCATGGGTCCATTCCCTAAGAGTAAGGGATTTGAGTACATTCTGTTGGCCGTAGATTATGTGAGTCGTTGGGTGGAGGCTATCCCCGCCCGAGCCGCTGATGCGAGGACAGTTTGCAGATTTTTGAGGAAGCATATCATCACGCGGTTCGGGGTTCCACGAGTTCTTATATCTGATGGGGGATCTCACTTCATTAACGACCAGGTGAAGGCACTTGCTAGCGAGTTCGGCATAGACCATCGTGTTGCTACACCGTACCATCCACAGACAAATGGTCTAGCCGAAGTGTCGAATAGGGAGATCAAGACTATTCTGCAGAAAGTCGTCCGCCCTGACCGAAAGGATTGGTCACAGCTATTGGACTCGGTCTTGTGGGCATATAGGACGTCTTTCAAGACACCTTTGGGCACATCTCCCTTTCGCCTCGTATATGGCAAGCCCTGTCACCTACCAGTTGAGCTGAGGCACAAGTCACTCTGGGCAGTTACAGACATTCTCATGGATCCAGATGGTATAGGAGACCAGAGGAGGGCAGAGTTAGCTGCCCTGGAGGAGCTTAGAGATGCAGCTTTCTCGAGCAGCCTACATTATAAGGAGAGAGTCAAGGAGTGGCATGATTCTCATATCAGCCACAAGCATTTTGAGATTGGACAGAGAGTATGGCTGTTTGATGCGAGGCTTAGATTATTTCCAGGGAAGCTACAGAGCAAATGGAAAGGACCTTATCTGGTTCGGAAGGTACACGACAACGGTAGCATCGACATATCTGAGTTGTCTTCTGAGAGTACCTTCCGAGTGAACGGCCAGCGGCTCAAGCCATTTCTAGATCATGAGCCGCGGGTCGTTGATATTGCCCCTATTCATTTTGCGTGAGATGTGGTCTTTGACTCACATCTAATGCATCTCACGCCTGAGTTTCACTGATCTTCCGCTGTACATAGATCCAGATGTCCATATCACCACATTCCTTAGTCCCACATCCCTTTCTTCATCTTATGATTATGCTATACTTAGGGTGCACTTTACCCTAAGTATAGGGGGGATGTAAGACATTTCGGGTATTTCTTTTGTTTCTGTCTACCCCTGTTTTGCTGCCTACACTTAGGGATATCTTACCCTAAGTATAGGGGGGGTAGACCCTGTACATTCTCCACTCGGTTTTCCCTTAGTGTACAGCCCGCTATACTTAGGATTACTTGATCCTAAGTATAGGGGGAAGACCCGAGTCCCTTTTGACTTTTTATTCTCCTTTTGTATAGCCTTCCTTTTCACTTCCCTATACAAAGCACGAGTTATGTCTTCTTCATCGCTCTTGACTCTGAGGACATCGTTCGAGCTAAGTATAGGGGGGTGTGTATATATTTCATATATACTTTAGCCATAACTCGTACTTTGTGTGAGTGTGTTAATAAATAAAACTGGCTAAAAACCACAAAAATTAAAAATTTTTCATGTACATAATCTTCTTTTATTTGCACATACATAGCTAGTGTAAAAATTATTTTTGTAAAAATGATTTCAAAAATCTTTTGTGTAAAGCTTGTGTAAATATTTTTGTATCAAAATTATGTATATAATACAAAATTTTTCCAAAATGTTTTGAAAAATCAAAAGTTTGCAAAAATCTTGTGTAAATGTGTGTAAATACCTCTTTTTGCAAAACTTGCACTTCATGCATCATCATTCATGATTTCAAAACATTTTTCAAAAATTTTGCATGATTGTAAAATAGTGTGTAAATATGCATCTTTTTGTACATATGTATATAGTTTTTCTGGATGATAGTTGATATTTAAACTTAGCCGGGAATCAAATTGAGAAATGGAGCTTGATTAAGATCTTAATCCACCTAATTTCTAAGAGGAACATTATAGGGCTTAGGTTTAAGGCTTTTCAGGTCCATGGTGACTTAATTCTTTGAGTCCACTAGGCTATGATCACATGTCATCTCAATGAGCCTAAGTAGAGCACTTAACAACAACACATGACTCATATAGATTATGGCTTTACTTGGACAACCGCACTATGCACCGAGCTCTCTACGGATGAGATGGTGAGGAGGCAGTCTTCCTTGGCTTGGGGTAGCATATGAGGGTAGTACTTCTAGGCGGAACCTCTCTTCTTCATTTAGTGAAGGAAGTGCGTCTCAACTTGGTCTGGTTGCCATGAGGTCTAACGACAGGAGTTGTGGGTTGCAATAAAGCTTCAAAAGAGGGATAGTCTACTGGCTCAAGAGGAAAAACTCCTTGTATATATGCTGCACATGTACATGTTGTATAGATGCACTCGAAAAAAAAAAGAAAAGAAAAGAAAAGGACTCCAAAAAAGTGGTGGGTCTGAGAGAAAATGATAATCCCACCGGAGTATGTATATAAGTGCAATAAGCAAAGCTTGGTTTCATGATCCACCTGTTGTAGCTTGCAGCAGGGAGACTTGGCTACACTGGTCAAGCTCCCAAGGGTACTTGGCTACACTGGCCTTGACCCATTCTCTTCTTCCCCCTCTTCTTGAGCCGGTTGTACTTGAACTTAGAAGGGAATACCCCGCTCCTCGAGGAAAGAGTGGCCAGATTGAGGTCATAGAGTTACCTTGTTGGGGAGGGTTGTCAAGTTGCCATTTCTGAGGTGGAGAGCTTAGACCTCACTTTCACAGGACAAGAAAAGATTCATGGTCTTCAGGGTTTGTGATTGATGACTTGTTCTGATCTGGAGCATTGAGGAGTCTTGGTTATAGATTGGTGGAACTTAGAGGCTGTTAGGTTTTAAGCTTAAGTCTGAATAAGGTTCCGACACATTAATAATCCAAAGATCTGATTGAGCTCCATACCTCAATTTAATGAAGGCAAGTTTAATAATCAACCTTGATCCATGTACATTCTCTTTTTCTTTTTTCTTTCTTTCTTTTTCACTTCTTTTTCAAATAAGTGTTTGCTAAGGGACTAGCAAAGTATAGTATAGGGGGGTGATGAATACCCATTCATCACTCTTTATTCTTATATTTTAGCTACAAAAACCTATGCAAATGCATGTAGATATGTGTAAATAGGAAAAGTTAGCAAAAGCATGCATGTTTGTAAATATAGATAATTAGCATGTTTTTGTGCAAAAATAAAAGAATAAAGATGAAAAAGAAAAAGAGGGAAATATTTAGAATAAATATTGAGCAACCTAACCCAAGGGAGGGCTCAGCATGGGCCTGACCGCATAAAAGCCAAGTAGAGGGAGATAGGGGCTCATATGTACATACTTATGTAAATAAATAAAATTATATTTTCCTCACCCAAAAATATGCTTGTATATATTTGGTATATATTTAGAACTATTAAAAACAAAATAAAAATTCAAAAATTAAAAAAGACCAAAAATACCCTTACACCATGTACATAAACCACCTCCCCTATCTATTTCACCTTGTAAATAAATTTATTTATTTTCAAAACTTTTTGTAAATAATCTATGGTATATATTGTAAATAAAATAAATAAAAAGAAACAAAACAAAAATCAAATAAAAATTACAAAAAATTAAAAATACAAAAATATGTACATATACCATGTATACAGTTGTATATAACTAATTATTTCACCTATGTATATAAATAATAAAAATAAAATAAAAATAGCCTTTTATTCCTCATTTTATCCTATAAATAAATAAAATATAAAATAGGAATAAAAATGTATAAAAATAACTAATTAAAAATCAAAATTAAAAATCATATATTGTATATATACCTATGTATAGCTATCTTTTGTATATACCTTATTTTTATTTTCAAAAATTAATTAAAAATCACAAAAAAATAGAAAAAATTAAAATAAAAATATTTTGTGTTTTAAGTTTTTGAAAATTCGGCCATTTAAAGGCCCAAAAAAATCAAATAAAAACTCAATAATTGGCGACTCCTGATTGGTCCACGGGGGATGTTGACCCCCGGTCAACTCCCCCCGCGGACCTTCCCCTTTCGCGGATCGGGCTGTCGACCCGATTTCCTTGATTTTTCCCAGCTCGATCCGCCTGCCAATCGCGTAAACCCCGGGTCCTAATCCTTCTGCGTACATCCGAGATCCTCGCCCGGAGGTTTGCATGGGGATCCGCGCTCCGAGCTTCACGCCCGACTCTGATCTAGCCGGACCCCTAGCACTATATAGCCTGAGCTCAACCGCCTCCTCTTTCCATCTTTGGCTCCCTACCTTCACTCCCGTGACCTCCATCGTAACCACCGAGGTGACAGCTCGCGTTGGCCCTTGTTGCAGCGAGGAGGAGGTGGCCGGTCACTGATCCGGCAGCTTCACGCCGCCGTGCTCCGCCACTCGACCGGAGCTCGAGCCTCAGGCCTTGACGACCTTCGAGGCGACGACCAGGAGCTAGCCAAGCTCCAGCATAGTCTCCCGCATCACCCAGGTATCCATTTAGCTCGCCCATCTAGCGTAATTTCTCATTTTCCCCAAATCGCATCTTCGGCGTGTTCAGCTGATTCCGGCCATATCGAGTACCATTTCGATCATCGGGACACACCATCATCTTCGCCATCCACCCACGCACGTTCTTCGCCCAGTCATTCAACCCAGCTCGCCCCGGAGCTGGGAGTCGAGCTCCCCCATCCTCCGCTCGCCGGAGCTCATTCGCCCCGACGCCCCGTTCACCCTCACGCCGCTTCCTTGGGTCGAGGCACTTTGCCCTCGACCCGCGAAGCTTCTGGTTTGCTTTGTAGGTATCAAGGAGGGCATCTGAGCCCCCCTCACATCAGGTCCAGGAGCCTACCGCCGCCGAGCTCGCCGGAGCCCCTCCAGGGCTCGGGTGGGCCATCGGAGGCTATCACCATCCGCGGGGCATCACCGCGGATCTTCTCCGATCATCAGGAGCAGCTGAGGAGGTCTACAGCTCACGCACGAGGCCGGCGAAGCTCGTCAGCTGAGTGTTCTTCCACCATCCTTCAGCACCGTCCGATCAGCCTCCGCTCCCAGTTTTAATCTGGATCGTCCGTTCTTCGAGGAGCAGCAGCCGTTGATTGATTCGAGGTGTGATCAGGACCGTTAGCAGCAGAGAGAGGAACCATCAGCACCTGAGGCCGTTCGATCTCCCACGTGTCCTCTCCTGCACCGTCGATCCGGCTCAAGGGCAGACGAAGAGGAGCGCCAGCCATCCAGGACCGCCCGATCTTCCACGTGGCGCGCATCCAGCCGTCGACGAATAAAGGGGTAAATTACTTAGGGCCCCCTCTTAGTTTGTCTTTTTCGTCTTAGTCCTGTAAATATTTTAGTAGTTTTATTTACGTAGGGTAAATTGCAACTGGGACCTTGTGCTTGTTTTTATTTGCATCTATACCCCTGTGTATGTGATCTCACGTGCGTCGCCACGTGCTTATTTGGGATATTTGCGTCTTTTATCCTGTAGTTCTGTTGGGTTAGTGAATGAATGATAACTTTTTGGTAATTGCATTTATGCCCCTGTGAGCATTTTATTCACGCATGTGCGGATTTTAGTGGGATTTTTGCATCCAAGCCCCTGGACTTTTGGTACGAGTTACCAAAAGGTCCAGGAACTTGGTTTTTATTACCAAAAGGTCCCTGAGTGCCCCAGGCACGCGCCACGCGCGTGTTTAGCTGGGATTTTTGCACCTTGGCCCCCAGACTTGCGGGTATTTGCACTTACGTCCCTGTGCACAGTGCCCCCTCTTTGATTTTTGAATAAATATCAAACCACCTCCAAATTCGATGAAAATTTGACACATGGCTCCTACCATGTTGTTGGATTTTTGAGAATTTTTGAGGACATTTTTGATTTCATTTAGTATTTTTAAAAATTCAAAAACATCCTTTTTAGCTACTGACTAGGTTTAAAAATACCAAAAAAAATATAAAAACACCTTCAAAAATTCCAAAAAAATTAGTTACTGTTTCTTGTGTGTTGTTTGATTTTCTAGCCAATTTTGGCTATTTTTCATTGCTTAAAAACCCTAAAAATCTAAAAACCCCTAAAAACTCATAAAAATTATAATAAATAATATAAAAATCCAAAAACAATAATTTAGGTGCCCAAATTTTCCTTATTCTTTCTAGATTACAGGAAAATTACCTCCAGGGCTTGTTGAGATCCATAAATATTTTATTTTTGGGTTTTAAGCCTTGCTGGACAGTACCTAGGCCTTTGAGCACTGTTTGATTTTTATAAAATAAAATATACATTAGAAAAATACCAAAAATTCACCAAAAACACTTAAAAACCTAAAAAACATAAAAACAATTTTTCTTTAATTTTTGCTTGCTTTTTGGTGTGTTAAATAAATTGTGCAAGTGTGCTTGATTTTGCCTTCTTTCATTTTCGTCATATATTAAAAATCCAAAAAAATATAAAAATTATTAAAAACCATTAAAAATCCTTGTTTTTCCTTTTATTTTCTTTTTACTACTTCGTAGGCCCTAGGCCAACCCGTGCTCCTTGTGTTCGACCCTGGGAGCTATACCAGGTTAATCCCATAGCTAGGACCACGCTTCGTGTTTTGATCTTTGATTTCTTTCGCGGTTCGATATTTTTCTTGATTGAGTGACTCTGAGTGCTAGAGGTCGCAACGACCTATTCAGTACCTTTACCTCGTTCGCTCGGGACGCTCATCAGTCGTCACATGGCTTAATTGGACAATTTGTTGGATTCACCCTCTACTATGATTGATTAATGAATTTGGTTGAAGTTTATTAAAATTGCATTTTGGTTCTTTCATGTCTGTTTCACGTGCCTAGCACGTTTTTGCATGGCTAAATTTCTTTGTTGCACCTGAAATTAATTGATCTGTTATTCTTTAGTGCTAGAAATAAAAATATTTGCATTCAGATCCCTTTACTGCAGATTAATTGTTTATTTCTTGTTGTATTTTTAAAAGTAAGTTATCATTCTCCATTAATTATATAAAAATCACAAAAAAAATATCTTAATTAGTAATATATCATATAATTCCAGTTTTCAAAATTTTGTTCATTTTCTATTTATAAAAATTTAAGAAACAGTCCAAAAATTTCTTGGTTGCATCCAAAAATTAATAAAAGTTTATAAAACTTTTTCCAAAAAATCTAAAAAAACCTATTTTATTATTTTGATTTGTTTTAATTTATCTATAATTTTTGCCTTTATATTCCTCATAAAAAATATAAAAATCATAAAATACTCAAAAACATAAAAAATTCATATCAAATCATATAAAATTCCAATAAAATCATAAAACCCCTCTCTGGAAAATATAAAAAGAACCCTTTCATTCTATATGCATTCCACCCATTTTTGACCTTATTTGTTATTTTTAAAAATCCAAAAACATTTAGTTTATTTTCTGTTTATTGTATTCCCTATTTTTGATTTATTTCAAGGCAATAAAAATTGTGAAAAATTCTGGAAAAATAACAAAAACATTAAAAAATATTGAAAAAAATCCAAAAATAAACTTTATCTAATTTTCTGTATATATTTGTTATAATTTAAAAATAAAAAAGAGTGGGTTAGTGTATGAGCTTTAATATTTCTTTACATATTTTGTTGTTTTTTTAAATAAAAATTAACTTTGCAAAATTAAAAAATATATAGAAATTTGAGAAAAATTTGAGAAAACCAAATAAAAATTTTAAAATTAAAATTCCTTTAAAATATGAAAATCCAAAAAGAAAATACAACATCCAAGCATAGTGTAAATTGAAATTCCTTTATTATTTCTTTATTTTCCATTGATTAGAATAACCCTCAGGATTTTTTAGCCTCCCTGCGATCGATCATGTTATTTATACAGGTAAATTAAATAGCAAATTCTCTTGCTACATTTTTGTATTTATTTTTGCTTGAGAATAATTAGTTTTTGTTTGACACTTCTTTGGGTTGCAATGAAATTTGTGAATAATTCATATAAATAAAAACCTTGAGTTTAGTAAGTCAACAAAATAACATCGTTGTCGGGGAGGCATGACGATGGTAGTTAGGTTTTTCGTTTGATCTATACTTGATTTTCCTTTTCTTATTCTTTGTCTATATTTTTCTACATTTATTCCAATGTTTATATTCACTACATTTAATTCATTCATTCTTGCTCCTATTTTCATAACTGAATTTCGTACATTATCTTTTATTTTCTCTTTCTTGTGAGGGCCCGACGAGCGAGGGAGGCATTCTTAGGAGCGCTGGAGCACCCAAGCGAAACAGAGGAAGCTTGATTCTTCAACAAGCCGTAGGAGAGCATATAAAGAGGAGAAGAAGATTTGGAAGAAACCACCATTTGGAGCTTAGATAGTTTCTTTGATTTCTTTTATTCCTTCAAACTCTTGTAAAAAGGACACTACATACTTTGCTTGTGAGGTCTGTTTCGCCAAGTGTCGGTGCACTTATGGGGCCTCACTGATTTTATTTTTATCACCTTATTTTTCTTTGTTTTGACACAGTTTTATGTACATGATCCCTTAGTGATTGCTTTAATTTACTTTCTTGAGCCAAGTAATTAATCATCCAAAGCCCTAAACAAGAATTTCTGTACCTATAGGGTAGAACGTTTTTGGACTTAGTCAAATTTAATTGGTTCTTTCTCACTAATAGAAGTTATTGCTAGGACGTTTCACGTGCATCATTTAGATTAGTTTATTTTTCTGCATTTAAATTCTGTGTGGATCAACTTGCATGTAGAGTGCTGGCAACAAGGTACACATCTCTAAACTCGTACATGCATCATTGTATTTAATTGTGCATTGGCATTTCCGATTTCCTCCCTTATTTTCACTCGCATAATTTAAAAAAGGAAATTGGACACTCGTTAGGCGATTTATTGCAAAGTATACAAAATGAGTGATAACTTGTAACGTCGGGACTGCTAAAGAAAACTTGACCCTAAAATTAAACATAAGGACAAAATCAATTATTTTGGGGAGAGTAATGCCCTCACCGTTTGAATTTACTTGCAAAGTGAGAGAGGGACGAACACTAGGATAGAGCTAAGCCTGGATTTTCATATAGGCTACTGGTTCTACAAAAACGATTAGCTACTTTTCAGTGAGGGAATGCGGGTAGCCCGTAAACGGTCAGCGTTTCCTTAGCAGAGTGGGTGGTTTAGAGGACACAATGTAAGGCTCTGTCCTCAAGTAACATGTAGCCGTTTTTACGGTCCATACTTACTCCCATACTGACTGAAAGTGGTGCAACTAGTTGTAAGAATCAAGACAGTCTTTAGTGAAATATAGGCACCTAACTGCTCGTTAACTCTTTCAAAGATTGTATTTATCACCAACTAATATTGAAAAGATAAAATACTGAACTCTTACGATCTCCAGTTGTGTTCATTTGGTGAAAAGAGGGTTTATATTATGTTTGATTGCTAGTGCTAAAGATCCTTCTGCGCACTTCATGCCTTTTACTCATTCTCTTCTTGTTTGACCTTCGTGTTCTCGCATCTCTCCTCTTCATATCAAAGATGTCAGATTGGAGCATTTCTCATTTGGACTTTGCGGATTCATTTTACACTCCAAATCGGTGATCTTCTACTATAGAGGACTCACTTCCCGAGTGCACCTCTTTATCCACACACTTCACCACATATCAATCCATTGTTCAAGATTGACTCTGATCTTGAACTATCATTTGGGACTCTATCATTCCTAAAGGCTAATTCGATGCAGTTTACACTTGCACAAATAGAAACAGTGCACTTGATGCCACCTAAGAGAAATGGTTCCTTGGTTGAACAGTCCGCGATCAACATCATGAAGTTAGCCTCGATTCTGTCTATTCAAGCTCAATTAACAGAGCAGGCTAACTTTCAAACTACATTGAGAGTTATGATTCTCAAACTAAGGCAGGACATGAGAGGAGGATAGGAACAATGGAGGAGGTGGGAATGGGGGAGAAGATCCTATAGAGCCAGTGTCTAAGCTTACATTAAATGATTCCTATAATCCAAGAGTAGGATAGATGATCTCATGGATTCAAATTCCGACGATTCATGGGCATTTTGAGCTTAAGCCTATGATTTTGCCACTTCTCCCTATATTCCACAGAAATATCAATGAAGAATCGTACATACACCTCCAATAGTTTGATCGCAAAAGTAGAACAATACACTACTCGAATGTCCCATTAGAGGTAGTAAAGATGACAGCCTTCCCATTCAGTCTGATGGACAAGGCATTATATTGGATACATCACTTGGGAAGGGTTGTTTCAACATGGCAAGAGTTGAGGTCTGTATTTTTAAACAAATATTACCCTCTTGGATGTCAACCAAATGCGATCATTGATTGCTAACTTTTGTCAGATGTCCCATGAGCCTATTAACGAGGGGTGGAAAAGATTTAAATACTTGATGGAGAAGTGCCCCTACCATGATATTCCTAAGACGAGCTTAGTGAAAAATTTCTTTGGGGGGTTAAGCATAGAAAACCAGAAGCTGGTAGATGTTTCTTGTAGGGGAAGTCACTTCAACAAGGATGTGGATGTCCTTTATCAGATTTTTGAGGAGATGGCAGGGAGGTTAGCAACTCTTTCTTCTTCACGTGCTTTTCATAAGCACCATGTTACCTCTCCTGTAGTAACACACAAGGATGTCAATATGACGACATCATAAGAAGTGGATAGGGTGGACAGTTCTGATCTGACCATTATTGGAAATTCACATATCCAAAGTTCATATAATTGAGAAACGATCCAAGAAGCTTGAGAAACTCTAAGTGATCGAACAGAGGGCAAAGAACCTGGACAAGCTGGATGTAATAATGAAGCATCTGGAACTTCTTATGAGTACGATCAACGCATGCTAGAGTGCGAGTGCAACAACCAACACTTCTACTCTGGAGCAGGCTTCTTCAACCCAACAGATGACCAGAGGACCATCCACAGTTCAGCACGTTTATTATGTGCATACCCCTGGTCAGGTCCCACAACATTCACTGCAGATTGTCTCGTACCAGTAAGAAGGTCCATACATTCATGAGCAGCAGGCTCCACCTCCCCCTAACATTTAGGAGGTGAACGTTATCAGGTTCGATTGAGAGCGCAACCAGCCCCGTCTGTCTGGGCAAGGCTAGTTGGGTTCCCAGCAGGGTTAGAGACCCGCCCACCAGTTTCAGGGAGGCAAACCTCAGCAGTACCAGCAACATCAATTCCAGCCTCAGTATCAATCTTTATATCATTTCTATAACGGGAGACATGGCCAGCAATAGATGCAGTTTGCATATTTTCCACATCCTTATCACCAACAACAGAATGCATCTTATGGGAAATATCCACATCCTCCTCCTCCTTATTATTAATAGCAGTATGGATACCGGCAACCTCCACACAATCAGTCTTAGTGACAATCTGTCATTGAGCATCCAAAGGCCCCTTCTGTGAATCCCGCACTCGATCAGTTGGCATTGTTGATGAAGAACATGAACGATCTCACTTAGATACTTGATGACCTAACCATCCCAAAGACATGGATCCCAACTCATGTCTTGGCCAATTCCAATAATTTCAATAGCAAGGAGCAGGTAGTCCAAGATCCATCCACACCTGAGACAGGTATCACCCTTGATGTTACATGTTTATCTGATGCAATTCATCTCAGGAGCAGTAGGAGATTGCAGCCTCCTCTACAACAGTTGGGATTGAGAGATCAAGCCAACGAGAGAGCTCCACCTTCTACATCATCTTCTTCACCATCATTGCCGAGAACTAGTGTAGCAACACCTGAGCATGGAGTTTCACCATCTTCTTCCTTACCATCATCATATTCAACTTCACCCAACAGATGTATAATACCATCAACAAGGGAGAACATGCCAGTCGTGGATTCTTCCTCTTCACCAGCAGCAGTAACCCGTCCTGTTTTAGATTCTATTCTTCCTTCACCTATTTTGGACAATACTTTACAGACTAATTCTAGTTGTCCTATTGTAAATGAGAATTCTACCTTGAATAATCGAAATGAGAATTTGAATGTTTCTTCTGATTCCGTGCCATTTCCCTCTACTTTAAATAAATCCAAAAATTGAAAACAACCCTATCTGATCCTGGAGTGGTTGAGATATTACAGAACATTTTTTAGAGGTGCCACTCCTTAAAGCCATGGAGTACGTGCCTGAGTGAAAAAAGGAATGAAAGATGCATGTACAAAAAAGTAACAAACAAAGCAGAGCAGATGAAAGAAGACAAAAAAACATATCTTGACCATTGTCACAGTTCATGCCATCAGTAACCTCCCACCCAAAAAGAAAGATAATGGAGCACCTTACATTCGTTGCCAAATATTTGATCATGAATTCAATCACACTCTTAGCTATAGTGGTTCCTTCATTAATCTCATGCCATCCTCTCTACTCAAAGAGTTTGGATTAGGACCTCTTAGATCGACTAGGATGATCATTCAGTTTGCTGATAGATCGATCAAGAGGTCGAGGGGCATTCTAGAGGACATTATTGTAACAGTACATGGAATGAAGTTCCCTGTTGATTTTATTGTAATGGATATGCACACACCTGCACCGTTACTCCATACCCCAATCATACTAGGTCGACCGTTCCTCCCAACGGTCGAAGCAGCAGTTGATTATGGTACTTGAGAGATCATCTTTCACTCCAGTAGTGACAAGGTTAAAATTGAGATGATCCTCGATCCTACACCATCACCGCCACCAACAGAAGCAGATGTGAGACAGACAGGTACATCATATCATGAGGACTGTAATTTCTTGTTGAGTTCAGAGAGACAGATCATTTTACTGATTTCATAGACACTTAGGAGTTCCTTTCTCAGAAGGACCTTATGGAAAGAACAATCAACATGATTCCCTTTATTGATCCTTCTGAGTTTTTTTGTTGATGGGCAGTTTGATCTAATTTTTTAGGATCAGTCTGAGTTTTTGGAGGTACCCTTTGATGTTCCTTTGATACATTATTCTAAGAATACTGATGACATGCCTCCTTTTGATAGTTCTGAGGAATAGATATCTGGGCCACATGATGAGTTTCTTGAGAGATGCGTTGATGAGAGACACATTTTCGAGATTATTGTTGAGATATCTGAGCCCTTTATTGATGAGATCACAAAACATCCTGATGAGCCCCTCCTTTCTGAGCAGAGATCATTTGTTGAAGATCTTTCTGATATTCTATTTGCTGAGCTGACAATAGCCACGGTGGATAGTTCACATAGTACAAATCATATACCTTATACCAGTGAAGTTACAGAGGTCGTCACAAAGCCGATTCAGACCCCACTAAGCTAAAGGCTTTCCCATCAACATTGAAGTATGCCTTCCTTGCGGGTCCCCCTAGATGTTTTCGGTCATCTTCAGCTCGCAGTTGACCGATGAACAAGAATCTCGCATGATAGAGGTTCTTGAGAGAAACCACAAGGCCATTGGATGGAATATTTCAGATCTCTATGAGATTAGTCCAGCTTTGTTCTTGCATGATATCTACTTAGAGGATGACTGCAAACCCTCCCGTGAGTGTCAGCACCGTCAAAATCCGAACCTAAGGGAGGTTGTCATGAAAGAGATCAGGAAATGGTGTGATGCTAGATTTATTTATCCTGTTTCGGATTCCTAGTGGGTTAGTCCTTTGCATGTGATCCTGAAGAAATCTAGGATTACTATCGTGAAGAATGACCATGGTGAGGAGATTCCGCCTCATGTTCCTACTTCATGGTGTGTCTGTGTAGATTACCGATGCTTGAATTCAGCTACCAAGAAGGATCACTTTCCGCTGCTCTTTATTGATCATGTTATTGAGAGGTTGGCAGAGAAAGAGTTATTTTATTTCTTAGATGGGTACTGGGGATATAATAAGGTTGCTATCACACCTGAGGACCAGGAGAACACTACTTTCATTTGTTTGTTTGGCACCTACGCCTTTAGACAGATGCCCTTTGGATTGTGTAATGTCCTGCTACATTCCAAATCTGTATGTTGGTTGTTTTTGTAGACATGGTGGGTATCTTTCTAGAGGTCTTCATGGACGATTTCCCGGCCTATGGGGATAATTTTGATACATGTCTTGCTCATTTAGACCGAGTTCTTCAACATTGTTGTGAGGTAAATCTAGTGCTCTCGTGGGAGAAGAGTTACTTTGTGGTGACTAATGGGATTGCATTGGGCCAAATCATCTTCAAACATGGTATGGAGGTTGACCCGGCTAAGATCAATGTGATATCCAAGCTTGATCCATCACATACCTTGAAGTAGTTGAGGTCATTTTTGGGACATGTAGGATTCTATAGGCGATTCATTAAGGACTTCAGCAAGATTTCCAGACCTTTGACTGAGCTTTTGTGCAAGGAGAGTGAATTTGTTGTTGATGAGAAAGTCCTCCTTGCATTTCATCAGATGAAAGATATGGTTACTAGTGCCCTTGTTCTACATCCACCCAATTGGTCTGTTCCTTTCAAGATCATGACAGACACCTTAGATTTCACAGTTGGAGTTGTTTTAGGGAAGAGAAGGGATGGGATACCATTTGCTATACAATGTGCTAGCAAGACTCTGGATGAGGCACAACAGAACTATACCATTAAAGAGAAGGATATGTTAGCAATTGTGTTTGGGATAGAGAAGTTCAGATCTTACCTCCTCGGTTTTCATGTTATTGCGTACACATATCACACTACTATACAATATTTATAGGAAAATTAGGATGCCAAACCATGCCTTACATATGGATCCTTGTTGGAGATTTGAGATAAACCTGGAGTAAAAAATGTTGTGGCAGATCATCTTTCCTGCATTACAGATGCATATACTTCTGAGCAGAGCATGATCCCTATTTCTGAGACCTTTCTAGATGATACCATCTTGTCTATGGACTCAATTCTGTGGTATGTTATTGTGAACTATCTTGTCTCCAAGAAAGTTCCACAAAATTGGTCGAAGCACAAGGTAGACAGATTTCTGTCTGAAATACATTTTTACCAATGGGAGGATCCATACCTATTTCGTGAGGGTGTGGATTGTATCTAGAGAAAGTAATTCCTCAGGAGGAATACACGAGTGTACTTGAACACTGTCACATATTAGAATATGGTGGGCATCATTCGGGGAAGCGCATTGTAGTAAAGATTTTATAGAGTGGCCTATGGTGGCCAACATTATTTAAGGATGCTACAGAGTATGTTTGAGGTTGTACCGACTGTCAGAAGATGGGAGGACATATTGGTTCCAAAGATACAATTCCCCGGGATATATACAGATTTCTGATGTTTTTTATGATTGAGACAAAGACTTCATGGGCCCATTTCCTGTCAATCAGGGATATCAGTACATCCTGCATGTCGTGGATTATGTTAGTCGATGGGTGGAGGCTATACCCACCTGAGCCGCCGATAGTCGTACGGTGTGATCCTTTCTCAAGGATCATATTATTGTACGATTTGGGATTCCAAAGATACTCATTTCAGATGGGGAAGCCATTTTATAAATAAAGAAGTCAAGAAGCTTGTGAATGAATGCGCCATTGAGCACAAGGTTGTGTCTCCTTACCACCCATAGACTAATGGCTTGGCTGGGATTTTAAAAAGGGAGATCAAGATTATATTGCAAAAGCTTATACGTCCAGATAGGAAGAATTGGTCCCAGATGCTTGACTCAGTTCTATGGGCTTATCAGATGGCGTACAAGTCACCATTGGGTATGTCTCCTTACAGATTGGTGTATGGAAAGATTTGCCACATGCTAGTGGAATTAATTCTCAATTCTTTATGAGCATTCTGTGTATGCAATCTTGATTATGAGAAAACAGGAAAAAGTAGGAAGTTGGATCTGAATAGATTGCTGGAATTTCGAGACTTTACATACGATAACTCACTCATGTATAAGGAGGAAGTCAAGCGTTGGCATGATAGACACATTCGAAGGAAGAATTTCTACCCTGATCAGAAAGTTTGGTTATTCGATGCTAATTTGAAGTTGTTTCTAGGCAAATAGAAAAGAAAATGGACAGGACCGTTCATTGTGAGAGTTGTGCGTGACAATGGTAGTGTTGTCATATCTGGGTTGTCATCTGACGCACATCCATTTGTCGTGAATGGACATTTGCTGAAGCAATATCTAGATCATGATACATTCCAGTCTGTGGTTGATTCTGTATCTTTGGTATTAGACGATGATTCTTTGACATCTTTTGCATCTGACACATGAGATGATTTTCTCTTGTATGTACCCTTTCGTTTTATTCTTTCTTCTTCCATTTTTATCATTCACCTCTTCTCCGTGTGTGTTCTATACTTAGGATGTACTATATCCTAAGTATAGGGGATGCGAATGACTTGAGTTGTTCATATTCGTCTTGTTTCATTACTCTTGTTGTTACTTATACTTAAGGATCCCTTACCCTAAGTATAGGGACAATGTTGTTGTTTATATCATCTTTTTGTGTTTTTATTTTCTTTCTTTAGATTTCTCACTTGTCCTTAAACCTGTTTATATTCTTTTTCTATACTTAGGGATCTTTTACCCTAAGTATAGGGGAGGACAAGTCGAGTCATTGAGTTTTTCATTCTTTCTCTTGGTTTTCCTCGTTTGTACAATCTTCTATACTTAGGATTATTTGATCCTAAGTATGGGGGATCACCGACTTCTATTCTCTTCATCTATTCTTTGAGTCATTGTTGTAAAATATTTTTTTCACTTTTCTATACATAGCATGAGTTATGTCTTCCTTTTGTAGCTCTTTGATAACTATGAGGATATAGTTCGAGCTAAGTACAAGGGATGTCATATACATTGTATATATACTTTAGCCATAACTCGTACTTTTATTAATTAAAATGGCTATACAATGTGATTGAAAATTTATTTTCTGCATATTATTCATGTGGGATATAAATGGGATGTATATAAATACGTAAAATCCACGTGTGTATATAAACTTTGATCACCTTCTATCATGTGAATAAAATTCTTTATTGTATATAAAACTCTATTAAAAAACTTGTATCTAAAACTTGTATATAAACCCACTTGTAAAATATTGTATAAAATTTGTATGATCCTTGTATATACTTGTATATATTTTACTAACACTTTTCTTTCCATAAAATAAAAAATGCTTTAAAACCATAAAATTTTGCAAAACCATTTGAAAACTTTTTCAAAAAGAGTTTTCTTTCTTAAAAAGGTGTTTTGTATATACTTCTTGCATCTACATGTGCATTTTTCAGAATAGTATTGACATTTAAAGTGGTATGGAATACAATTGAAGAATGGAGCTTGGTGATGACCTTAATCCACTTAATTTCATAGGAACCTCATAAGAACTGGAGTTGAGACTTTTCAGGTCCTAGCAACTTAATTCTTCGAGTTCACAAGACTATGTTCACATTTCATCTTGATGAGTCTAAGCAGAATATTTAACAACACACACATGATTCTTCTAGGCCATGGCTTAACTTAGACAAGCACTCTACACGTAGCTCATCATGGATGACGTGGTGAGGGGGCAAAATCCTTTATCTTGGGGTAGCACACGGGTGTGTAACAACTAGTGGGAACATCCTTCTTCCTCTAGGGAGGGTAGTGCATCTCAATCTGATCTAGTGGCATTGAGGTCTAAAGACAGGATGCTGTGGGGTTGCAATAATGCTTCAAAAGAGGGACAATCTACTGGCTCAAGAGGAAAAACTCCTTATGTACATGCTGCACCCTTGTATATATTAAAAAAATGCATCCAAAAGTGGACATGCCTGATTAAAAAGTAAAATGCCTATCAGAGTGTATATACAAGGATGAGCTTCAAAGTCAAATTATTGTGAGCTTGTAGCTGGATGACTTGGTTACACTGCTCATGCATCCAAGGATAAGTAGCTACACTATCTACCATCCATTCTTTTCTCCATCTCCTCTTCTTGAGATGGTTGTACTTGAACTTAGAAGGGAATATCCCCACTCCTCGAGGAAAGATTTGCTAAAGGGGGATTAGAGTAACTTGTTAAGGGAGGTTGTTTCTTTGCCACTTTTGAGGTGAGGAGCTATATTTCACTTACATCTTACAAGTAAAGATTCATAGTCATAAGAATTTGTGTATGTAGACTTGTTCTGATCTGAATATTGAGGTGTCTTGAATAGGAGTCTTGTGGATCTTGAGGGTTGTTAGGTTTTAAATCCATTTCCCATTAAGATTCCGCCACACTAATAATCCAAAGGTGTGACCGAGCTCCATACTACAATTTTATGAGGATGAGTATAATACTCAATGTTGTTCTAAGTTCTTTATTTTTCCTTTCCTTTTCTTTTATTCACTTATTCTTCCAAATAAATGTTTGCTAAGGGACTAGCAAAGGTAAAGCATAAGGGGATGATGAATATACATTTCGTCATCTTTATTCAATTATTTTAGCTTAAAATCTCTTATAAAAACCTGTATATATCACTAATTCCATTCTTTTACTAACTCTAATTATTTTGTAAATATTGTATATTTATCACTTTTTTAAACTAACTTAAATAAATAAAGAAATAAAGGAAAAATAAAGAAAATAAAAGAATGTATATTTGTAATAGATACATGCTTAATCAGACCCCGAGAGAAGGTCAAGACTTGACCTCATTGACAAGGATAAAGTAGGGGGAGATAAGGCCTAATCTAGAAAATATTTGACACCTGCATATATTCCTCACTTGTATAATATTGTCTATATTACACACTATTACATGGATTTATTCATAACTAAATCCCTTGTAAATAAATTAATTTCTTCTTGAAATTTGTGAATAAAATCTTCTTGCGAATAATAAAAATAAGTGCAATTAAAATCTGTCTTTATATTGTATAATAACATCACTCTCAAAATGCCATATAGCTCAATTTTCAATAGAATATGTTCTCCACCAGAACTACAAACTCATCAACTCACTTTCATTGTACTCCAAATTAAATTATATTCAACATGGAGGTGATTTCAAAAAATTCAGAGTTAAGGTATGAAATGTGGCTAATTGAGGTATTATTGCATATTATACTAATATACACTATGTATTAATTGTTTCCTTATGCATATTTGTTAATATCATATTTTTAACTATTTTTAAATATTGTATTTAACTTATATAAAATACAAATAAAAATTACAAAATCCAAAATTAACAAAGATAAATCATGTATTTTATTATAAGTATCACCATGTATATATTGTACCTATGCATATTTAATTAACCTAATTAATTAATACCTAAAAATCAAATAAAAATATCATTAAAATCTTTGTAAAATATTGTAATTAGATAAAAATTTTAACTTATGTATATGTGAATATGAATAATTAATTAAAATTTAGAATACTGTATATATAGGTATACATACCCGTAAATAACACTCTATATTTATTTTAACCATTGTAATTATATTAATTAATTAATTAAAAATCAACGAATTTAATTTTAAATTGTACCTAACATTTTTTATTTACAATAATTTTTAAAATTAATTCATTTTCGATTTTTATTGATTTATTTAACATTTTCACACTATTTTATCGTTATTCCTATTTTATCCGCATTTACGGCGCCCCCTGATAGGCCAAACTAGGGTTTGTTGACATGGGTCAATTCCTCACCTGCGCCCCTTCTTCCGCTAACTTTGTCGTCGGTCATTCTTCGCCTCATTTTCCATAATCCTTGATCCATAACGCCACCAGCATCCTTCGTCAACATTCAAGCTCATCCATTCTCTTCCCATGCCCACGTGTTAGCTCCACCAAACTCGCCTCGATCAACACCCATTTTTGAATTCAAAACTCATCGGAGCTCGTCCTATAAATAGAAACCCATCCACTCCACTGAGCTTTCGATCCCCTTTTGGCTTTCGGTCTTCCCCGGGATCGTGTTCTGGTGAGAGACATAGGAGACATCTTCCTTCGCCCGTGATCAGGAGTGTGAAGAAACACAACTGGAGGTGAGATCCGTGTCATCTGACATGTCCGATATCGTAGCTTTAAAAGAGATGTCTTATTTGTTCGTGCTAAAAATAATAGATGATGTTTGTTGTAGGCGGCGATCAGAATCGGTCAAGAGATAACCGCAAAATAATTTAATCAATTTTTAATTGAGTGGTTTTATGTTTATTTTACTTGGGCAAGTCCCAAGGTCGAACACAAGGAGGCAAAGGAATAACCTAATTTTTGTCTATCAAGATTCGTGCACGGTTTTCAAGGCGGTCTTTTTTTTTTGGAATTTTTAATGCAAATAAGGGATGCAAGATGCGATGCTGGCCTATTTTAGGGACTAAAATGTAAAATTCGATCAAACGATGTCCGAAAAATATGAAACTTGGCTGCAAAATATGATGACATGGATGCACTGTAATGTTTTTGGAATTTTTGTACGCAATATGATTTTTTTATGAATTTTTAAATGCAAACAGAATGATTTTCAATATTTAATTATAATAAATATTAAACCTAATTATTTTCAAGGGATAAAATTATCTAAGATCTATTACTAGATGATGGATCTCAGAAAAATCCTAAACCTCGAAAATATGGGATTTAATATCTATTAAAAATCAAATACTGAATTATGCAAAATGATTTTTACATGGCAAATTATGCATGCAAATGCAAATCTTTTTGGGCATAATGTCAAGCATAATTAATTCTACAATATTGATTTTTCGGGATTTTTTGGAGCAATGGTTAATTAAATAACAAATTAGGAGCATAAAATGGACAAAGATTGCAATTTTCTACAAAATAATTAAATATTAATTAACCATTAATCACAAAAATAATCACAATATGTAAAAATGCAGAGAATTAATTGACAGACAACATGCAAATTTTTGATAAATAAAATAATGTCGAGAAGAGGTTCGAAACAGAGAGAGAACACATGGGTATAAGTGAAATAAATAAAGTAAATAAAATGCAGGGGGGATCTATCTTTAATTACCAATACTTAGGAAGACTTCTCTGCAAAATACTCAGAGGGGCATGTGTCCAGCACGTGCCCTCTGTTCTTGGACTGGATGGCGAATAGGGGGACTCCGGGGGTGCGCCTTGCAAATTACCCACGGGCCACGTGCGCGGCACGTGACCCCTGGGCTGGCTGATGTAGTGCTGATGTCCCCTGCCCTCACATGCACGACACGTGGCGGGGGTCTCGAGCTTCACGCCCGGCCCGACGGTATGGAAGGACGGAGGAGGCCCGACGCCTCCTAGCAGACCTAGTGCGGTGGAGATGCCCGACCCGACTGACGGTGATGGTGGAGGCTGGTGGACTGGAGGGACAGGCGAAGTCGGAGTGGGCGTGGGCGATGCGGCGTCGATGGCGATGAAGGACAACCTCTCCTGGAGGTGACGCAGCGAGTTGGAGGAGATGATCGTCGGTGATGAACGATGGCGACTGCCAATGAAGTAGGCGGAGGCGCTGGAGTCACAGCTGAACATCAGTGATGAAGCTCGTAGGAGAAGATGCGGCTGGAAGTTGGGTGGAGCTTCAAGCGGAGATGCGGATGTTTGAAGACGTCGGAGATGATCGTACGCAAGCGACAAAGATGGCGGAGGATGGAGTTGGTGGTGTGGTCGAAGAAGACGTAGGACGAGTTGGCGGAGGAGATGTCGAGGCGAAGATATCGTCATTGGATCTACAGTATCGAAGGAGGCCGGAGCTTGGGCAGATGCGCGACGGAGGCGCATGGCTGCAACGGCGTCGAGAGAGAGCGCCGGATCTCACCGATGAATAAAGCTCGCCGGGCTGTCACCACCGGTGAGGCTTGGAATCAAGGGTAGCGGCGGATGCTTGGCCAAGGCGGACGAGGAGGTTCTTAAATAGGGAAGTCGATAGGGGGGGTATGGCCGAGATTTGAGGGAGATCGGTGACGACGAGATATGCGAAGGTGGCGGTTGGCCGTTGGCGACGAAGGTAGGGGCGACAGTTGGAGACGAGGTCAACGGTGGAGAAATCGGAGGGCGGCGGTTGCGAGGGGGCGCCTGGGGAAGACGAAGGGTCATGCGCCGTTCGATCGACCGAGATTGAACGGCCATGAACGCGTCACGTGGCGATGAAGTGGGACGAGGCGCTGCACGTGCGCGGCGCGTGCTTGGGAGGGCACGTGCCTCCCATATGCGGTTATTTTTATTTATTTTTATTTTTTAAAAGACAAATTTATAAAGAGGCCAAAAAATACTGACACGTGGCAGCCCCAGGGACGGCCACGTGTCAGCACCACAAAATTCCGAGAATAAAGACTTTGTAAAATAAAAAATAAATAGTAAATGACGCTCGGATCGAAAAAGTTTCCTCAGAAAAATTGCTCGTCTCGATGAGATCTACAACTTTCATGAAGACATCAAAACCAAAATCGATCAAATGCACAAAGTGAATTTTGGGGTATCCCATGTACATAGAATACCTTGATTTTTGGGTTTTCTATTTTTTTATCATTTTTAAACCAGATAAAAATCCGAAAAAAATATGGAAAAATCAAAGATAAATAAAGGCACATTAATCTATTTTTTGGATTTTTATTAATTAAGAAAATATGTACATAAAATATCAGGTCAAAAACCGCTAAAATACACAATGTACAAAAGAGGCCCAAAACCCAACTTTCTCATATGAGCTCCGATTCACTTGAACTTGGTCTTGTTTTGAAGATAATTGAATGTGTATTAATTCAAAAGTGAGTAGGATAAAAACGGACACTGGATGGGGAAGACATGTGACTTTTAGTCCGAAAATCTTGAAACTAGGGTTTGGGTTTTTAGTCCACTTATCAGAGTTAGTGATTTTTTTGTATTTTTTATTTATTCTTGTGAGTGATATGTACATAGTGGAGGTCATTTTGGATCATTCAGAGTTATCATGAATGAGTTAAAAATCAGGGAAGTTAGTTTATTTACAGGTCAAATTTGGCTTGGATTTTTGGCTTCTTATTTTGTGCAAAAATAATGGATTAATGCAATTCTTATGAAAACATGCATGAATGCTAATTATGCAGAATAGATGCAGATATGCTGTTGATTTTGAGGGATCTGAGCTTAATTAATGATATTTAGAGTGATGAATCCGAGATTCATCATCCCCCTATACTTAAACCATGCTCGTCCCTAAGCATCAAAAAGAAATGCCATGAGGTGAAATGAGATTGGGTTCCATACCAAGACCATGAGCTGAAGGTGAAAGTGAAACTAAACTCGACCTTTGGATTATTTGTGTGTAGGAACTTCTGTGAGACTTAGAATTTTAAGATCAACAGCCTTCAAGTTCTACACATCATTGCTACAGTTTCGGCTCAGAAGTCATCTTAGATCAATCTTCTTCCCAAAGTATACCCTATGAACATTGAACAACTGACTCATGTGTGTTAAAGGTTTTAGCTCTTCCCATCCAGAATGCCGGACTACCATGCTCCTCTCGTCTCCAGTAACTCGTCCTCGGGGAGTCAGGTAATTCCTTCTAAGGTCTGTCGCGTTGTATTCACAATCGAATTGGGGGAGAAGATAGAAGAAGGGGAAAAGAACTGGAGGGTGGCCAGCGTAGCCACCTCTCCTTATGAAGATGGCCAGTGTAGCTGAGTCTCCACCAAGATCTGCAGGTTTCTTGAAGCTTGGACCTTTTTGGTCAGATATTTATTTGGTAGTTGCTTCTTTGTATTTGAAATTTTTGGTGGTTCTGCTTGGATCTTGATGTGCCCCTACGGATATAGAATCTTTTTGTTTCTGTACATTTTTTGGGGTCTTAGAAAAATTGTGCCCAGCCGTCCATCCCTTTTCCGAAGCTTTATTTCAACCCGTACTTTGGTCTTTAGATTTCCACGCTACCAGAAAAGAAATTCACACAGTCTTCCAACATCCCGTCTGAGTCGAGCTAAGTGCATAGTGCGAGAGTGCAAATTAATTCCCTTTTCCAGAGTTGTACCCAGAATAAAGAGACCAGGTTAGACACTAAGAGTCAAACGTTGTACAGTGTCATGTGGTACTCAAAGAATTAAGTCAAAAGACCCGAAGCTTTTAAAATCCTATTTCTCGGTGAATTTCCTCTGAAAATTAGGTGGATTAAGGACAAGTCCAGACCACTCTCAGTTTCTGCTCACAACTTGGTTCAGAACCCAATGACTTTTCACAGATGCAAATGAATGTGATGCTGGATGTAGTGCAGGTGTGTGAAATGCAGACATAAAATTTTTTGTGAATTTTTGTTTTTTTTTGTTTTTTATGCAAAATTGAATAAGAAGCCAAAATTTTGGGCACAATTAGTGTTAGTGGCAAAACTCTTTTTCTTTTTGTTTTTTTTTATTTTTTTGAAATTTTATGCAAGGGATTTTTTTAATGCAAAAATGGATAAGAAGCCATTTTTTTTAAAAAATTTTGGGCATAGTCAGTGTTAGTAGCAAAACTCTTTTTTTTTTCTTTTTTTTTCAAATTAAAAACTCATCCCGTAAATACATATAGACTTACATGAAAGTACAACATATGGGTAAAATATATACAAAGTATACATACAGACCCCCTATACTGTACTTTGTCCTCAGAGCACAAGAAGCGTAAAGTAGACAGCTCGGGCTAAGCGTAAGAGAGTGAAAAAGGAAAAGAAAAAGATGGATCGGAACGCCCCCTATACTTAGCATGTGAACAGTCTAAGTATAGAAGAAGAGTGAAAAATGAGGCGGTCGGGATATGTGAATGAGGGGGGTATATACAGATGGGCATCGATTGCCCCTATACTTAGGCTCTGGTCAGCCTGAGTATAGAAGAAGGGTGGAAGTGAAGCGATCGGGAGATAGGAGAAGGATGGTATGCACAGATGGCATCGGCCCCCCCATACTTAGGTCTTGGCCTAAGTAGAGGAAGAAGATGTACAAGGATTAGGTCTTGGCCTAAGTAGAGGAAGAAGATGTACAAGGAGACCGATGTGGTCGGGAGGGAGGGTTGTTAGCCGATGATTAAGGTGGTTTTCGGCTGATCTTCTTGTGAGCCTACGATGGGAGATCAGAATAACGAGTCGGAGATGAAGCATATGATTCCCAACTATTATCAGTGTCATCCTCAGAAAAATCATGATGGATAGTGGTTGAAGTGTTTGAGTCAGATGAAAGATATCCATCATCGGAATTATCCTCATAGGAGTAGTATTCGAAAGTGGACATACTCCAAATATTCATGTCTTTTTGTTTCTTCAGTTGTTTCCTTAGAATTCGTTCCTTCTTGGGATCAATCGATTTGTCCTCGGATGAATACTCAGAAGCACCGGTCTCAGTAAGCTCATACGAAATAATTCCGGTGTACTTAAAGAAGGCAGGAGCATCATCTTTGGATGAATAATAGTTAGGAACGGGAGTTGTCCAACGAGAATTGAATTTTGGATCCTTGCGAAGATATGGCTTTAGAGCTGCCGAACAGACTTCACTCATGTAGACTACCTTTTTCAGACCTGATGAGGGATCATTAGCTGATTCCTCTTCCGAAAGGTCAAAGGTGACTTTCTTTTTATTTCTTCGTGAAGGTGTCGGTTCACTTGAGAATCCAGATGAGTAGCCATTGGAATTCTTCTCCTTGGTCAGTGTTCGGCCTGCATGTTCGTTCTTGATCTTCTGAATGTTGGTGCACTCTCGATTTGGGATGATTTGGTCAAGATATTCAGAGAAGGTTGCTCCAGGGTGTGATCATGCATATGTCTCAGGATCGTAGTAGAAGGATTTGTCTATTTTGAGATCCGCGGGAATTGAAATACTGGGGAGAGTCTCTGCATGTTCGTTTTCAATTGATTTGATGTTGGAGCATTCCTGTGTTGAGTTGATGTGATCAAGGTAGTCAGAATAGGTCGACCCAGGGTGCGACCATGCATAAGTATCCGGATCATATGATTCATATACTCGGTTCTCCATGGTGAGAGCAGCTAGGAATGGAGCAGGAGTGAGAGTCTCTAAAGCAATAGTCTCATCAACAACCGCTATCTCAGGTGTAGAATCGGGGTAGGGCTCTTCTACCACTTCATTGTTACGACTGTCGGGGACTTTGTGGGTTGCCTCAGAAAATCGTTGTTCCTCAAAGACTGGATCAGATCGAAGTGCTTCCAATGCTGTGAAATTGATTTCTCGAGTTTCACAATCAATAATTGCCTTAGCCAATGCTAAGAGCGGCTTTCCGAGAATGATTGGAGACTGGGTGAATTCTCCTTGATGCTCAATATCAATGATCGTAAATTTTACTTTGAGCGGAGCACATTGGAATTTCATGATGACAGAAATGAGTCCTCTCGGCCGCTTTATCGATCGATCCGCCAATTGAACAATCTCTCGTAATTTCCTGATCGTTCCGAGTTTGAGTTCGTGAAATACAGAGGTCGGGAGGATATTGATCGGTGAATCGTCATCAATTCGAGCATGGGTGAAAATTGTGTCTTTGATTTCACAGTCAAATCTGGGCAACCGCTTCACTATGCGACTCTTGGTTTTTCTCCTCAACACCAAGGAGGAGGCCATTGACAAGATATGTCTCTCGGTCTTTGTTCTAATCATGTCCGACTTTTTCATAGCTAATTTGTCCAATTCAAATTTTTTAAGGTCGGGGAAGTGTTCAATGGCATGTAGAAAGGGAAGTTCAAACATTAATTTCTTCTCCAATGCTTCCCATACAGCAGGATCCAAATTCCTCAGATCTTCTTCAGTCTCAATTTTTATGAAATTTTCAGGATTTTCGATTTTTTATGGTTTTCAAATATTCCCATTTTTTGATATTTTCTGTGTGGTGTGGTGATGTGGTGTACTCCTCAGATGAGCAGGAGTTCTGATGTTCAGAGTGGGAGTCAGAGGCATAGTCATTTCTAGGGGAATAATATGCAGAGGTGTCAATGTCGGAATAGTCACCAGGTTTCTGAATATCCTCAAAATTTTCAGCATGAGATCCAATCATTTCCTCATTCATTTTTATGTCCGAGCTCCCATAAAACAAACTGAGTCGGATAGTAAAATTTCTGAAATTTCCCTCCATTAATTCAAATTTCTTATTTATCCTCGAAATATTATCGTTAAAATTCTGTTCATGATAAATCATGGGAGCAGTTGGTGTGTGTTCAATAATTTCATCTTCCATTTTCCTGTATGTGTTAAGAGGAGAGTTTCTTGGAATATCCATTATATGATCATTATTTTCTAAAAATTTCTCCTAAAAAATTATGGAAGGAGGCTGCTCATATGGTCCAGGCATGTGTAGTTGGTCCGAGTAGAGTTCAATCCTATGATTGGTCAGACCTTGATATTGTGGAGTTATCATACATGGTTTATGTGTTTCTATATGGTCAGTCCAGTCCTCTGTATGAGTATCATGTCTGAGGAGGGGTTTATCATGGTCAATGCTGATGATCATTAAGTATAGGTCTTTCCATCTGGGTTTGGTTTCTCGGCCAGTCATGAGACTCAAAGGTATTTTGATCTTGAAATAGCTCATCAGCGAGAATCCAAGAATAAGACGATTCAGTCCAAGATGATAGATGGTTATATGTGGTCGGATGATTCGAGTAGAAATTCAATGAGGAGGTCGAATTTATCCGCGGGTGAAAGTCTCCCGCAAATATTGGAGGATTATTGAAAGAAGAGGATTTAGTTGATTTGGGCCTAACCGAGACAAATTTGTTTTCATAGTATAGCTCTGATGGATTTTTAGATAGATGTTCGGTAATTTTTGAAAGGAATGGGGGGTTGGATCTGTAAGAGTTTGGAAAAGAATTCCATGATGAGGTTTAAATCAAGAAAGGAAAGAGATGCTCGCACGGGATAGTCAAAAGAAATTTTATCAAATGTGCGGCTATTGATCTTGAAATCGGTTCACGCACACACCAATGCAAACACAAATCAAACCCCAGGTTCACCAACACACACAATGAAGCCGTAAGAGTTCGGCTATTATCTTTTCAATTTTAGTTGGTGATAAATCAATCTTGGCAAAAATTTAGCGAGCTGTTAGGTGCTGAAATTTTCGTAATGACTGGCCCGAATTCTTCAACTAGTTGCACCTACTTTCAGCCAGTACGGGTGTAAGTACGGACCGTAGAATGACTACCCGTGTTACTTGAGGACGGAGCCTTACGCAGTGTCCTCTAAACCACTCACTCTGCTAAGGAAATCCGGACCATTTACCGGCTACCCGTATATCCTCACTGAGAAGTAGCTAATCGTTTTTGGTAGAATCAGTAGTAAATATGAAAATCCGGTTTTGGGCTCTAGCCTTAAGTGTCGTCTCTCGCTCACTTAGAAAAATAAAAGCATCCAAGGTTGGGGTTGCTCTCCCGCAAAAATTCTTGATTTTATGGGTTCTTAAGATCAACTATATTTAGCAGTCCTAATTTTAATTAGGTGATCACTGAAGAATTAAGTGAGCAGAATAATACACGTCTATCGTCCAATCCTAATTTCCTTTAAAATTATGTGATAAAACAATGATGTATGCTCAGTTAGAAGACTTACAGTGAATCCTCGCAATCTCCATGTGGGACGCTAGACAGAAATTGAAATTTATTCTAAATGAATGCAAGGCGACGAAAAACCACACCTAGCAGAAAGTTCTATTAGCGGGGAAGAATTGAGTTAAATTTGGCTAAGTTGAACGATCTATGTACGTCTCGATTAATAGTGAAGTGTGGCTTAATCCTACGAGCATAATTAAAAATTTAAATGCTCTGAGAGCTGTATGTGCAGGTCTATCCTAATCTCGACTCAAGTCGGGCCCCACCCTCACCTGAGATTGAAACATGCCACGACACACCACAGAAGAAAGTTCAGAGTCTTTTTACACACGTGAGAGTCCAAACGGACACCGTTGTAAATGAGCAACTATTACAAAAATAAAATTGCAGAAATTAAAAACCTAGACTCTACGCTCACTCACGACTCGACTCGATATTAAATTAATTGCGGCTTTTTCGGATGTCGGTGAAGATGCTTCAGTTTCTTGAAAAACTGCTCCACGTACGCCGGGTACCTCGCAAGAAAAATAAGAGAGAGAATGTAAGAGAGTGACTCAGAAAATAATCAAAAATAAAATAAGAGAAATAAATACTAAAAAATAAATACAGGAAATAAAAATGGAATTTACAACGAAAGATTCGAGGGTCAGACTACCCAAATGCAGAAAATCGAATGAAAAAAATTTTCAAGACAAAAACTTAGCCGTTTACCTCCCCGGCAACGACGCCATCTAACGTGTCCGATATCGCAGCTTTAAAAGAGATGTTTTATTTATTCATGCTAAAAATAATAGATGATGTTGTTGTAGGCGGCGATCGGAATCGGTCAAGAAATAACCACAAAATAATTTAATCAATTTTTAATCGAGTGGTTTTATGTTTATTTTACTTGGGCAAGTCCCAAGGTCGAACACAAGGAGGCAAAGGAATAACCTAGAATTTTGTCTATCAAGATTCGTGCACGGTTTTCAAGGCAGTCTTTTTTTTGGAATTTTTAATGCAAATAAGGGATGCAAGACGCGATTTCGGCCTATTTTAGGGATTAAAATGTAAAATTCAATCAAACGATGTATGAAAAATATGAAACTTGGCCACAATGCAAAATATGATGAAATGAATGCACTGTATTTTTTTTGGAATTTTTGGATGCAATATGAATTTTTTTATGAATTTTTAAATGCAAAAAGAATGATTTTCAATATTTAATTATAATAAATATTAAATCTAATTATTTTCAGGGGATAAATTTATCTAAGATCTATTACTAGATGATGGATCTCAGAAAAATCCTAAACCTCGAAAATGTGTGATTTATTATCTAATTAAAAATCAAGTACTGAATTATGCAAAATGATTTTTACAGGGCAAATTATGCATGTAAATGCAAATCTTTTCGGGCACAATGTCAAGCACAATTAATTCTACAATATGTTATTTTTCGATAATTTTTAGAGCAATGGTTAATCAAATACCAAATTAGGAGCATAAAATGGGCAAAGATTGCAATTTTCCACAAACTAATTAAATATTAATTAACCATTAATCACAAAAATAACCACAATATGTAAAAATGCAGAGAATTAATTGACAGACAACATGCAATTTTTTGATAAATAAAATAATATCGAGAAGAGGTTCGAAACAGAGAGAGAACACAGGGGTATAGGTGCAATAAATAAAGTAAATAAAATGCAGGGGGATCTATCTTTAATTACCAATACTCAGGAAGACTTCTCTGCAATATACCCAGAGGGGGACATGTGGAACACGTGCCCTCTGTTCTTGGACTGGATGGCGAATAGGGGGACTCTGGGGTTGTGCCTTGCAAATTACCCACGGGTCACGTGCGCGGCACGTGACCCCTGGGCTGGCTGATGTAGTGCTGATGTCCCCCCGCCCTCACGTGCGCGACACGTAGCGGGGGTCTCGGGCTTCACGACCGACCCGACGGTGTGGAAGGACGGAGGAGGCCCGTCGCCTACTAGCGGACCTGGTGCGGTGGAGATGCCCGGCTCAGCCGGCGGTGATGGTGGAGGCCGGTGGACTGGAGGGGCAGGCGAAGTCGGAGCGGTCGTGGGCAGTGCGACGTCGATGGCGATGAAGGACTACCACTCCTGGAGGAGGCGCAACGGGTTGGAGGAGATGATCGTCGGTGATGAACGATGGCGGCTGCCGATGAAGTAGGCGGAGGCGCTGGAGTCGCAGCTGAATGTCGGTGATGAATCTCGTAGGAGAAGACGCGACTAGAAGTTGGGTGGAGCTTCGAGCGGAGATGCGAATGTTTGAAGACGTCGGAGATGATCGTACGTAAGCGGTGAAGATGGTGGAGGATGGAGTTGGTGGTGTGGTCGAAGAAGACGTAGGACGAGTTGGCGGAGGAGAAGTTGAGGCAGAGATATCGTCATTGGCTTTACGGTGTCGAAGGAGGCCGGAGCTTGGGCAGATGCACGGCGGAGGCGCACGGCTGCAACGGCGTCGAGAGAGCGCCGGATCTCATCGATGAATGAAGCTCGCTGGGCTGTCACCACCGACAGGCTTGGAATCGAGGGTAGCGACGGATGCTTGGCCAAGGTAGATGAGGACGTTCTTTAATAGCGACGTCGACGGGGGGGGGGGGGGGGGGAGGTATGGCCGAGATTTGAGGGAGATCGGTGACGGCGAGATATGCGAAGGTGGCGGTTGGCCGTTGGCGACGAAGGCGGGGGTGGAGGTTGGAGACGAGGTCAACGGTGGAGAAATCGGGGGGCGACGGTTGCAAGGGGGCGCCTGGGGAAGACGACGGGTCACGGGCCGTTCGATCGGCCGAGATCGAACGTCCATGAATGCGCCACATGGCGATGAAGTGGGACGAGGTGCTGCACGTGCGCAGCGCATGCCTGGGAGGGCATGTGCCTCGCATGTGCGGTTATTTTTATTTTTTATTTTTTTAAAATGAATTTATAAAGAGGCCAAAAAACGCTGATAGCACCACAAAATTCCGAGAATAAAGACTTTGTAAAATAAAAAATAAATAGTAAACGACCTCAGATCAAAAAAGTTTCTTCACGAAAATTGCTCGTCTCGATGAGGTCTACAACTTTTATGAAAACATCAAAATCAAAATCGATCAAATGCACAAAATGAATTTTTGGGGTATCCCATGTACATAGAATACCTTGATTTTTGGGTTTCCTATTTTTTGTAATTTTTGAACCAGATAAAAATCCGGAAAAAATATGGAAAAATCAAAGATAAATAAAGACACCTTAATCTATTTTTTGGATTTTTATTAATTAAGAAAATATGCACATAAAATATCAGGTCAAAAACCGCTAAAATACACAATGTACAAAAGAGGTCCAAAACCCAACTTTCACATATGAGCTTCGATTCACTTGAACTTGGTCTTGTTTTGAAGTAATTGAATGTGTATTAGTTCAAAAGTGAGTAGGATAAAAATGAATACTGGATGGGGAAGATATGGGGCTTTTAGTCTGAAAATCCTGAAACTAGGGTTTGGGTTTTTGGTCCACTTATCAGGGTTAGTGATTTTTTTGTATTTTTTATTTATTCTTGTGAGTGATATGTACATAATGGAGCTCATTTTGGATCATTCGGAGTTAGCATGAATGGGTTAAAAATCAGGGAAGTTAGTTTATTTACAGGTCAAATTTGGCTTGGATTTTTGGCTTCTTATTTTGTGCAAAAATAATGGATAAAATGCAATTCTTATGAAAACATGCATGAATGCTAATTATGCAGAATAGATATAGATATGTTGTTGATTTTGAGGGATTTAAGCTTAATTAATGATATTTAGAGTGATGAATCCAAGACTCATCACTGGCGAAGACCTTCTATCGAAGCACCATCGTGCCTTTGCTTCCAAGTACATATGCAACCTGTTGATGCTTAACTTTTGATGTTTTTCGTCTTTTTTCATTTCTATGTTTAATTATGTGTTTAGTTCCATTTAATTTCATCGCATTTTTGTTTGATTCTAATCAAAGCAAAGATCAGAGCACTAGGCCCTGATCTAATTTTGGATCAAATCCTTCATCAAACTACCACAAAATCCACCTCATTCAATGCACCTTTATCTCTTCATCAATTCTTATGCTACCTATCACCGATTCGATCTTTAGATCTGGTCAGATTTCAGATCCATCTCTTATGCCCTTCGCAGGATCTGATACATCCCCTATTCACCCCTTTGATTTCGTGTTTTAATCCAATAATTAGTCATTGGAGCTCCACCTTCAAGTGTAGAAGCTTTTGCAGGTCACAAGAGTCCCAGATCGAGTATGTACATGCGAGAATGTGAGTTCGCTGAAGATACTTGGGGGCTCTAGGTTCCAGCTCGTGCAGATCGAGATCCAGCCATTAAGTTGCCAATATAAGGAGCTAGACCGGAGCAGAATCATTCGTGCAACATTCTGAGCGTGATTCGAGGTTGATCAGAGGCGAATCGAGCGAGATCGAGGCATTCGAGGATCAGAAAGGCGGAGACGCTTACCAGTTCTTCCAACGCGTATTTTTACTCTTAGATCAATAACAATTTCCCATATCAGATCAGGACCATTGCTTAGCACTTATTTCTCCACCGTTTATTAGATCTAGAGCCAACATTGTCCATCCAGTTCCGCATGCGAAACACACGTGCATCTTGGGTGATTTCTCTCCATATACCTACGCTTATTTTATTTACATTTAGTCCAATCATTGAAGTAAAGAACAAAGTAATTTGCATCGAGGACCTTGAATTTTCTGATATAGGATTCTAGTCCTAGTTTCTAGTTTCATTTGCATCGTCACATGGCTTAATTGGACAATTTGCACGATTCACCCTCTTCTATGATAGGCTAATGAATTTGGCTAAAGTTTATTAAAATTGCATTTTGGTCCCTCTGTATCTATTTCATGTGCATGACACATTTTTGTGTCGCTAAATTGCCTTGTTGCTCCTGAAATTAATTGATCTGTTTTTGTTTAGTGTTAGAAATAAAAATATTCGCAATCAGGTCTCTTTACTGCAGATTAATTGTTTGTTTCTTGTTGCATTTTTAAAAATTATCTACCATCTCCATTAATTCTATAAAAAAATCACAAAAATACCTCATAATTAGTATTATATCATAAAATTCCATTTTTCAAATTTTTAGTCATTTTCTACTTTTAAAAAATTCAAAAATAATCCAAAAAATCCCTACTTGCATCCAAAAATAAATGAAAATTATAAAACTTTTTCCAAAAGTTCTAAAAAATCCTATTTGCTTTTTTTGATTTATTTTAATTTATATACATCTTTTGCAATTATATTCCTCATAAAAACCATAAAAATCATAAAATACTCAAAAACATAAAAAATAATATCAAATCATATAAAATTCATAAAAGAAATCATAAAACCCCTATCTTGAAAATGTAAAAAGAACTCATTCATTCTTTATCTATTCCACTTATTTTTGATCTTATTTGTTATTTTTTAATATCCAAAAACATTCACTTTATTTTCTATTCAATGTATTTCCTATTTTTGATTTATTTCAAGGCATTAAAAATTATTAAATTCTAGAAAAATAATAAAACATTAAAAAATATAAAAAACCTAAAAATATTTTTTAATTTTCTATGATTTAAAAATATAAAAAGAGTGGTTGAGTGCATGTTTTTTAATTTTTCTTTACATATTTTATTATTATTTTTAAATAATAAATTATCTTTGTAAAGATTTTTAAAAAATATTTTTCTAAAAAAAAAAAATAAAAATTATAAAATTAAAATTTTTTAAAAACATAAAAATCCAAAAAGAAAATGCGAATAGAAATTCCTTCATTTTTTCTTTGTTTATCATTGCATAGAATAACCCTCGAGATTTTTGTAGCTTCCCTGTGTTCGATCCTGTTAGCTATACATTTAAATTAAATAGCAAATTCTCTTGCAACATTTTTGTATTTATTTTTGCTTGAGAATAATTAGTTTTTGTTTGACGCTTCTTTGGGTTGCGACGACATTTGTGAATAATTCATCTAAATAAAAACCATGATTTTAGCAAGTCAAAATATGGGTCAACACAATTTGTTGGAGGAGTACCAGATACAAAAATACAACAAATTAAGAAAATACAAAAAGCAAAAAAAAAGAAAGCAACAACCATGCCAGCCTTGGAGATGCCAACACTTGCAATAGATTCAGAGCCAACCGATGGACCACGCATGTTATTTTTGGTCCACAAGATTAGATGAATGTATACCTTTTTGCCATCTACCTGTACAAAAAGACATGGATAAAAATTTGAATGAAAATGAAAGCATTTTTGATGATGTACATATGCCTTTTCCTTTTGCAATCAAATCAAAAATAGTAAAAAATTTGAAAAATACTTTGTCTGATCTTTGCATCATTGAAATTTTACAAAATATTATGCTTGACATGCCTCTTTTGAAAGCCATGGAGTACATGTCCAATGTGAAAGAAGGACTTAAAGAAACATGTACAATGAAGCGTCAGCCCCACAAAACCAGACACAAAATCTAAGAAGCATATCCTCACCATGGCTACAGTAAACGCCATCAGCAACCTCCAGCATAAGATGAAAGAAAAGGGAACACCACTAATCATATTTACAATTTTAATCAGGAGTTCGAGAGCACCTTGATCGACAATAGGTTGTCTATCAACCTTTTGCCAGCGTCACTACACGTAGAATTTGGTTTAGGACTGCTCAAGCCAACCAATATGATTATGCAGTTCGCAGATCGCTCAGTCAAGAGACCTAGGGGCATGTTGGAGGATGTGATAGTCACTATTCAAGGGATGCAATTCCCTATTGATTTCATTGTCCTAGAAATGGACACCTCCACACCTTTTCTCCATACCCTGATTATCCTTGGATGACAGTTCCTTCGAATAGCCAAGGCAGTAGTTGTCTATGGCATTGGAGAGATCACGTTCTGATCCAACAGAAATAGCATCTCAAATGAGAGCATTTGTACCACAATGTCCTGAGGAATTTGACTTTTTAGTAGAGATTAGAGATACAAATTTATTTCTGGATGAGCAAGAAACCCTGGAATTCTTCTCTATGGAGGAAAGATAGGAAAACACAGTCCCATTCACCGAAGTCTTTGAAGATGAGGTCTTCGCTGATGTACAAGTGGAGGAGTTTGAACAATCCCCCTCATCTGAGCATGAGGATTTCATTGTCGATCTATGTGTTGTACTAAATGAACAAGCTGAATTGCCAGAGGTGGACCGATAACAATTGAAAGAGCTACCACCTGCAGTTGTCTCTGAGGTCACCACTGAATCAACTCCCACACCACTAGAGCTCAAACCTTTTCCCTCCAATATGAAGTATGCCTTCCTTTCTAAAGAACCCAACATGTACCCAGTCATCATCAATTCTCAAATGATAGAAAACCAACAATCTCATCTGATGGAAGTTCTTGAATGAAACCGCAAGGCCATAGGCTGGAAGATTTTGGATCTCCATTGGATCAATCCATCATTATGCTCGCATCACATTTACCTGGAAGATGAAAACAAACCTTCCCATGAATTCCCGTGCACACTAAATCTGAACCTTGAGGAGATTGTGATGAAAGACATTCACAAATGGTGTGATGCGATAAACCCTGAGAATAAATGAACAAAAAAAAGAAAAGGAAAAGAAATGAAATACCATAGGTACTGAATGACCCTAAACCCCGAGACCTATGCATTGTGATGACTGAGTCGACAACGAATAAAGTAGGGAGAGATAAGGGTCAGAATAAAACAAAACCCTAATCTGTAAAATCCCTAAATAAGTCCATTTTGGGACCTATTTTATTCTTTATTATTCATACCTAAAATCAATAAAATTTGTACATTAAAGTTGTAGATAAAAATACATAGAAAAGACAAAATTTATTTCACATAAAAATAATGCATGTTGTGTTTTCTACATGCAGAATAAAATCCAAAATCCCAATATCACAGACCCATATCTTCTCCATATGAACTTAAAATTCACAAAATTGGATTTAATTATATATAAATTTTAATTAGCTATTTAATGAAGGTGGTTTCATTTATTTATTCTTTAATCTTCATCAATATTTTATATTTATATTTTTTAAATATTATTCAAAACATATATACATAAAAAAACCAAAATAAAATCATTAAAAACACCCTAAAATAAATATGAGAATTATAACATATAGATGAAATATACTTAGTTATACATATCTAATTAATATTTATTTTTATTTAAGTGTATAAATGTTGTCAGAAAAATAAAATAAAAATATATGTGTATGTATCTAAATAAGTTACAATATGTAAATTATGTAGATAAAATATAAAATACAAAATAAAAATAAAATACATATTATATATGTAAATATACATATATTTATACTTGTAAAAAATAAATAAAAATCATATTAAAATACTAAATAAAATAATAAGTATTTTTATGTTTTTATCAAAAATTAATAAAATCATTTACTATTTTAATCTCAATTAATAGAACATTTTCCCTCTTTTTGTCATTTAGTGACCTGACGTGGACCAATGGGCATGCAGCCTCGGTTGACCCGCTGGTCAACTGAGCCAACTGTACCCCTAGGTTTGTCAGACCAAGTTAGACCCCTTCTTCCTCGATTTTATCCATTAAATTCTTTCACTCTTTTGACTTAATTCCTTTTGAGATTTTCTTCCTCGATCCTTGACCTTTCACGCATGCATATTATTTCAATCGATGAGTCATTGAGTCAAGCACACTCCTCGAGTCAACCTCGTCCTATGCATATACCTCCACCTCGACCCATTTTGAATTTAATCCTATTCCACCCATCAAAACCCTACCCCTAATAGTGTTTGAGGGACCAAGTGGCAACAGTCACCTTGCCAATGGTTCAGAGAGTAGATTTGGGCCTGAATAAAGTTGATCCAAGCTCCATCGGCCATCTCCGTCGTGAACTTTGATCCCAGCCTTCCCTGGTTTGGTGAACTTTCTTTTCTTGCATTTTTCTATTCTTAGGACATAGAATAGGATAGTGCAATGCTTATTCCAGTTTTCTCATCGTTCATTTCATAAAAATCCAAATTAAATTTCCCCAGAGCTGAGCTCCGACGACCTTCACCACCATTCATTGACTGTTGTCTGACCTCACCTACCGCCTCATCTCCTTCCCCTCTTGCTTCTCCATCTCCTCGCCCACCCACACACCCCTGGTTTGCTCCAGATCAGCGGATCCATGCTCCATCCATTGCCCTTCATCGAAGCACGCCATACACCTCATCTTCGCCTCGATAAGTCGCCAATAAAGGCAAGGATCCTTCACCGTTGAACGACCATTCTTTTTATACCCTATTAAGGTCCTGAAGACTCCATACGATGAGTATCTACACCAAGAAAAGTCCTCCAGATGACATCGATCTCCAGGACTCCTTTATCAAGCCCCAAACCCATTTAAGGCATCAGGTAGCCGCGAGACACCTCCAGGAAGAGATTGAACATGTTTGCAGTGACAGAGGAGCTCGAAGAACGAAGAATCGATCGGTTAAAGCAAGGAAAGAATGGTGTTCGCCTCCGTTCTTGCAGTGGAGTAGCAACCATCCAATGCGCCTCGTGGCTCAGTTCTAATCCTAGCCCTCCATCCGAGGAGGGTCTCCATCATTCGATCGGGCGAAGGATCTGATATAGACGCTTCATCTGCGAAGCAGTATGACATCATTTGAGACGTCTGCTCATTAAGTGAGCCATGTGGAAGCGCCACCACCATCCATCAGTGTTGTAGGGGGTATTTTTCTTATTTACCCCTATCTTTTTTGTATTTTATGTTAGTCCAGAAACTTTTGTCTATAGTTAAAAGTTTTAGATATTTTGCAATTACAACCATGTACTCTCTTTATTTGCAGTTAGGTCCTTCGCCACGTCACCTCACGTGCCCATACACATGAGGTGATGGGATTTTTGCAGGACCCTCCCTATTTTGGGTTTATTGTCTATTCTTGTAATTTTGTATTTAAGTTCAAAACTTTTGGGATATTTGATGTATGCCCTGTTGCCTTTTACAAATTGCATTTATACCCTTGCTAGCATGGAACGAATTAAATATTTGTGGGAGAACTTTGTAGAGGCATGTAGACATTGGATTTTGTTTATTGTTTGCATTTTAACTTATTTTTAATTGCATTTAGATCCCAACTCGAATATTAGTTTTTATTTCTTTTCTTCTTTTTATTAAAATACCGTCTAACCTCCAAATATTCTAAGAAAAATAGTTTAAATACCTAGACACGTATTATATCACATATATTTTTCACTAGGTATTTTAATATATTTTCCTATTTTTGAAAATTCAAAACCTTGCATTTAATCTTTATTTGCAGTAAAAAATCGATAAAAATTATAAAACTGTTTTGAACAATTCCAAAAAATTGTTAGTTATTTACTATTATATTTGCACCTATAGATCAAAAATCTTTAAAAGAAGAAAAAGAAAATCACTAAAAATTAAAAAGCTACAAAATCGATATAAAATCAAAAAAATCTAAAAATTAGTTTTGAAAAATTTTAAGGTCTTTAGCTATTTTCAATTTTTAAAATTAATTAGGCGGCTATTTTATATCAGTGTTTTGCTATTGTTAATCATTTAAAAATACAAAACAAATAATAAAATTATATTAAAAATCACAAAAATAGAAGCAAATATAAAAAAAGATAAAATATTTTATTTTATGCATTTTGAGTATTTATAGGTAGTTATGTCTATATACTAGCCTATATAGTGTATTTATACCTATATTTACTAATACTACAATTATTAGTCTTATAATTATAAAAACACTGAAAATATTTTCTAAAGTCTTTAAAAAACAAAAAATATACCTTAGAATATTTTCCAGATTTTATCTTTATTATATATATAGTATCTATATTATTTACATATATTATGTATACTTATTCTATATGTCATTAAAAGAAAAGAAAAATAAAAATAAGAAAATATAAAAAGAAAATAAAATTATAAACTTAAAAACAAAAATTATATAAAAAATTCCAAAAAAATAAATAATTTAAAACATACTAAAAAATTTAAAATTTAAAAATCTTCATAAACACCAAAAATAATTCTGGACTTCTTGCCATTTATTATTGTCTATCCTTCGAGCTCCCCGTGTTTGACACTCTACTACTTATTCACTATACACAATTTTAATAGAGTTATAATAAATTTTAACCCCGCTTATATTTTGCATTGCTATATTTATTTGTGGGTTAATTATTGATCGATATTGGATTTCGTGAGTGGTCACCTCATCAACATTGTATCTTCTCTTCTCGAGGATATTTTAAACCCTTGTAGAATTTGTGTCATCAGTATTTTATTTATAAATATATATACATAGTAAAAAATTATCAAATAAAATATTTTTGGGATTTTAATTATTCTTCTATTTTTGTGATTTGTTGGGGGATTTTAGCTAATTATTTTGTATTATTAAAATTAAGAATAGTCCAAATCATGGAATATAAATATAGGCAGAAATTTTTGAGATTTAAAAATATAAAATGGGTCTAAAATTTCTTAAAACTAATTTTTATATGTAGTACTATTTATATATAAAAATATGGGATATGACACTATTTTTGGGATTTTTTAAAATATTTTACAATTTTTTAGTGTTAGGAAGGGTCTTCTATTTTTTGGTTTTCTTTTGATATTTTTTGTGATTTTTGATCTGTTGTGACAAAATATAGCTATAAATAGTAGCTATTTTTTGGATTTTTTAAAAGAGTTTTTATATTTTTTTTGTATTTTAACTCAAATATGGAATAAAAGAACTCCTTTCTATTTTTAATAAATGAAAAATGCAAGGAAAATGCTAAATGGAATACATAGCATGAATGAGCATTAAATCATGCATTTATTCTTATTTTTGCATATTTTTTGAAGCACAAAAATTACTTAAAGATAATGGAAAAGCATACACAAAAATTATCAACCTGGCAGGGGTTTTTATGTAATAATAAATAAAGGTAAGGAGGCACATGCATAAACATCACAACTTTTGAACTACAATTTGATTTTTTTTATACTAAAAAGAAATATCAAAACCTAAAGTGGTATACAAGAAATTTACTCAACTCATGTGAGGGGGCACAAGAGTTGAACAAGTAGTGGACCTACTTGCGATTTTCAAAAAACACAAGGGCTTTGATGTAATTTTTCCACTTACATGTAATTAAATATTTACAATAATATTTAATAAATACAAAAAAGGTGGAGGGGTTTTGTGCTATCTACCCCACTTAAGTCCCTCTAATCGAACCATTGATGTGCTGCCACGTGGAAGATCAAAAGGACCAGCTCGTGTACCACTTCGAATTGGTTAGATGACAAAGATTAGATCTGGGTTATGTTATTGATCCTATGGCTCCGAAGGGGTATGGATGAACTATCAAGAACACCTACCCTGGCTCGCTTCTATCTTGAGTTTCTCCTTTCTCCATCGGTGGTTCCTCTCTCTGACGATAGCTACACACTCCTAGGAGTCCTCCGCATGTGTAGGTATGCTCCGTTGACCTCGAGGTGGTTCAATGGAGGATCCAAGGCTCGAACTTCTTCACATGACCTGGCATCACTCCAAGTACTCTCTTTGACTCCATGAGAGTTGTTAAGGCCCAAAACCTGCAAAAAAAGGGAGAGCGGCTTGAGGGCTACCTACTCGATCGATCTATGAAAGTGTTTGGCATTGGAATAGGGATGGCGATGAAGATCTGATGGTAGGTGATGGATCGAGCTTCAGGGAGCTAGATCAATGTAGGATATGGGTGGAACATATGTGGGGAAATGCATAGAAGATGTAGGGGAAGCAAATGAGATGGATATCAGGGCGGTGGAATAGCCAGATACTGAGCTCAAGCTCCATGTCAAATAGGAAATTCCTAATTAATCATACTGTAAGCGATAAAATATGAAATTCAAGGATGGAAAAAACATTAGATCTAAAGTGTTACCTAAAAATGGTAGGAAATGGCCTCGGCTTCGCTGGGTGGCTAAGGAAGAGAAACCACCGGAGAGCTGCTCTGGTGATGATTTGGACCTCCTCCTCCAACTACTCTTCATCATTATGAACCTTTCCGATAGATTGTTGTGACCAAAGGAAAGGGATTATGTGGATCTGAGGGGCTAATGATGGCAGAAGAGGGATCAAACGACAAAAGGGCAGAGATGGTGGAGGTTTTATAGAAAAGGAATCAATTAACTTTGAGGCATGATGACATGCGAAGGATTAGTGGTAGGTGAGGGTGCATGGGTCGACAAAGGTAAGGGATGTCAGGGCTACAATAAGGTGGAAAGCTCGAGGCAAGATGAAAAAGGTGACGATGCAGAGAATTAGATGAAAAGTAGCCCCATGAGTTCTGATAAGGCGACGAAAGGGGGTAGTACAGTTGACCAGAGGTCAACAAACGAAAGGCTTTGGTTGGTCCACATGGACCAACCAGAAAATTCCAAGGCCAAAATGCATTGGAAAATCAATAAAAAACAATAAATGAATTAATTTATTTTTTCTAAAAATAAAAAATATTTCTAATATTATGTAGTATTTAATTATTTTTATTTATTTTTATAAGGCTATTTATTATAGGCTAATATTTACATGCATAAATATATGTAAAAATACATGTATTTCCTATATTTTATTTTTAATTTGTATTTTATATTTTCTTATTATATACATGTAATTTAAATATTTTTAATTTATTTAATTAAATAATGGCTATTTTTAGTTTTGTTGAGTTTATTTACATATTAAATTAATTACGTACATATATTATATAAGTATATATATTTGTGGAATTCATCTATGTATTGAAATTAATTATTTATTTTATTTAATTTTTGATGGTTAAATTTTAGTTTAATTATTACACATGTTTTAAATAATATTTATAAATTTATAAAATAAATTAAAATGAAAAATACAAAGAATAAATATATTGAATATAATATACATGTATATTGCACAATGGGGGCCCAAAACTTAACTTTTGCATCTTAACTTCAAATTGAATGAAACCACCTTCATTAAATAGCTTATTTAATTTTATAAACAATAAAGATGAGTTTTGGTCAATTTTGAATATGTATGGAGAAGGTACATGTAAGCAAAAATTTATTTGTGGCTTTTTATTTTGTGTGTCCCAAGCACATGTGCATTATCTTTCAGTGAAATTAATTTTGTATTTTCTTCTTATTTTTATGTACAATATTCATGTTGAGGGTTTTGTTATTTAAGGTATAAAAAATAAAATAAAATACAATCCCCCTACTTTATTCCTTGTCAACCAAGTCATCATGATGATTGGGTCTTGGGGTCTAGGGTCACTCATTATCTTTGGCACTTCATTCTTTTTATTTTCTTTTTCTTATTATTTTATTTTGGGATTAATTACAGTATTTATACAATATTTTATATAATATTTTATACAATTTATTGAATGTTTATTTTCACAAACTAATGATAAATACATGCCTTTAGTTGATGATTTAAAGCCAAAATGAAAGAATAAAGGTGATGAAACAAGGATTTATCAGTCATACATTACATGCATTGTTAAACTCAATCTATAAAGTATTTTTTTATACTTTGCATTCCACATGCATCCATTACATTTATGTGTAAGTGTAAGAATATTGATCAATGTGTCTACGTGTGTGTAGCTTTCAAATGAGATTGGAGCTCACCATGAATTCAACGAGATCCACTAGATCATATTCACATATCTACATTTTTTACCTATTTTAGTTTTATTTTGTATTTTAATGCTTATTATCATATTCACATATTTTATATATTTATAATATATTTAAATACATATTTACATATTTTTATTTTATTTTTTAATTTAAGTTAACATGCTTAAATAAATATATGTATAGACATTATAGGTATAATATACCTATATAGTTTAATGCATTTATTTATTTTGATTCATTTTTAATGGTTTTATTTTGTATTTATATTTTTAATATCTTTTAAATAATATTTACAATATTAAAAAATATAAGAAGAGCAAAAATATGTAGAATAAAATATGTGAATAAATTATATAGATACCTAGTACAATAAAACACCAGAAAGCCAGCTTTTGCATATTAACTTTATTTTTAATGAAAGTACCTTCATTAGATCTAGATAATTTGGTGAATTTTGAGTTCATAAGGAGAATATATTGATTTGTAAAGTTCGATTTACAGCTTTTTCACCTATGTGTCCTAGTTACATAGTGCATTATTTTTATGTGCAATTAATTTTATTATTTTCTATATATTAATATGTACAAGTTTCATATTGATCATATTAGTATTTGAGGTGTGCAAAATAAAAAATAAAATAGAGTAAAAATGGTATTTACATTGTATTGAATTAGAATTTTATATACAATGTCTGTCCCTTATCTTCCCCTACTTTAATCCTTGTCGACCAAGTCAATAGACTTGGTCTCGGGTTTAGGGTCATCTAGTCTCTTTGATATTTCCTTTATTTTTCTTTTCTTTCCTGTATTCTTTTCTGTTAGATTTAAATATAACTATTTACACATGATTTAGAGATTAATATGTGAATGTTATTTCATGCAAATTAATGATATTTACATGCATTTTACTAGGGATTTAAAGCTAAAATGAATGAATAAAGGTCATGAAATGAAAATTCATCACCGTCTTACTGATGGAGGGCAAGATGATTTGGGGGGGGGGGGAGCGAGGGAGCTAAATCTTGAACTCCAGCCTTCTCGGACATTCGCCCCTCCCCGACCTCCACCCCCTCCCCAACCTCATCCCTCCCTCCTTCCTCTTAGACCTATGCATTCCGCTCTAATGGCTTCATCGAGTAGTCGCCTCTGTCGCCCTTCATCCTGCCAGACTCCCAACGAAATGCACGAGGAGGGCTTCGCCCAAGACCTATGGGTACGAGGGCATCTTCACGTCCGACGTTCCGATTCTGCTGCCCCCAGCAAGATGCAGGAGGATGGCTTCATCCTGTAAGAGTGAATAAGGTAGTAGAGAGAATGTAAGAGGAATGAGAGAGAAAGAAAAAGGAAGGAGAGAGTGGAAGAAAACATACCATTATATTTTCTATGGTTTGATTAACTCAAGTTAAACCCAGGCTAGTTAACACAAGAAGTCTCAAATTAACGGTAGGATTTGTGGGGTAAGACAAAGTAAGTTTATCGGGTTGGGGAGGTAATAACGACATGTACAAGGTCGACTAGGAATTTGCAAAGTTTATAGGATTCGTGGAGTAGAAATCCCTATATAAAAAGAACTAAATATTTGGTAAAATGTGAATATGTCTTATCCAATGCATCCGTGAGGTTGTTTGTAGCAATGACGGAGGAACTAGTAAATATTGAAAAAGATTATACCATTGAACATGAGCATGAGAATAAATATTAAAAAGAATGGAATATTAAATCCTAAGGGGTGCCGAGGAATAAGAATTCCCTTCTATTCCACCTCCGTTCTTGCGTAACAAACGGGAGGCCCTTCCGTCGAGCATTCCCCTCGTGCCGATCACGCCTTCCTCGATGCTGAGCGTTACCACGACACCCGCGTGCGCATTTGCGCAGTCCAACCAGACAGGTACGATGCGCGGACAGAGCTCTCTCCGCACCACCATCTCGTGCCATCTCCAGAGCGTTACTCTCTCTGCCCTTCTATCTATATATACGCTCCTACACTCCGCTTCTCAGTCAAAGCGAAACCCAATGGGGACGTCCGGACAAAGCCGTCTCCCCATGCCGTGGCTTCTACTTCGGCTGTTAGTCGCATCCCTGACCCCTTCGACCACGATCCAAGCTGTCCCAGAGGCTTCCCCCGCAGGCCCTCGTCCACTCTGGTTCTTCCGTCGCTCGCCACCACCGCCACCGCCGTCACCGCCCCCTCCATCTCCTCCTCCTCCACCATATCTCCCACCTCCTCCATCCCCACCGCCACCGCCTCCACCCCCGCCATCTCCGCCTCCGCCACCTCCGGTGCCCTTGGCACAATGCATTAACGCCTGCCTGGCTGCGTTGTTAACATGCAGAGGGGATTGCGTGGATCTTACGTGTCTGCTCAACTGCGACGTTGCTTATTCCAACTGCACCAGAGCTTGCCTCATCGGGACTTAAAGTCTTGTTGCCTAGATCATTGTTGAAAAACGCGGTTCTGATTAATGGAAATGGGTCGTACTTGATAATGTACTAAATAAATCTATTGTTTTTCTGATGCCTGTCTCTCTGCATCTTCGATGACAATTGGATCAATGGATGATAATTCGAACCATGTAGGATATACATTTGAGTATTTAGTTGTTTAATTGTCTCATGTTAACCGATGTATTGAAGTGAATTCTGCCCACCAGGCTGATACGGTAAGTGGTAACATCTATCGTCCATGCATGGGGTGTCAGGCATGCAACCTGAGGTTACTATAAGTGAATTATCTTTCGTAATAGTTGTGATGCCATTTCATTCATTTTTTTTATTTTTTTGAAAATTTCTTCCATGGATTTTCATCAATATATACGTATATTTTGTCATTCAAATTTCACGCGAAACAGAGATTCCTACGACCTCCATCCAGAAGGGACATTTTTAGCAATTCCGTTACCGATACAAAATGATTGTCTGGATGGATGCCATATGAGTCTCTCTTTCGCACGAAATTTGAATAACTTAATATAGGGATATAGTGATCAATATTCATGGAAGAAATTAAAAAAAAAACAGGCGAAACGGTGTGGGGGGAGCCAAGTTAGCTCCCCCTAGGGGGCATCCCCATTTAACCCATATATCAAATGAGGTGGGGGTTTTTCTGAAATTGTAAAAGCCAGTGCGACTGTAATAGTTTTGTAAAAGTATAAACTACACATTGTAAAAAAATGAATTTAGTAAAATATAGCATCTAAATTTAAATCAACATTTCCATCTAGTATAATAATATTTTCATAATTTTATTTCACTATACATGTGTTAATATTTATTGTTATATGTATGAAACAAGAAATTGTAAAATATATTAGAAAGATGCCAAAATTGAGGGTGGCTCACCATATATATGGTGAGACCCCGCCTCATTTAAAGTTTCTCCTCTCTCTCTCTATATATATATATGGGTAAAATGGGGCTACCTCCATGGGGGGAGCTAACTTGGCTCCCCCGCGGCATTTCACCAGATTTTTTTTTATTTTTTTGAAAAATTTCTTCCGTAGATTTTCATCAATATATCCCTATATCATGTCATTAAAATTTCACGGGAAACAAAGACTCCTACGACCTCCATCCAGACGGGGTCGTTTTTAGCAATTCTGTTACCGTTAAAAAATGACTGTCTGGATGGAGGCCGTAGGAGTCTCTGTTTCGCATGAACTTTTAATGACATAAAATATGATATGGTGATGAAATTCCACGGAAGAAATTTTCGAAAAAAAAATAAAAAAATCGAGCGAAATGCCGCGGGGGGAGCCAAGTTAGCTCCCCAAGGGGCAACCCCATTTAACCATATATATATAGGGAAAAATGGGGCTGCCCCTTATGGGCAGCCAACATGGCTGTCCCACCCCATTTTTCGCAATTTTTTTTATTTTTTTAGAAAAATATCATCATATATATTCATCCCTATATCCCTCCTATATGCCATTCGAATTTCGTCGCAGACGTCATTTTTTTAACGGTCGCAGAATTTTTTAAATCGATCCTGTCTGGATGGAGGCCGTAGGAGTCTCTATATCTTACGAAATTCGAATGGTATATAGGAGGGATATAGGGATGAATATACATGGCGATATTTTTCAAAAAAATAAAAAAATTGCCAAAAAATGGGGTGGGGCAGCCAACATGGGGCAGCCCCATCAACCCCATATATATATGTACATATATATATGTATACACACACACACGCACACACGCATGCACACACACACATACATAGACATTTTTTAACGGTAACAAATTGCTAAAAATGACCCTTTTGATGGAGGCCGTAGGAGTCTCTGTTTCGCGTGAAATTTGAATGCCATAATATAGGGATACATTGATGAAAATCCACGGAAGAAATTTTGAAAAAAAATAAAAAAGGGGCGAAATGGCACGGGAGAGCAAGTTAGCTCCCCCATGGGGGTAGCCCCATTTTACCCATATATATATATATATATATATATAGGAGAAACTTCAAATGAGGCGGGGTCTCATCATATATATGGTGAGCCACCCTCAATTTAGGCATCTTTCTAATATATTTTACAATTTCTTGTTTAATACATATAATAATAAATATTAACACAACATGTATAGTGAAATAAAATTATGAAAATATTATTATAATGGATGGAAATATTGATTTGAATTTAGATGCTATATTTTACAAAATTCATTTTTTTACAATGTACAGTTTATATTTTACAAACTGTTACAGAGTTTTTACTAAATTCGCAGTGGCTTTTACAATTTAAGAAAAGCCCCCACCTCATTTGAAAGGTCCCCTATATATATATATATATATATATATATATATATATATATATATATATATATATAGGTAAAATGGGGCCGCCCCCTGGGGGAGCTAACTTGGATCCCCACGCCCTATTTCGCCCATTTTTTTATTTTTTTTGAAAATTTCTTCCCTAGACTTTCATCACTATATCTTTATTTATGTCATTAAAATTTCGTGCGAAACAGATACTCCTACGACGTTCATCCAGATAGTCATTTTTTTAACGGTAAGCTAAAAACGACCGGTCTAGATGAAGGCGGTAGCAGTCTTTGTTTCGCACGAAATTTTAATGAAATAATATAGGCATATATTGATGAAAATCCACGGAAGAAATTTTCAAAAAAAAATAAAAAACCGGGCGAAATAGGGCGGGGGGAGCTAAGTTAGCTCCCCCCATGGGGACAGCCCCATTTTACCCATATATATATATATATATATATATATATATATATATATATATATATATATATATATATATGAGGATGGGGAGCTTGCACCAAGGTGCATGTAACTTTACATGCACCAGCGTTTATATCTTCCACATTTTTTTACTTTTTTGAAAAATACCACCATGTATATTCATCTATATATACCTCCAATATATCATTCGAATTTCGTCAGAAACAAAGACTTCTATGACCTCCATCTTGAACAGGTAATTTTAACGGTCTTAGAATTACTGTAATCGGCCTGTTCTAGATGGAGGTCATATGAGTCTCTGTTTCTGACGAAATTCGATCGACATATTGGAGGGATATATAGATGAATATACATGATGGTATTTTTCAAAAAAGTAAAAAAATGTGGAAGATATAAGCACCGGTGCATGTAAAGTTACATGCACCTTGGTGCAAGCTCCCCATCCTCTCTCTCTCTCTCTATATATATATGTAAAATTACACGGTCTAGATGGAGGGCTAAGGGGTCTTTGTTTCTCGTGAAATTTGAATGACATGTAGGAGGGATATATAGATGAATATACATTGAAAAAATTTTGGAAAAAAAATAAAAAAATGGGGGAAACTGGTCCGTGTAACAGCCAACTTGGCTGTTACACAGAACAACTTCCCTTTTCTGATATATATATATACATATATATATATATATACATATATATATATACATATATATATATATATATATATATATATATATATGGGGTTGGGGAACCTGCACCGACGGGTGTAGCTAACTAGCTGCACCCGGCCATTTTTTCATTGGTTTTTTGTGTTTTTGAAATGAAACCTAGGGGAATTTAAATCACCATATATCACCATGATATCATACCAATTTCAACTAAATTCAACTTTCTATCATCTCCATCAAAACTATGACATTTTAACGGTTTCAGAATTATTAAAATTGACCATATCTAGATGGGCATGCTAGGAGTGTTTGTTTTGCATGAAATTTGAAACACATATTCTTGTCAATAAACTAAGTAAATCTTCATAAGTGTTTTTCAAAAAAAAATAAAAAAATAAGAAAAATGACCGGGTGCAGCTAGTTAGCTGCACCCGCCGGTGCATACTCCCTTTTCTCTCTATATATATGGGAAAAATGGGGCTGCCCCAACATGGCTGTCCCCACCCCATTTTTCACAATTTTTTTATTTTTTTGAAAAAAATATCAACATGTATATTCATCCCTATATCCCTCCTATATGTCATTCGAATTTTGTCAGAAACAGAGACTCCTACGGCCTCCATCCAGACGCCATTTTTTAACGGTCGCAGGATTTTTTAAATCGACCCTGTCTAGATGGAGGCCGTAGGAGTCTCTGTTTCTGACGAAATTCGAATGACATATAGGAGGGATATAGAGGTGAATATACATGACGATATTTTTCAAAAAAAATAAAAAAATTTACCCAAAAATGGGGCGAGCAGCCCCATCAACCCCTATATATATATGGGTAAAATGGGGCAGCCCCCATGGGGGGGGGGAGCTAACTTAGCTCCCCCACTCCATTTCGCCCGGTTTTTTTATTTTTTTGAAAATTTCTTCCGTGGATTTTCATGAATATGTGCCTATATTATTTCATTAAAATTTCATGCGAAACAAAGACTCCTACGACCTCCATCTAGACGGGGTCGTGTTTAGCAATTCTGTTACCGTTAAAAAATGACTGTCTGGATGAAGGCCGTAGGAGTCTCTGTTTTGCACGGAATTTTAATGACATAATATAGGGATATAGTGATGAATGTCCACGGAAGAAATTTTCAAAAAAAAATAAAAAAACCAGGAAAAATGAAGCAGGGGAGCCAAGTTGGCTCCCCCAGGACGCAACCCCATTTAACCCTATATATATATGCGAAAAGGGATCCTACTCCGTGGAGTAGGTAACTTACCTACTCTATTATCTTCTTTTTCATTTTTTTTATTTTTTTTAAAATGCTTCCATGGATTTTCATAACTATATCCCTCTAATATGTCATTAAAATTTCGTCAGAAACAGAGATTCCTACGGCATCCATCTAGACAATCATTTTTTAACGGTCATAGATTTGCTGTATTTTTCATGTTCTGGATGGAGACCGTAGGAGTCTCTGTTTCTGACGGAATTTGAATGACATATTAGAGGGATACAATTATGCAAATCCATGGAAGTATTTTTCAAAAAAAAAAAAGAAAAGAAAGTGGAGAAGGTAAGTTACCTACTCCATGGAGTAGGATCCCTTTCCTATATATATATATGTGTGTGAGGCCAGGGAAGCTGTTTTCAGTAATAGCCAAGATGGCTGTTACACAAGGCAGCTTCCTCAATATTTTTTTATTTTTTTTTCAAAAATTCCACCATGTATATTCATCAACATATCCCTCCTACACGTCATTCAAATTTCGTGAGAAAGGAAGACTCCTATGCCATCCATCTAGAACATGTAGATTACAATAAATTTCAGACCGTTAAAAATTACTTGTTCTAGATGGAGGGCTTAGGAGTCTTTGTTTCTCATGAAATTTGAATGACATGTAGGAGGGATATGTAGATGAATATACATGGTGGAATTTTTGAAAATAAATAAAAAAAATATCGGGGAAACTGTCTTGTGTAACAACCATCTTGGTTGTTACTCAAAACTACTTCCCTTCTCTCTCTCTCTCTCTCTCTCTCTCTCTCTATATATATATATATATATATATATATATATATATATATATATATATATATATATATGGGGGCAGGGAGCCTGCACCCTGGGGTGTAGCAAACTCCCTGCACCCATCTCATTTTTCGACTATTTTTTATTTTTTATTAAATAAAAGTTGAGGGGATTTACTTAATATGTTAAGGGGAATATGTGTTTTAAGTGTCATGCAAAACAAACATTCCTAACATGTTCATCTAGACAGGGTCGATTTCAGCAATTCTTGAGACCGTTAAAATTTGGTAGTCTTGATGGAGATGATAAAAGTCTCGAATTAAGTTGAATTTGGAATGACAGCATGTTGATATATGGTGATTTAAATCTCCCAAGGTTTCATTTCAAAAAAATCAAAAAATAATGAAAAATTAGGCCGGGGGTAGGGAGTTACCTGCACCCACCGAGGTAGGCTCCTTTTTCCCTATATATATATAATACTTGGGATCTCGCAACCTGAGGTTGATTCGCATACATCAAGCCATGCAAGGGAGATGCTTCAAGTCTACTATAAGTGAATTGATCTTTCATAATAGTCGTAATATATTTATGTTTAATTCTTGCTTTTTCAATATATCGATCCATGCTTCCTCTTGAGTAGCTTTATATAAGGGTACCTCCAGAGAGGTAGTTGTGTATAAAATGGGTGAAGAGTGCTCTATGTGATATTATTTCTTATTTATTTACTGTTGTTTGTTAATAATGAAAGTGAATTAATACAAATCAACCAATGAATGTGAATTGGCCATAGGAATTCTAAAAGAAAATTAACAAAGAGAAAGGATTAAGGCTACCCATAAGATGGTAGGAAAAATACAAATCAACTACATGACGAGTTCATAATTACTTACTACTTTACTTTAGATTCTCGATTTCATTATTTTGTAGTTCTTATAGTTATATTTTATTTAGTTTCAAGAAAATGATCATGGATCAAATAAACTATTTTTGTGATCAATCCAACAATTATGATATGGGAGGACATTTTAAGGGATAGATGATGCATATGGACCCATTCATGTAAGTATATACCGTGTGTTTATATTTTATATCATTAAAAAATATATTATTCCTTATTTTTCAAAACATTTCACGATGAGATGCTAAGATTAATTAAGTACTACCATGTCTCTAGATAACATATGCTCCAGTCAAGTGCTCGATTTTTCTATTGAATCCTTCTTTTAAGCAATATGTTCTGAATATTAAAAGTGTGTGCATTGTGGTGGTCGTAGAGCCATCATACTGACTTGGTATGGAGGAGTCGACAGTTCATCATTTCAAAAATCTATGAAAGAGCTAGAGATAACCGTATTTACACTTGAATGAAACGCATCAATTCAAAGTGAAAAGATATGTCTATAGGAAGAATTATAAATAAAATATGACAAGAAAATACAACATTCCTTTCATGCATGGGATGCCATGATGGTGATGGTTCATCTATACAAAGAAATGTTGGAGATGATGAAATAACATTGGTTAATGAATGGGACATGTTTAGTAGACTGTAAGGGATGGTTGCCATCATCTTATCTAGTTAGCGAGGGTGAAGGGACAAGGATACTAGACTTTATGGGGATAATGATGAATCCATGATTCATCGCCTTTATTCTTTCTTTTTGACTAAAATCCTTGGTAAAAAACATGTAAATAGCAACTAATTCTCATTTATTAACACACTCATCCAAATAAAGGAATAATGAGAAATAAAATAAAAAGAAAGAAGGATACAAATATGTATATATTTACCGACTAATTCTAAACCCGAGACTAGATCAGTATTGACTCATATCAACCTTAGACGTGGATTTCATCAATATTGTCATCTCAGCCATGTAAAACTCCATGCAAATATAAATGATTTCAAGAAAATTGATTAAAAACTCCTTCGTATATACAATTTCAAGAACAATCTTTAGGCAACTACTCATGGCAGACGACCCCCCCAAACATCCTAGAGGTAATACCTCATTATATTTGAATTGGTTGAATGATGAATCTTGTAACCTTCTTGACGACGACAACAACAACAATAAATCCTTTTCTTATATTAAGTAGGTATGGCTACATGGATTATTTGCCTCTACTAAGATCTATCTTGAGTCATTCTTGGGCTTAGATCCAAAAAAATTAAGATCCCTTTGTATAGTCTCATTCCAAAACTTCTCGGGCATTCCTCGCCCCTCTTAGCCGGCTCAACATCCCAAAACTCGCATCTCCTCATATGTGCATCGGTTGACCTCTTTTGCAAATGGCCAAACCACCTTAACCAATTTTCTCACATCTTATTCTCGATAAGAGCGGCACAACCTTTCCTTTTGATTGCATCATTTCGAATCTAATCTTTACGTGTGTGTCCACACATCCACCTTAGCATTTTCATTTCTACTACTGCCATTCTTTACACATATCTCTGGTTCATAGACCAATATTCGGATCCATAGAGCATAACAAGTCTTACGGCTACTTTGTAAAACTTTCCTTTGATTTTCAAAGCAATTTTCTTATCATGGTGATGAATACCCATTCATTAACCTTTATTCATGTCTTTTTTTTTAAATCACTAGATAATACATGTAAATAAATCTAACTTGTACAACTTAACACACTAATGTTGTCTGTAAATAGTACGTTAATACCTATATTTAAATACAAAATAAATGAATAATGAAAATAAAAAGAAAAGGAAGTATTATAAA